>CM076581.1:1578892352-1579274478 GCA_034641835.2 Pinus albicaulis
GCGATTAGCGATTTTTTGAAAAAATCGGGGAAAACAATTTGATTAACGCATTTTCAAAACACTGTTTGTAATGTTTGTAGCTACCCTTGAGGACAAGGGTTATGATGTCATCTTCAACAGAGGTAAGGCTTACCTCCAGCAGAGGTAAGGCTTACCTCCAACACTTAGCTTCTAGATGTAAGAAGCAGATAGGTGTGAGGTTGAAGAATCTCTACAAGTTTTAGGTAGAGATAGGTGCAGCCTTGAGCATCAAGGTAGGGAGAGCTCAGAGTAGAGAAGTGATGGTTGAGGAGAGCAGAACTCAGAGTGAGTCCTTAGAGCTAGAGAAAATTAGAGCACCTGAGAAGATGCTAGTCAAGATGGAGCCTCAACCAATATCTCAGTTTGAGTCTCAGCTTGTTGGCAATTTGGGCGACTAGTAGGATGACGAGGAGCATAGCCTGGGGCGAGTGAAGGTAGCCACTCAGTTAGTGAATCCTAGTATAGGGAGAGTTAGAGCCAAGTGGGTAGAGGATTTGTTTACGAGAGATCAGGATAGAGTTGGATCTTGCAGTATCACCTTCATCCACATGAAGCAGCCACAAAGGTACACAAGGTACATGGCACTTATGACTGAAGTGATAGACTCGCAAAACATGGTGGGAAAGAACATGTCTTCAAATTAGGTTCCACAAAAGAAAGCAGGGAAGTCTTCTAGTTCTTTGCCAGAGAGAGCCACTCCAACAAGGAAAGAACACAGCGTTGGAGACAGATTCAGTGGACTGAGGTTCTTCCAAACCATATTCCTTGCTAAGAGTATGTTGAAAATAGTAGCAAGAAAGGCCCTTTGATTTGTCTAATCAAAGGGACCTCAACGAGTTCTTCAATAGCATGCCCGAATTCCTACAGAACTACCTCTCAAGTTAGAGCGAATTCCCATAAATTAAGATGAGTTCCTATAAATTAGTACGGTTCATGAAGCAGTTTGACTGATGCGATGGAGTGGGAGGCTCAATTTGTTGTCTCCTAGTGCGAGTTAGTTTTGGAAATTGACATGCGAAGAGTCTTAGTTCTAAATTGGGACTAGACAAGTTACATGAGTCAGTTTGACTCAGTTAGCTCATCAATTTTTAGTTCGACTTCCAAAAATAAAACGTGCTAGATTTAGCCTATTCGAAAAGCTTATAAGGAGGATGAAGGCACACAATTGATTCATTGTTTTGTGAGCACTAGTTGGTGAGACAAGGCAATAGAGAGCCTGAGTTTGTGTGCAAAAGCTTGTGTGTGGGAAGGGCGTACTAAGGAGAAAAATATTCGCAGTTGATAGAGGAGAGTTTCCTTGGGGTTTGTGCAAGGAAATATGGAAGTAGGATTAGGGTTCTTGCAAGGTGTTTCCGCTTAGGACAAGCTGGGAGAGCAAGTCTATTTTTCTATTGAAACAAAGTTGTATTGTAAGCGATCTATTGCTCAAAATTCTATCAATAAAATTCTCAAACAAGCAGAGGGTTTTCCTTGTTGGGTTCCCTAGAAATATTGTGTTTTTTGATATTGTGTGACTGTGTTATTTTTGTTTCTATTCCGCTACAAAATAAGTAGAGAATTTTTTTGTCTTTATGAATAGAAACTAGTTTCGGAATTATCCATTAAGCAGTTGCAAAATTTCAAGGAAATTCTACATCCATTGGATGCGGAATTAAATTTCACACCCAACAAGTACCCACTCTACATTCTTTTGAGTAGACCCACATCAAATTTCTCACACCAAAAAAAAATTGACTTTTTAAGTGTGGGTCAACAAAGTATGTAGATGGGTCTACTAGATGGGTCTACTTAAAAGTATTCAAATTGGGTACTCGACGAGAGAAACATGTTTTTTTATGTATTTTCATAATTTTTATGATGTGGGTCTACTCAAAATTATGTAGAGTGGGTACTCTTTGGGTGCAGAATTTAGTTCCACATCCAATGGGTGCCTACACTTGAATTTGAGTAAACCTATAAGGGGATTTTTCTTTTCGTTCTAAATCTTATTAGTTCTTTTTAAGTTGATTTTGTTAGTACATTTTCTATTATGAGGCCCACTTTTTACCTCAAAATTCCCTTAATGATAGCAAGATCTTTGACATTCGAGTCCTGGAAGGACCAATCTAAATTATTCATGATAAAATTTGAAGTGGAACATCATGCAATCAGGAGAATGGTACCCATGCCATGCAAAAATATTAGCATGTGATGAGAATCACATGGTTACCTCTCATACAATATGAGGGGTAACAATTGGCTCCAACTCGGGGACCTGTGCTCTATGGATAAGAGTACATGAGAACTCCAAAGTTTTAGTCATACCTGCAATTTACATTCACCCTTAAACTTGACATATGATCATTAGTAAAAAAAGCAATAAGGCAATACAATCACCCTAGTCCACCCCAAAATAAAGATGAAACAAAATATGAACTAAAATGTTAAAGCAAAGCAAGGAAAGAAAACACGCAATCTAAGCTACTGCTCAAAGGATCTTATTTATTCATATTCCTAAAAACTAATGTGGCACCAATTGCTACGACCAAAGTCGTATAGCTTTAGAAGTTGCCAATTCATGGGCAAAGGTAGCATTTCATCATCTAGGTGATTAGGATTAGAAAGAATTAGCACCTACTACATTTGTCAATCAGCTAAGGTCCAGGCCACAAAGAATCAAACTTTCCACTATTTCTCAGTTTTCCACTTTTTCGATCCCACCCGAGGACTAAATCCCCTTTCTTCAGTTACCCCTTGTGAACCTTCTATCAAAAATACCTTTGACTTTACCTTGTCTTTGAACAAGCTAATCAAAGCCATTCCTTCAGTATCTGATTCCTCAAATTGATTAATTCTTGCTTGAACTACCTATCTTCCAGTGATGAAATGCTGCTCTAACAACTAGTACAACTGGGATTTTTAAGTGAATTGGCAATGTAACTTTGGGGACGCGTCTTCCAAGGTGGGGGACACGCCCCGGTGCTCCCCCACGTCCCGGGGACGGGGAAACTCCTGGGGAAACGTTTCCCATGTCTCCTTTTTGGGGAAAATCGTGGAAACTCCCGGGGACATTTTTTGGGCAGCGAAACGCGACTCCCTTGAAGGGGGACGGGGGACACCTGGGGACCCATTTTTTTGCCTAATAATTTTTATAAAACATTAAAAAAAAAATACAAATTTAAATATATTACAAATTAAAAAAAACAACAAAAATAGAAAAACTTAAACTATATTAAAACATCAAACTTGTTAAAACTTAAAAAATAAAATAAATAAATTAATTAAATTATATTAAAATTTAAATAAAAATTAAAAAAATGAAATTATATTAAATCTATATAGTATAAATTTATGTGCATTGTATAATTTGAATTTCAATTGTCAAACGATGAATTTATTAATTTAATTTAGATGTACATTGCATCATGCCAAATGATAATGCATGAATTTAGATGGAACATTGCATAATGTCAAATGATGGATTCAATTTAGTAATTTACTTTAATAATCTAGATTTATATATTTAAATTATAATGCAGAAATGTCAAATGATAAGTCATAAATTAATCAATAATAAAAATCTAATATGCAATGATGATGGGCCTTATTTCCATATAATACTCTTGGATACTAGATACCCATTTCCCTAGAATACCCAAACAATCATGTTGGGTGAGTATATCCTTTATAGCAGCATGCGAGACATCTGCAACAAATTTGGAGTATCCGATGTAAATCATAAAGCACTTCAATAAATGCACAAGGTCATAAGCTTGTTTTTCACAATAGTATGTTTCAATTCCAAGTCCCCATGTGACTTGCGCATGAATGCAATAGGTTGTTCTAGATTCACTTCATTCTTTTGCAACAAGACATCGGCTCTTGTTTCTTATGAAGTGAAAGAAAAGACTTGAATTCACATGGAGTAATTTAGGCATACAAGGATTAGTGCTAAAGCTATGGCATGTTTAAACATGTTAACACTCTCACTGTTCCACTTGAATCCTTGGACTTTATTCAATATATTGGAGATTGGTTTAGTGATCTCAACAAAGTTAGGGATGAATCTCTTAATGAAATGATCTTGTCAGAGAAAAATTGTACTCGTTTCTTATTTTTGGGAAAGGGAACTTGTTGGATATCTTCTATATGGGAGGGATCTATCTTGAATCCTTTAGAGATGACATGTCTGAGCAGTTTGCCTTCGTCACCCCCAAAGACAAGCTTCTTCGAGTTTTATGATATACCATGTCTCCTACATGCTTCAAACACCTTCCTCAAATGTTGCACATTGTCACCTGTTTCCTTGAAAGACACAGTCAAATCATCACGATATATCTCTATGATCTTCTCAATCAAGTCTCTAAATGTGAAATGCATGTCTCTCTAAAAGGTATAGCCAGCATTCATTAATCCAAACAACACTCTAAGATATTTCTAGGTTCCCGGGGAGTCATAAATACCATTTTGTCTCAATCTTCTTCTTTAACCAAGACTTAGATTATATCCAGAAAAGCCATCAAACATTGATAACATATCTAACCCTGTTATCCTCTATAGCAGAGTCTCCATGTAGGGTAAAGCATAATTGTCTTTGAGGGACAACTAGTTGAGATTTTGAAAGTCAATGCATACTAGTTTGGTGGGAGGCACAGCTTTAGAAAGAGGAAGAGAAAAAAATTAAAATTTGTGTTTTTTAATGATTGGCAGGGGTGCAGTATAAGGGTAAGGGATGCTAGGACGGCCCATTGTGAGTCAAGCTATGTCCTGGCATCCCCTCGTGTCAACGTCCCTAGGATGCCTTGTTTCTATAAGGGACAGCTTGAAGATGTCTCCAAGCAGGGACCAACTCAGGGATCTTTCTGAGCTGCTTCCTTGTCCCCAAACTATGGGGGTGCATCCCCTATATATGCAGTATTATTGTTACAGAGCATTGGATGGGATCTGACTGCTAAACAACTTAGTAATAGCTGTCTAGTGCATCATGTCTAAGCATTCAAATGGCGAGGACTGTGTTTCCGGCACTCCCCTTATTATGTTTCTTAGTATTGTTCTGACTGATATTTGTCATTCTTCCCTTCTGAGAGAGAGAGATTTTAGAATTCTTTAATTTGTTAAATCAGATGACTAAATCTATTGTATTCTGGGTGATTGTGCAGGTATGTATGGTGTCATGGTACTTGTGGGAAAGACCATATGCCATTTTACAGGAGTTGACAGCTTCGGTGGAATCAATCTTTGTGTGGAATCTGTCCTGAGTGGAATTGGTTTTGCGATTCCACCAATGATGGCTCTTCTTTTCATTTTGGATGTACGTGGTATTGACAATTTCTTGTTTAGCATTGTTATTGGTTCACTTCTAATTTATTCCTGTAATGTCCCTGATGTTCACTCTTATTATTGGCTTAAATAGTTGGCTCCCGCTGCTTCTTTCATCCATATTGTATATTCATAACTATCATAGAAGCACATGTTTTGAGGAAGAAATGATGTCAAAGAGTGTTCTCTTAAACATAAAGATAAGAAGAGGACAAGGCACAAAGAAAGGAGGAAGAAAACAATAAAAGCAGACTATTTGGAAGAGATATATATTATAGTTAATGTCTGTAGCGAGAAATTCTTTTCTTTTCTACATATGCTAATTCTTGTTTTTTTCGTTTTTTTTAAATTCATGTATTATCATGGTCCACTATCAAACCAAGGAAGCTGATCTGGGAGGATTATTTTACTGACAGGATGAAGTTGTGAAGTTGTCCCCTTATGCCAGGGCTATTAGAGATGTCGAAGATGAAGAACTAATGAACTTCTTTCTGGGGATGTCTCCATTCGAGGTAAATTTCCTCAGACTATAATAATTATTGAAAAGTAAATGAGGCAGGTAAACTGTATGCGACTATTCACTGATCATTGAAAAAAACTTAGTTGTCTATTGTTGTTAAAGTAGCCTGTGTTATCTGCATTGATCTCTGGCTTATCTTTTTCGACCTGTAAGTTTCCTAGTATGATAAATTCATTAATGCTTTTCTTGGCCAGTCCACCATTCCATTTTGAGTTGTAAGATGTTTATACTTGATTTTGGATAAGTAATTGTGCATTTGTTCCAACTATTTTCAGATAAAGAGTTTTTAACTTTTTTAAGCAGTATACTTTAAAGTTTGTGTCTAAGAATTGTGTTGATTATAAATAAAATCTCTAGTCTGGCTGTTGCACAGATCCCACTGCCCTTGATATACTTGTTCATGCTAACAGCTTTTGATCATTCATTTTGCAAATGGTCTAGTTTTCAAAGTCGTAGGAGTGCTAGAATGGCAGGGCATTTTATATGAAACTGGAGCCTTATGTTCCAAGAGTGCATTCGATGTTGTGTGGATTTTTGAAATGTGAATTTGTATTCCAGCAGAAGGTTGCTAGGGGCCAGCAGAAGAGTTTAGCAATGAAGTCTCATTTTTTTTAGTGTAGCTGTTGGAAGCTATTATGACCATGACTGATTTTCTTAAATACACCGAATTGCTTAGCAGGAGATAGAGAATAAATGCTATTAATAAAATCATTTCCAATATTTTCTTACAAATCTTGGTGCATTCTCTTTCCACGTGTGCTTCAAAAAGTTGAAATCCAGTCAGCAATAAACCTCCAATGAGTTGTTTGCATCCTTCAAGTTTATTTTTATCCTGATTGAGCTGCAATCTGTAACTGTGTTTATTGGGCAGGCTTAGTCATATTACAGTTTGTTGCAC
The DNA here is from genome assembly GCA_034641835.2 of Pinus albicaulis. Taxonomy (NCBI): domain Eukaryota; kingdom Viridiplantae; phylum Streptophyta; class Pinopsida; order Pinales; family Pinaceae; genus Pinus; species Pinus albicaulis. The sequence continues at coordinate 1,578,899,090 of CM076581.1, forward strand.
CCATCATCCTTTGTGCCCATTCCGTACAGGATTGTATCAAACTAGAAATAGATAGGAGACAGTTACTTCACCAAAATAAAAAGAATGGAATCATACTAACTATGATTGATTTTCTTTGATGGTCAATAAAAGCTATGGTGCAATCCTTGGAAATTTCTCTTGACTTTTATCGTGCTTTCTTTTCTGAACTACATACAACCTAATCTACACATTCTTGGTGTGGCAGTTTATGCTCATTGTAATTGCAAACTCAGTAGGGGAAGAGTTATTCTATCGTGTTGCCGTGCAGGTTAGATTATCCACTTGATCCCTACTCTGTCCTTTGTAGTATGGTTAGTTTGAATTTGATATCATGGACTTTTAATTTATAAATATTGATGGTATTTTCTTATCAGTATTAAATGTTGCTAGTGCAATTATTTTCAGGGTGGGCTTGCTCATGTGTTTCTAAGTGATACATGTCAGAACAAGGATGCATATGGTGTTGTATCATTAGTAAGAGTCACATTCAAACTCTTCAATCCCACATTTTTTTATTTATGTTTTATTTCATTTGTCATTATTTTATTTTATTGCTTTCCTCGTATTGTTTCTATATGGGCTCATGCCTCTTTTCAATGAGATGCAAGTAAGAGCATGCTGATATTCGGTTTATATTCGGCTGATATAGCATGCTGATATGCTATTCAAATATTGAAATTATATTTAATTATAACATTACAAGCATTTGCTGATGGTTTACGCGTCTGTGCAGACTGGAATTCTCCCATTTTTTGCCCCATTTGCCCAAGCATTTGCAGCCGTGATTACTGCTGCTCTTACTGGATCTATGTATTATGTGATTTCCTCTCCACAAGGTACAGGTGTACTCTACACATTTTGTAGGTTTAATTCAATTATCTTCAATACCCTCTGTTTGCAACATAATTTTATTTTATATTGCAAAACGGAGTGCAAACAATGTCCAGGCAAAGAAGAATTTTATCTTTGCTGGGGTCCATTCCTTGTGAACCTAGAAATTGTATTAATTTCCACAAATGACCAAAAAAGTCAATGTGATCGCGAAGAACAATGTTTGAAAACAGCAAGACCCCTCTTTCCTAAACCCAGAAATTATATTATGGTAAATGAACTATTATTAGTGTCACAAATGACCAAAATAGATCAATGGGACACAGGAACAATTTTTGACTAGGAGTGCCTAGAGCATCTTCAAATTAGTTTAAAACGTAGGTGAAAGAAAGAAAGAATAGGCAATAAGATTTAAGGGGTGAACCCAAAAGGGTAAACTTGAATTCATAGGTTCAAATCTGGAGGGGAGTAGGGTATGTACATCTCCATAGACTAAGCAGTCAAATCATTGTGCAAAGGGAGTCATTTGTCCCACAAACAAAGGGGCTCCGACATCAGATTTGATGTCTGGCTAGGCCATGACCATAAAATTAGATTATTATAATTATTATTACTATGGATAGTACATTAGAAGAAAGCAAGTACCCCAGCAGCAATGCTATGCCATAAAATATCTTCCTGAAAGTAGAAAAGACTATGAATGCCAAGGAAGAACAGTACCCTGGCGAGCAGCAGAATCAGAAGAGCCATGATCATCAACCACCACAAATGCCAATGCTAAGCTTGATAATATCCTCTAGAGAGTGGCTTCGGTCTTGGTTTTGCAATACTAGGGGGAGAAGTTGGGAACCCCTTGCTGTAGCTTTACTAACATTTAAGGTTGGTGATTCCTTCAAGGAGAGGAGAAACCTAGTGATGAGCATTTGTGTTTGAGATATGTGCTGAGAACGGAGAAGGGTAGCAATCCCTTTATGCAGGTTTTGGGGATTAATAAGGAGTGGCCTCATGTTTTTTTGTGCTTGGGAGCATTGTTTCATTGATCCATTATTGTTTGTTCTAGTTATGCGAATATCAGCAAGGAACTTAATACCTCTGATCACTGACAGGGACTAGAAGGAGGTAATCGACTGAGTAGGCCTCACAACTACCTATGAGGCTTGTTTTCTACAAATGTCTTCCTTCTAAATGTATAGGGCCATGCATTTTTGGAATTGGTAACAAAAGAAAGGTAGTAAGGGACTTACTGGTGTCTCTGTATCAGTAGTGAAATCAACCACCACAAATGCCAATGCTGAGCTTGATAATATCCTCTAGGGAGTGGCTTGGGACTTGGTTTTGCTATACTAGGGGGAGAAGTTGGGAACCCCTTGCTGTAGCATTACTAACATTTAAGGTTGATGATTCCCTCAAGGAGAGGAGAAACCTAGTGATGAGCATTTGTGTGTGAGATATGTGCTGAGAACGGAGAAGGGTAGCAATCCCTTTATGCAGGTTTTGGGGATTAATAAGGAGTGGCCTCATGTTTTTTCGTGCTTGGGAGCATTGTTACATTGATCCATTATTGTTTGTTCTAGTTATGCCAATATCAGCAAGGAACTTAATACCTCTGATGGCTAAGAGGGGCTAGAAGGAGGTAATCGACTGAGTAGGCCTCACAACTACCTATGAGGTTTGTTTTCTACAAGTGTCTTCCTTCTAAATGTATAAGGCCGTGCATTTTTGGAATTGGTAACAAAAGAAGGTAGCAAGGGACTTACTGGTGTCTCTGTATCAGTAGTGAAATCTGTCCTGGATCTTATAATAAATGGGCTACCCAAAAATGAAGTGCTCCTGCATCTCCACCTCCAGGAGGGAGCAAAGCCAACAAATTTTTTCCTTTTGTAGAATTTGGTGATCCGTCTGGACTTGTAATTGTTGTAAGCACACTCTCAGATGACCAAGGGGAATTCTAATACCATGAGACCAGAGTAAGCACACTCTCAGCTGACCAAGGGGGATTATAATACCGTGAGGCCAGTGCTACTTGGACAAACAATGAAACCTTCGCCAATACGCAAGAATTACTCAATGTAAAAGGCTAGCCTACATTTGAGAGTCTGCAGGGGATGGACGGCAACCCAAGTGATTGGAATAAATGGTTGATAGGTGTCCTATTGGATTGAGATAATCTCTCTCTGGAAGGAAGAAGGTTGGGGGTACATCCAAGGAGTAATATAAGGAGGGAGTCAAACATGTAAGTAGGGAGCCAAACAACAGAGAAGTCGATACACTAAAAAACCTAAAGTAGCCTCAAAGTATCAACATTGCCTTGATCTAGAAAACGGCAAGGAGGTGACTCCTCAGAAGAGTGATTGGGCAAATATGGATATCTCTTCCAACCCTAGGTAGAGTCACCAAGGGTTTTTAGCCGATGAACGTAAGAAATAAATCTAAAGATTCTATCAAGATGAAGTGGATGGGTGCCAAATTCAACTTGGATGATGTCAAGACCTCTTGAAATTGCATTTGAAGAAGGGTTACATTCACAGCTACGCAATCGTTGAAACGAGTCAGCGTGTAAGGTATATTCGATGAGGGAGTACTTATGCATTTACTAGGAGAATGTTCACGTCTTATTTATGTATCCTGTTTAAGGGGGTCAATGTATTTGTATTAGATACTCAAATCCCTGTGTCCACATATGTTTGTGTCATGTGACTAAGCCCGTCGCCCTATATCAGGAGGTAAAATTGGAATGAAATGAGGTGGCTAGAGAAAAGTTAGCCATCATCTATGACATTGAAGTCAGCCAAACCCTGGTCAAGGATCAGATGAGCTGGAAATAAATCAGGGATTTTCTCTCTCAAGTGGATTCTGAGTGATAGCGGCCTTGGCCTTCCATGTGCGGAGATGATAGTGTTGCCTTGCATCTAGAAGGATTCACGTCTGTGTCTGAATATCTCTCACACTCTCCTGACCATTGAAGGTCAAAGTTTTAGGTGCGTGCCAATTCCTCGGGCTTATCATGATCTGCCTTTGGGTTATATGAGTTGGCTGAATTTAATGATGGCCAGACCTCCTGTATTCTTAACAATCCAGTAAGCAACACGAGGCTGTATGGGGCACATTTCCACCCTGAGTCAGATGCCATGGGTCTCTAGAATGATGTGATTGTCCTCTCTGTGCCCAGGGGTGGCTGTAAAATTATCATGCATTATTTTCCTCCTATAATGGAGGAGCTTTTGTGTAACGACTGCTACAGGTAGCTAATCATGATAATTGACGACGGAGGACAGAGAACCTCATGTATCTTTAATGGTAAAAAGGAAGTTGTATCTACCCCCAATTCTATGATAGACAGGATATCTTCTGATATGACTTCAATGGAGAAGTCTCCAGCTTCTTTCTTATCTAGCTATTCGGTGTTCTCCCTCAATTCTAAGCTGATATGGGTGCACCTACATGTTGTCTATGTGGAATCTCAAATACTCAACCCATGCGAGATGCAAAGGTGCAAGTATACAGGGAGAACAATGATATTACCATCTACATGCAGAGTGTGTCCAATACAAATCAGGTTGTATGGGAGCTCTCTTGGAGGTATGATCCATGTAATGTGAACATAGAATTTCTTCTTTGATGGCAGCATTAATTTCACCCTTTGGGAAGAGTTTGAGATTCAGTGCATTAATGAAAACAATCTGAATGGGGAAAGATGATCAATGGAGATGCCTTGTATACACAGAAAAGAAAAGAACTCTGCACACCAATGTGCTGAATAGAGTTAGCTCTGGAATCCTCTCCTGGGTATTTGCTGGAGTTTGAACTTTGGACACATTAATGGTTCCTTCTGTATAATAACAACACTATGCTTATGAAATTTCAGTTGAAAGAGGAAGAATTTCAACAAAATCACATATTTTGGTTCTCTCCAGCTCACTAGGGTAGAGATGTTGTAATGTCCTATAAATATTTTGACTTGGTCAAAATAAAAATAAAAATAACTATGTTAAAATAAAAATAAATTCGAATTAAAGTAATAAAAATAAAAATTCTACGTTGTTATTATTATTTTTATTAATTTTTGTTGGGTAGTTAAGGTAAACTTGACTTGGTCATGTTACTGGTGGTTGAGCTCCAGATTTATGAGAACCCATGGTATCCATGTGGGATATAGCCTATTTAAAGGGGGAATTAAATCAGCCTAAATCCATCTTAACTCCGGATCTACCAAGTGTCGAGAGAGATTAAATCATGCAAACCTCTTTTAGAGTGAAAAGAGATTTGATCTCTCTAGACACTTGGAAGATCTGGAGTTTAGATGAATCTAGACTTGGATGGAAAATGCAATGCACTCTACAAGAGGGATCATAAATTATATGGGTGTTCAAAAGTTTAAAATGTCTATGACTTTGACATATTCGTGTAGCGTTTCTTACAATATTGTATAAATCAAATAATTAATAACTTAAGCAACTGATCAGATATGATTTGAGGTTAGTTCATTTGTTTTCTCTCATTATATCTTACGAATCATCGATTATTGTGTTGCTCATACCTTTTGTTTGGCTTTGAGTTTTTGGTACACGTTAAGCTAAGATACATGCAAATCCATGAAAACATTTGCTTCTTGCATGCAGATCCCACTTATGTGGTTGCCCCAGTCCCCCGTAGTCATCGTGCACGTGAAGATATGAAGAAATGCTTCGCAGGTTTGTTGTCGTGTAGTTGGTTTCATGAACATAGTTAAAGTAGTTTCTAATCCCTGCAAGTATCTGAGAAACGTAACTTGCTAATTTGTCACTGGGTGGATTGACATGTAGAATAGCCTGGTATGAGAGGAGGCAAATGAAGAAGATTTACTCGCCTCTGCTGGAATCACTTCTTGCACTATATTTGGGTTTTGAGTGGATTCAGGTATGTTTCTCAGTACAAACGTTGAATATGTTCTCATTGGTATGGACTAACATTTTCTCACATATTCTGGCTTCTGCTATTGCAGACTAATAACATACTTGCTCCTATCATCACACATACAATCTACTCTTCTGTAGTATTGGGACATGGTCTATGGCGGATCCATGATCATAGACAGAAACTGCGGCAGCGAATCAAGAGAGTCAGGCAGAAAGAGGATACGGGATCAAAAGTAGAACATTGAGGAAACAGTGCAATGCTTTGTGGACAATGCATGCAAATCAGTTGTCTATGATCGTTCCTCTCATCTTTACTTCAATATATATTGGTAGTGAGAAGGAGAGAGGAATATGGCTTCGATGGAAGTCCTATTGTGATATGTCCAGGGTGTTATGTGAACTATATTTATATGGATACTGTATAATAGTCACGTTGAGCCATGAAACAGAGTGTACTTCTAAAACACTGAAGCTTATGTAATTAGTACTGAGGGCAATTATAGAGAAATTGCAGCAAGAAAGTCACAATATCTTAGTAGATTAGGTCTCTGTAAATATACAAGGGGTGCACTCCCTCTCGGCAAGTCGTCTATCGGTAGCCAATGGATCATATATAATTTATGTCGTCTAGAGGTATGCCACGGGTGCTATGTTTGTTATAGGTTTGGTCAAGTAAGCAAAGTATAGCCAGTTTACACCCCACAAACCATTCTGGCTTGCAGATGATCCCAAGAAGATAAACATTTTCCCAGTCTTTGGGGTGCTCTTTAATAGATAACCTTGTATTTATACATTGTGATAACAATTGGAAGAGTTTGTTACCTTTTGTCTTGATGCATAATGAATGAGAAATACTTCAATTTAAATTCCATAAAATAAATTTGAAAAATTGTCTTGCAAAAATTAAATTTTGTTAAAGCCTATGGCCATTTTTTGTTTTTCTTAGGAGATTTTTGCTTAACATCATTTTGAAGAGAGAAAGGGCTGTTTGTATGCGAGTATAACTAGATTGTCACAGGTACTATATTTAAGATGATGACAAAAAAAATGCTGTATTCCACGCCATATATTGACGTAAAAGGAACCAAATTCTTACATCAAACCAAAAAATTCAGGGCAAGGGGGATTGCTTGGCAATCACCTCCAATCCAGTGATTTTTTCCAAACCACCCAAGAATTAAAAAGGAAAAAAAAGAAAACAAACTTGCCAAATTTTGACCTTGTGGACATGTTTGGTTTGGTATAATTTCATCTTTGCTTCCTTTTTCTTTGAAGACAAGTATGACCTTTATTTCTTTATATAATTATCTTCAAAACAATTGGAAATTGGCACCAACGTCGCAAGTAAAGGCTTAGGTCTCAATATTAGAGAGAATATGGTTCTTCTCTTGACTTCGATTTTGTCAATGTCAAATATTTATTGCAATCTATCGAGATCAATCTTCTCGCTTCATTGTCCAATCTATTCATCCAACCACATTTTGTATTTCGCAATTTGATGAGAGAAATTTTTAGAATGACCAGTGGCAATCCAATTTTCTATTAATAAATCCTTTATCTACAGCTTAAACAGATCCTAGATCTGATCTGAGAACTAAATTTTCCCGAGGAATGTTAGTTAAACACAAATGATCAGACTTGCAAATGGGTTGTACTCTTCACAACTTCATATAGACCAAATACTGGCCATTATGGTGATTCATGCGTAGCGAATTCTACAACCTGGATTAGCATCATGCTTCCCAAAATTATGTGACTTTTAGAGCGACTGTCCAACTTCTATTCTGAAAATTCTGCTTGATATGCATCGATTCAAAATGCCAAAAGGAAATATTTCATCTTTCTTGGAAAGACCAAAATTGGTACTACAAGTAATTTTTGGTGTCGCCGGATAGTTTATGTATTCAGACAGAGATATTGCATGTATTTCTACCCCTTAATGCCACCAATGACCCAGCACAACCACCATTGACATTAATTGACAACCCTCCTATGAAGCAGGGCCTTTGGTGGCTTTTCTTGCTTCCCAGTGGCTTGAAGTGGGCATATAATGGCGACCCTCAACCTGATATTCTGGTTACTAAACCAAAGGATTCACGAGTGTTGGTTAACCCTAGAGGAGCAGCTAATGAAGAACGGTACCACCAAAGACTACAAGGAAATGGTTACTCAAGGTCTTTCATGACGAAACGACATGCCTGTTGATTAATCTCACATTGGTATAGATGAATTTAGGAGTGTTGGTTATCCATGGTAGAGGAGCTAATGATCACGGTTTTAACAAAACCTACAAGGGAATGTGTACCCGAGGACTTTCACAAGGAAATCACACACTACATGATGAATCTTTTAGTGGTATTTGTATTGATGAATATGTTGTTTTCTGGTGCAAATTATACAAGCACTTAAATCTGAAATTTGATAATTACTTCTATGCACTTAATACTGAAATTTGATAATTACTTCCAATGATGGTGAATCAGTGTTGTGAGAATTTTAAAACTTTCTTTCACAAAGTAAAGAATATTAGAAATACCAATAATCTCTTTAACAACAATTTAAGCATCAATACAAGAAACATATATTCAACACATAAAGACTTCAATCTTCTCTTCAATTACTTTGACAAAAACAATCTTCAATTTTATTTTACAATGTTTTTTAGCATCCACGAGAAGGAAGCTATTCCTCCCTAATTTATTAATTACCAATAAAATGAGCTACTACCCTTGGTGTATCAACTACCACTGAAAGGAGCAACCACCCTTGATTTATCAGCGACTACGGAAAGGAGTTACTACCCCTAGCTTATCAGTCGCTACTGAAAGGAGTTACAACCCTTGATTTTCAAGTTGCCACTTGCTTGGCCTCCTTGATTCATCTTTCATTTCATTTTCAAACTCAAATTACAAAGGCCACACTAAACTAATAAATCTCTCCTCAATCACCACCAAAATCACCTTTTGCAGTCTTTGATCTCTAATCAACTCACCACCACCAACAACAATAGCAACAACAACATCCTTCTTGCTAATTCAATTATGCTTATAAATAATTTGAGTTGATATTTCTAGACTTCAAACTTTAGTTCAGTTCAACTCGTCACCATGCATGAATTCCTTAATTTTCAGTCATATTCCACTTTTGTAATGTCTTCTTGATGTGTTCAATTAGTCTTCAATCTCTGCTTTGCTATCTTGTCTCAAACTTTGAGTTGAACTTTCGATTTTCATAATTCTAGATTTTTTTTAGTATTTAACAGAAAATTTATTGCAGTTCCAAAAGTAGCGAACAACTAGATTTGGCCAAAATTGCCAAATATATCACTAAGTCTGTCCATGTCACCAAATAGGTTCCAACTCATTCATGCACATTGCTTGTTTTGGTTGAACTGCTAAATATGGCACAAAATAGCCAAAGCTACCAACTTGTTTATGCATTGCATAAGCTCGAAGGCCTAAAACCTTTAACACGAGAAACCTTTGCATATAACCACCTATTGGGCCCCTGTGTGCTATAACCCCGAGGGCTTAACCATGTGCATCAACCTTGTGTACCCTTGGCCAGCAAGCCTTTGCACAGAACCAAGTGATGTAGTGCGTTTTTAGCCCCTGGTCTTATTTTCTCGGAAATAAAACTTGGTGTTGCAATGAAAAACGTCGAGGTTAATAATATGGGATTACATGTCCTATGGGTACCTCCGTGCTGTACCCATGAACTATTCATAAACTACCGGGATGACCCGTCCTTGCCACCATGTCCCACTTGCTACGTCACCCCGCCTGTGCCAATGGAAAAATCGTTGGGGTTAGTGTATGCCACCGTGTCTACCACCTATATTTCTTTGCCACGTGTCACTGGTTGACTGGTGCTACATGTCACATGTTTTCAACCCACTTGGCCCCCTGGAAACACCAAAAATGCATGCCACATGTCATCCTCTGATAGGTTCCCATGATACTGACATCATATGCCACTTGGGATACCACTTGTGCTCCTTATCAATTCTGTCCATCAATTAGGTCTCACCATGCGTCATATGTTGATTACATGTCACATGTTTTCAACCCACTTGGCCCCCTGGAAACACCAAAAATGCATGCCACATGTCATCCTCTGATAGGTTCCCATGATACTGACATCATATGCCACTTGGGATACCACTTGTGCTCCTTATCAATTCTGTCCATCAATTAGGTCTCACCATGCGTCATATGTTGATTGGTCCATGTTGTCAAATGTCCACATCACTAGTACGGTAGAAGGGGGGTCCAAAAATTTGTTTTTCGTTGATTTTATGTTACAATATTTTTGGTCCGAGATAGGAATTCCTTGTTGCAAAAGATGAAAACTTTCCTGGCTCCTTAGAGTCATATCCCTGACAATAAAACACACACTCCCTTTGGATTCTGCTAGGGAAAATCTTGCCGAGGTTACGTGTACTGTGCCCTCCATTCTTTCGCTGCGCTATTAAATCACGTTGAACCTCCTTAGCTTGTTCATTGGTCCACCTGCGTGCCCATGTGGCTGCCTTGCCACATGTATGTTGACTCGACTGCGGGACCCTGGCAAAAAACGCCAAAATTTTGACTTTTGTCCTCTGAAATTTGACTGGCCATATCTTTTGATCCAGGAAGCCTTTTTAAGACTTCAATATACTGTTGGAAATATCTTTCCGACCACTATCCATCTATGTAATTTCCAAGTGCATATGATCTAGTATTCTATACTAAAAATGGCTCCAAAATATCTGCTCCAAAAATCCCGCATACAACTGATCTTGGTCAATCCATGACTTCCCTTGACATCTTTTGACATCAACACCATTTCCTTTGCCATCAATGAAAACTCATTTCTAACATTCTCCCCCTTTGGCATTGATGGAAACACCAAAAACATTGGAAATGATCACTAAAGAAAGCAATGACACTTCTCCTTTGTTTACATATCCCCCTCTCACATCAACGGAAAAGAAAATAATATGCTCCCCTGCAGCGAATCTCCCTCTGTCTTTCTGATCCTGTGGACTTGATAACTCTCTTTTAGATATGTTGAGTTTTAGTTAACTTCCTTTCTCCCTCTTGAGGAAGATTTAGTGGAGGGAGATAAGAGGAGCTACTCTCAATCTTTCCTTATGTACTCAAATTGATCTCTTGGGAGAGGTTTGGTGAATATATGAGTTACCCGCTCTTTTGTAAGTACATACTCCAACTTGAAAATATGATTTGCAAATTGCTCTCGTAGGAAATGGTACTTTATTGGAATATGGTTTGCCTTGGAGTGAAAAAAGGATTCTTGGATGTGTTGATTCCACTTGTGTAATCACAAATGATTGGAATTGGATGATCATATATTACTTGCACATCTTATAGATTCTGCTTCATCCATAATAGTTGAGTGCAACAAGAAGCCACTGCTATACTATGGTTCAGGCACATATATAGCAAATAAGCCCGGTTCCGATACCCCTGAGGGTATAACTTCCAATTCCTCTCCCAATAGTGGAGAGAGAAATTGAAGCTTACTTCTTGCTCAAATATGAAAGAAGACATTCACCAAGAAATAAAGCACCACCACTAGTGCTTTTTCAGGAAATCTGCATCACTTGCCCAATTAGCATTAGTAAAAACAAATAGTGAAAAATATTTACCTATGGGGTACCAATGTCCATAGTCCATTTTGGATCTTAGATATATGAGAATCGTCTTGGCTGCTAACAGATGACTTTATCTAGGATTTGCTTGAAATCTTCCAACAATACCAACTGCTCGCATAATGTCTGGTCTAGAGGCTATCAATAATATATCTATATAAAGTCTGATCCACCTCTAGTGACTCATTAGTCTTGTTGAGTTTGCAACGTGTAACCATTGGAGTGCTTACAAAAGAACATTCCTCCATGCCAAATTTCTTCCAAACTTCCTTGAGATACTTACTTTGTGAGATAAAAAATACTTTTGAAGATCGTGTAATCTGCAAGCCAAAGAAATAAGAAAATTCTCCAAGCATAGACATCTCAAATTCGAACTTCATATCAGTGGAAAACTAGCAAGTTAGAGGATCTGAATCACTTGCAAAAATAATATCATCAACACAGATGACCACCACTAACAATTTTCCATCATTGGATTTCAAATACAAATTACCGTTAGCTACAACTCTTTTGAAACCACACTTAATCAAATAACTATCCAACTTGGAGTACCAAGCCCTTGGGGCTTGCTTAAGACCATACAAGGCCTTTTTTTAGCCTACAAACATAACCAGGTTTATCTAATAATTGAAAGCCATCATTCTGCTCAATATAGACGACTTCTAGAAATTCTCCATTTAAAAAGGAAAATTTGTCATCCATCTGATATATCTTTAATTTCTTGAAACTCGTAAAAGCCATGAACATGCGAATTGCTTCTAATTGTGAAATATGAACAAAAGTCTCATCAAAATACAAACCTTCAATTTGTGCATAACCCTTGAAAACTAACCTTGCTTTGTTTATTACCACTTCACCATTTTCATTCAATTTGTTCCTAAAGACCCACTTCGTGCGAGTAACATTCTTATCTCCTAATCTTGGAACAAGCTCCCAAGACTGATTTTTCTCGATCTGATCAAACTCTTCATTCATGGCATTTAGCCAATTTTCATATTGAATGGCATGAGAAAAATCCTTTGGTTCCATTATAGATAACAAAGCTACATGTGCTTGAGTAGGGGGATTTATTAACCTTCTTATTGTCTGAACACCTGTATTCAAGTCACCAACAATTTGGTCAGCTAGATGGTGTTTTTGCACATACCTTGCAAGATCTTTGGATTGTGGACTGAGGGGTTCTTCAATGTCTTCATATGTAAATGGCTCATCAACCTTCTCATCATTGTTCACTGGATCATTATAGTTGATATTCACTAGTTGTTTGTCTTCAAATTCAATGTGCTCATCAAGTTTAACACCAATGCAATCAATTATTTTTCTTGTATTCTTGTTGTAGCATCTATAGCCCTTTCTATTCTAAGAGTACCCAAGAAAAATACCTTCATCATCTCTTGCATCAAACTTACCAAGTTTTTCATCATTCTTCTTGATATAACATCTGCTTCCAAATACTTTGAAATGCTTAATTGTAGCAGGTCTTCCATACCAGAGCTCATATGGCATTTTGTCATTGTTTGGTCTGAAGTTTGCCTTGTTTAAAATCACCACTACTGTGTGAATGGCTTCAACCCAAAAATATTTGTGGCATACTTCTTTCTCCCATCATGGCTCTAGCCAACTTCTGGACAGATATGTTGGCTCTCTCTTCTACTCCATTCCACTGTGGAGTCTTTGCTACGGTAAATTGTCTTTTGATCCCCTGTTCTTTGCAAAACCCATCAAAATATTTGGAGGTAAACTCACCACCATTATCAGACCTTATGCACTTGATTTTACATTCCGTCTCATTCTCATCCATGACCTTAAATTTCTTGTACTTTTCAAAGGCCTTTGATTTTTCTCTTGAAAAGGCCACCCATGTCATTTTGCTAAAATCCTCAATGATAAGCATGAAATACAATTTACTTGAAGGTGTTTGAGTTCTTAAAGGACCACACAAGTCCATACGTACTAATTGCAATGGCTTGGTTGATGAGTTCTCCTTGGATTTGAATGGTACTTGCACTTGTTTTCTAATTTGACGAGACTTGAAAATAGTGTTTTGGCTTAGACAACTTTGGTAGGTCTCTAACAACATTCTTCTTGCTCAGTTTGACAATATGATCAAAGTTCAAATGTTCTAACCTTCGATGCCATAGCCAAATTTCATCAATATTTTTCAAACAACACTTCCCTGTCTTCTCTTTTAGAACATAGACATTACCTTATGTTCTAACAACTTAACTACTATCTCTCCTGTGCATGCTGACTTGATTTAACAATTTTTAGATTTGAACAAAACAACATAGCTTTGGTCACACATCTGAGACACACTGAGCAAATTGTGCTTCAGACCATCAACAAACAATACATCATTGGCATTACCTCCGTCATTAGCTAGGTTAACAATTCCTTTACCCACAATCTTACCGAGTGCATTATTTCCAAAGGTTACATTGCCTTTGTTGACAGGTTTCCATGACAAACACTTTCTTTTATCTCCCGACATATGCCTGGAACAACAACTGTCAACATACCATTGACTCCCACCATTCTAAACATATAACACTAGATTACAGTCTTATTCATTTTTATTTTTCTTCAATATTTTGGGTTGTTGATATGTTTGATTGATTTCTAGATCATGCCTTTTGTCTCTAAGTCTTCAATCAACTTCTTTATGGCCATAGTTTTGACAGATGTAGGATTAAAACAAGTTATTCAGTGGGGAAAACAGATTGCTATACCTAGTTCTGCTCATCCTTTCCTTGAAGAATTGGTTATTAGGCTGATAATTTCTTCTTCGTGGCCTGAGCTGTCTGAATGCTAGATTCACCCATCTATTTTATGCCTTGTGCCCATAGTAATAACATGGAAATACATCCTTGTACCTGGGAGTAAAACTAATTTTGAAGATTGGTTGAGCTGCTCTTTGAGGTAATCAAGCTTGTCTGAGACCTGAACCTCATTGTTGAGGAATTTGATTTTCCTCTCCTGTGTTATTAGTCTTTTACCGATCCGAATTCAACATGATCCTTTATCATGGAATGGCTGATTTTCCAGAGAGTTTCTTGTGTTGGTTGCTTTGTTCACAACTTGAACAAGAGTAATAAACTTTGTACCTTTCACATCAGTTGCTGAGCTTGACTTGGCCTCAAATTGAAGACCTGTTCTATCATTAGAGACTCTTTGTGCTTCAAGAAGTTCATTTAAAATGTTAGTCCCTTTTTCGAATTTTTCATTAAAGCTCAGCTATGTTTTTTCCTTTTCAAGTTGTTTCCTCATAGAAACATTTTCCCCTTCAGGCCTTTCATATGCTTTATTTTTTTCACTAAGATGTTGGTTCAAAGTTTCTTGGATCTTCTTACATTCTTCAATTTGCAGGAGCGAGGGTTCTATTGCTTCATCTTTATCCTTAAAAAAAAATTCCTTCCATGCTTTGTTTTTATTTCTCAACCTTTGAATTTCCTCAGCGACATTGATCAACTCTCCTTCTAAGTCAACTTCAACCTCTTCTCCATCAGATTCAGTCGCTTCTACTTCCAATTTTTTTATTACCATGAGAATAAATTATTTTGAGCTTTCATAGGCCCTTTCCTCATATGAAGATTGATCTTCACTTTCGAAGGAGATGGAGTCTTGGGTGTAGAAGCTTTTCTTCATAGATTTTTTTTATCCTTTTGC
Organism: Pinus albicaulis; assembly: GCA_034641835.2. Lineage (NCBI taxonomy): Eukaryota > Viridiplantae > Streptophyta > Pinopsida > Pinales > Pinaceae > Pinus > Pinus albicaulis. Next base: position 1,578,914,156 of record CM076581.1, read on the forward strand.
ATTTTTTAAACTTCTCTCCGGGGTCATATTCATCTTCTTCTTTTTTGGAAATTTAGAAGCACAGTGACCTACTTTACCACAGTTAAAACACTTAAAAGGTAGCTTACCTTTGTAATTCCCTAAGCCTCTCTTGATATTTCTCATGAACTTAACTTCCTCTTCATCTGATTCACAACATGAGTTGTTATGTTTTGCCTTGGAATTATTATTTGCTTTGAAGGATGACTGCATTGTTTTAGAATCTCCATTGGAAATCTTCATCTCATAAGAATTAAGAGTGCTAAGAATCTGATCCAATGTGAGAGACTTGAGATCTGTCATCTTCTCAATGGTTGAAACTTTAGGATTAAATCTTTGAAGGACACATATAAACACCTTTGGACTACTACTAGATCTTTTAGATCTCAATCAAGACCTCTTATTGTATTCACAACTTCATTAACTCTAAGAAATTATTTAGAAATATCTTCATCATTGTTTGATAATTTAATTGGCTTTAAATTAATTATATAAATGGTCAACCACGACTAGTAAACTCATGAAGTGTAAATGCATTGGATGTGCTAGTAGTCTTGATTATTTACACCATTCAAAATAAAATTGAGTTTTATCGAAATGCACATGGTTTTCATAAACAATTTAACAATTCTTAGAAAACTCTAATGATGATCACATTCTCTGCTAAAAATATTTCTGTTTATAAATTCCACACTTTGCTTTGAAATGTAAATATCAAACCCTTGCATAAATGAAGTCAATCTCACACTTTACATAAATTAAAATCAAACTCATATTTAATTGTAGAAAAATGAAATCACTCTCAATCCATAAATATCAATACTTAAAGCAAACCACACAGTGGCATGAATGAAATTTTACTTAATGAAAATCACTCTTCACTCTTCACACTTATAAAGAACTCGATTTCATAAAAAAATCCTATCTGCCCATGTGCATTCGTACTCTGTGAAAGAAATGAAGAATTTAAAAGACTGAGCAAATGAATTAGCTGAAAGGAAATTGACAATTACAATAAAAAATTTAAATAAAGGAAATACAAAATGCAGTTAAATAACTAACTATTTAGTAATGAAAAATAACATTAAAATCCTTATTTCCTTGAGGGCGTCCTCCACGAGAAGCAGGCAACCAAAATTACGATATTGATCAAACACTTAACCACACATCAATGAGCACTGGAAACAAAATGTCTTCTTTAAAAAAAAAGTTTCAATAACAAAGTTTTGATCTTACTGACTGTGTTTCATTTCTACCGAGAGACATTAATTATAGAGCTCATGGAAATTAATGTTCAGAGCTTGAAGCCTAAGCCTAATCAACATAAACTAGATTTAATCTAGAAAAGATAATATCCTATTTTTCTCATAATTTTCTATTAGCAAAGAAAAATCACGAGGCACAGATCTCATTCTCGCTCGCCTGTTTCCGACTTTGGTGGCTTGACCTTGCCTTTGACCGTTTAAACATGATCTATTCCATCACTTTGGCTCGTGGAAATAGGAAAAAATCATTATGTATGTCGATTTCCACCTATCCATATATTTCGCTTTCCATCCGGCATTTTAGAACCTTTTACAAAATGGACTTGGCTGCAGAGTTGTGAATTAGTTGCAGAATCATTAGAATTCAGTAGCCACGGTAAATGTTAAGCTAAATAATAAAGGACATTGTCACTTTACGAAATAGGAGACAATTGCATACCTGCCATGTCATAAATCGTGTAACTTGATGTCCAATGCATTGTTATGGAGGTCAAAAAGAAATAAATGAGGTAAATGGTGGTGTCAAAAAGAAGCAATTATGGGGTTCAACATTCCTCCACACGGAGACCATTGCATGTCCTCATGCCAAAAATTCAAAATTTGTACCCTTTTCTGTCATTAAATCTCCTCTAATACCTGAGCAAGGACATCTAGATTAGTTCTGCTTGCCTCCTTGATAATAATTGGCATCTTTGGTTTCTTCATCAGAATTTTATGTTGTAGGCTTATGATTTTCCTTTTGAGGAATTTTTTTTTGGCCTTCAACTTTTTGCTATTTTCATACCATAGTCCAAGGTACAATAAGAGATTTTTTTATTTTTTATTTTTGGGTAAATTAGGCTAATCTATATTAATTTCAGAAATAGAAACAATACATATGCTACAGGCTGGGTTGGTAAGCTGCGCTTAACCAATCCCAACCTTAGTTGCGCAGTTTCAAGGATGCCTCCGTGGAGGAACAAAACCTGGAAAATACTTGATGTAGGACATTACAAAATGCGCAGAAGCACTGGTGTGTCCAGAAATTACAAAATATGCGGAAACATAAGTATAACTAGAAGTGCCATGATGGTAGCAGGTGTGACAAAAAACAAGGAAGAACAGAGCAGCTTCGTAGTCCTTAGTCTTCAACTTCATCATTGATGTCTGGCTCTTCCTCCACTATGGGTCAGGCGTACGCCTGCGCAGCCGTTGCCTTTGTATCAGTGGGTGGACGTGTGGGTTTGGGGACCGGTGCGCAAAGGATGGGAGCCACCATATATTCTGTGTCAGGGACGCGCATCCAAGTACCTTCCAAATCCATAATCCATACATCTATTTCATCACCCTCCTCCTCCTGAGACGGAAGAGGTTTGGTCTTGCGAGGCGGTGTGCCTGCTGCGCAATGGTGGACTTCCGAGGTCCACATCTGCCTCTCTGTGTAGCCTGCACAGGGGACTCCTCCTCCTAATCCGGTTTGGGGCTCTATCTAGTGTAACTGCTTGAGGAGGAGCCTTCAACAGACTCCAGGCAATTGTCCATCCCACGGTGGTAATGATAGCGCTCCTATCTGCCCTCCGCAGATGGTTCGTTGGTGCAGCCTAGGTGCCATGGTCTGATGAAGCAGAGGTTGGACAGAGACGGAGGGAAGATCAACAGGGGGAGAGGATCGAAGCAGGTGGACAGGGGGAACGATGAGGGGGAAAGCATGTCAAGGGACGCGGGGTGATGAGTGTGTGCAAACTATTGGTAAAGGAGGGACAAATGGAATGGGGAATCACAGCCCACGGATTTCTGCGCAGCGAAACTCTAGGAGGAGGGCTGCGCAATAGACTGGGTGCACAGGATGCTAAGAACAAAAAAAACAAGAAATATTGAAGGGGCTTTCTATGAATCTCTTTGTGTTGAGGGTATTTCCTTTTAAAAGGCTTGTGACACATGCGAAGGGGAGGGTCATGATTGAGCCTCACACACAGCTGCGTGCCACAATCGTTATCATGAGAAGGCTGGAGTGAAGAGTTATGGCCATACGACATACCTATCCAGGTAATCATTTAGGATGATTGCTGCAGAGAGGTACCTTGGAGGGGGTAACATTGTCCAAGTGTGTCTTCATCATGCCTTATCTCATTCATCATGTGCGGATGGTTACTGGTTTAAGGATCCACATTGGGTGAGGACCTGCGCTGCGGATCTTCATCCTCTTGGGCATGGGAGAGGTGATTGTCATCTGTTCTCCTACTGTCACTTGCATCCGGGGAAGGTGCAATAAGAGATTATCAATTATGGTATTTTTAATTTCACTCAGTACTGTTAATGTATCATGTTCTTTCTTCAAAAGCCTATTCAATATTTCCAGTTCATAAATTTCTTCCTTGAGGGTTTTGACTATTGGTGATTTTGGTGGAGTATGAACTTCTTATTTTTGCTTTGAAATAGTTGCAGTAGCTTTGTTTGAGGATTTCTTCTCCATGGATTCTGTATAGTCATATATTTCTTGTTGAACCGGGTCTATTTCAGGGGTTATTCTTGCTGGACTTAAGGTCGGTGACATAGTTGTAGGTGAAGGAACTTTAGGAGATGGAACATTGAATTCCATTTCTTCTTCTTATAAATTGACCAACTCTGGGACTTCCTTGACTGTTCATGTATTATTATGTTCAATCTTGTGCTTCTTCTCAAGGTGGATGGAGTTTTGGAAAATGACTTAGTAGTAGAAACTTTCTTTTGAATCTTCCCCTGTTCTTCCTTATTTTTCTCTTCTTACTCTGTTTTCTTTTTGGATGTGCTTCCTTTCTTTTCACTAGCTTTTTTTCTTCTAACATTATTTTCTTTAAGTTTTTATAATACAACCATAAGAGGAATTTCATCTACTGAAGGCTGCTTCGTTTGTAGCAGCAAGTCATTACTAGGGTTTGCATGTAGATTCTTCCTACTTCTATTGATTTTACCATTGGATTCTTCCTGTTCTTCTTCCTGAAAATGATTCCTAACTAATAAAATTTCCCACTTATCCTCTTTGGATTTAAGGTGGCCTTCAATTAACATTTTTATTAAACCATGATGATATATCGTGTTTTCAATAAACTGTATTTTCTTCTGAGTGCTATTGGCCAATTTCTTCATACTTTGGAGTAAGAAATAAGGAAAATTGATTTCATTACACTCAAGGAAATGCATTATTAATCGTACATGACATAAAAACATGTTTCCAAATCTGCCCTCACAAGCAATAAAATTCTGAATGATCAACAACAAATTTTGCCATTTATTTTTAAGAGCTAAAACTACAATTCCTTTCTTAAAGACTGAAGTATCCATACTTGGGTTTTTGAGAGATGTTTTCCATCCACTTTCTTCAATTCCTCTATTTTTAAACCATTTTTCTCTTGCTTTGGGTAGACCTATTATTTATGCTATGAAATATTTTGTTAATACCATCTTTACATCCCTAATTTCCATTTCGACTCCATCGAATGCGTGAGAAAATGATTTGGTAACTTCTTTATCACGATTGTTGAATTTTTCTATGAATTCCAACCATTGCGCTTGCTGCATCATTTGTTTAACCTGAGGGTATCCTTCCATAAATTTTCTTCCATCTGACTTTGTTCTGACAATAACCCCCATGTCGGCGGAGTCTTCACCCTTAATTTCTTCCTTTGACTTATGGAGTGAATATGATGGTGTGAATGATGCAAAATTATCAAAGAAACATGGTTTATGGAATGAGTAGGGTCTCGGGGAAAAACAGAGTATGGATCTTAGTGGAGTTATGAATGAAGTAGGGTTTTATGGAGTGAAATGGCTACGTGATGATGGAAAGTGAGTTTTTGAATTACGATTATGCCGAATTCATTGACAAGACTTGTATTTATGGTTAGATTGAGGTTGGAAAATAGTAATGATGATTTCAAATAGCGGTATCAACGTCTACTTTATTTCATAATCCAATGTTTTATTTCCTTCATTATCTAATTTAACATTTACATACCTTTAAATTATTTATTATAATGTTTCAATTGGTCCCTTTCAGGTTGTCTTTGGATGCCTTAGCTGTAAGCTTGATCATTATTCCTTGGTACTTGAATCTTCCATGTCCTGATTGAATCTTGTCAAATCAAGTCAACTGCAGAATTTTGTTAAGGCTGCAAATTCTCATCAATTCTGTAGCTAATTATTTGTGAAAAAGAAAAAGAGGGTCATAAATGAAGTGGGACAATAATAGGAAAGAAAATATAAGGTGCCAAGAATGCTTGGTTTTCATCCTAGATTTTCTGTATAAACATGCCAACAATGTTGGTTTTCATGTTTATACAATTATTATTATTATTTTATTTTATTTGTAGTATCCCAAAATGGGAATGAAGCAGTGCATAAGCACAATACTAGAATAGAAGGGTGAAATTAAGTCATAAAATGTGTTGATAAACACATTTCCATCACATTAGTGAAACAACAGCAAAAAGAAGCACTTCTACACCTTCCTAAGTGGGGAAAATGAAGAAATTAAACCTGAAAACGTTATTTATGAAGATTTGTGTTTTAAATGGGTGAAATAATGCTTGGTTCCCTTAGCATATGGTATTAGGCCCTCACATACAAAATCATATCAGAAAGAAATCCCTTTTGATATGTTAAACAAACCTCCTGGCCTCATATCAGCTTAAAAATAGCCAAATCCCATGACTTAAGTTATACGAGAGAAAATGTTTGAAGAAAATAAAAAACGTTACTTTCTAAGGGTTTACGCGAGTATAATGATAGAAAAACATGGATACGGAACTTAATGGAACAATATTCTAAGAAAATGAAGAGAGAGAAGATGCGGCACTCCCTTATTAAAAATTATAAAGACAACCGGAAGCAAAGGTTAGAATGAAAATCTGCAAAGTACAAAAAGAGCATATCGAGTATTCAGCTCGAGAAAATGCAGTCTTGCGCAACATTACGGGAATATAGCTTAATAATACAAAAGAGGGATGAGAATCCCTTTCTCTAGCTTGCAGGAGAAGGGTTGGCCCTTTCCCTAGGAAACTAAGCTCGAAACAAAAAGGGTCTTAACCCTCTTGCAGCAACTCTATTCAAAATGACACATGGTTCTGCAGGGACGTCTTGTGGAAGATGAGGAATGGCAGCTATTGCCAAGATGTGAAATGAGCTTAGAAATCTTCATAACTGATCTCTCAAGAGAAGGAAGGCACCCTCTACTGAGAAACAGACCTGGAAGTTGTGTTAACAAACCTCCACTGCAACACCCTGCAACACAACAATATTTTGCTACAGAAATAATGTTGAGGCTGAAGAATGATGCTTGGCCTCAAGCCTAGATGTGGGGCAATATATAACAAGCTCTCCCAAGAGGCCTCTCAAGGGAAGAGGTGGGATTCTCGCTCAGGAATACCCTGTGCTCAACAACACTGCAACCCTGCTAAATAGCAAGAGGAAGCCAAGTCTAAACAGACAAGATCAAATGATCATATCAAAATCATGAGTAACAAAGGCTCCCATCCTCTCCATATATAGCAAGTGAACCTCTTCACATTGGATCCCATCCATATGTGCCATCAAGCCCATGCAAGTTGTCCTCCACCAAAACAACATTGTCCATCAAGGAGGTTCAATGTATCTAGACAGCTTTGTTGACTTGGTCAAAGTTGACTAAATCAACATGATCCCATCTCTGTTCACACCCAAGGGTGCTCAAATTAGCTGGTTATTCTTACTCCTTTCACATTAGGAGTGTTATTGATCCTTCTAAAGAGGTTAATGGGCCTCCCTACCCATTTTTTTACCTGCCTAATGATAAAACAACTCTAATATTCCACTTAGCTTGAAGGCTAAAATTTTGGAATATTATAGTCCTCCCCTCCAAAATGTTGTTTGTCCTCAAGAAACTATATAAGGAGAGAAAAAATTCTCCCCTCCTCTTCATGTGGTCTCCTCATCAATAAGTCCCCACCACTACTCAAAATGGTCTGCTACAAATTTGTCCTCCAATGTTTCCTCCCAAGCATGAAAAACCATATGGCTTACATCATAGAAAGGTGGAAGATGTAAGTGGAAACATCCTTGATTTCCAATGGCCTCCTCAAGGTAGGAGTGATGATAACCATGGTGAATATTATTCCCAATGAGTGACTTCCACACCCATGCTATCATCCAAATGAAATGAGCCAAACTAGTTAGCTCAAAAATATCCTCAACCCCCGATTCATACAATGTGTTGGGGCTGCATGGAGAGATTGGATCCTCCCAACCAAGTGGTTTCTCTCTCCATCTATGATAAGTATGGGGCTGCTGTTGATATTGGGTTTAGTATCATGACCTTCAAGACTGGCCCAAGCTACCCCTTTATTGTGGTGGATTTGACACACGGGTGTACGAAATCACACGAGTTTAGAGAGTGTGGTTTACCCTCTAAACTATAGGTAACATGCAGTATCTGGGGGGAGCTCAAAAGCATAAAGCTTAAATGAAGTAATACACTATGGTATGCTCTGTTAAAAAACTAAAACTAAAACACAAAAGAAGATATATAGAGAGTTCCAAACAGTAACAAGGTAAACAATGGCTCGATGGCCTCTTCTTATTGAATGCTTGGAATGAAAACAAATCTTACCCACTTGCCAAAGGGCCCCTAGGCAATGTCTATAGGTCCCGATGCAAGGATGTTTCTCCTTCAAGTTCTACCTTCTAACGTAGTCTAACTCTCTCTCTGTTGTAGTGGACTAAGATGTTGGGTGGCCAACCATCAAGTCCTCTCTTACTCCAGCTCCTTGGGTCACACACGATGCTGGTGTTGCTTGGGCAACTTTGGCCAACATAACCTTGTGATCACACTTTGTTCATCTCTTTGTGGGTTTATATAGGTGAGCTTCAAATCCTCCTTCCCTCTCTTGGTACATGATGGATGGTGACCCAAGGGAGGGGTATGATTCCATTGTGTGCTCAAATATGCTTTTGTGTGCTCACACAATGCCTAAGGAGGCACTGGTGTTGTCCTTAGGTGACTTTCACATAAGGATGAATTGTCCTTTGCTTGCTTGTGGTCCCAAAAAGTGAGTTTTTTCCACTTCCAGGAATGTGCGCTTATTGGGCTCCAGTGCACGCAGAAGGTGCCCTTTTCGAAGGAAAAAACACACATTTGAGAATTGATGACTAGTTCAAATTTGATTTTCTCAAAAACTTAGAGATTTTAAATACTTCTTGATTCCATAATGTACCCCTGTCCTATAAATCCTTAAATTCGATATTAATTGATGTCGTTTTCTGTTGTATGATTTTTTAGTGTTAACAATTGCCCCCTAATGTGTGAGGTCTAGGAAGAACTGTATAGCCAAAATACATTATAGTTTCTTTTCTATATCGTACACAGAGAGAGAGAGAGAGAGAGAGAGAGAGAGAGAGAGAGAGAGAGAGAGAGAGAGAGAGAGAGAGAGAGAGAGTGAGAGTGAGGCCTGCGTGTAGAATAGACAACACCTTGCACGGTTTTCGAGATAACCATGGCCTAAGGGACCCCCTGCAAAAAGACAAAATATATAACATATTTGCAAAATTTCAATGAGGCAAGCATGTCCCATGCTCGTGATGCTATGGCTAGTTAAACAAAATTGATAGATACATCTACTATCTGTGCCACTACTGTGGTAGTGATGTTGGTGGTTGTTGACGACGACTATTGATGCCCTCAGGGGCGTTTTTTCTTTGACGATAGGTGGAATGTGGTACCCATATGCGTAATCTTGGTATGGCATACCACTGTGAAATGTACGCATATGTACTGGCTGGGACCTTCCCGCGTAAGAATTGTTGCAAAGACCCCTATAAAGGCATGGGTCTTTGACAGATCTTGATCAAAGTGCAATGGTTGTAAGGTGCGATACCATCGTGACATGAAAGCTTTTGTTGTAGTCGAATGTCAAGAGGATTGGTGACATCTATGGACAATGATGTCTCCCAGAGTGCCACCCGAGGATACCCCTTTGCATGGGGAGGGGTCATCCAAGGTACTGCTTCCTTTTCGGAAAAGAGGTGTTGATGTTGACAAAAAGGAAGCCTTAACCGAACCACAATGGGTTTAACATAGGCATGTTCATGAGCGGTAGCTAAAAATGGATGATGGGGATTCAGTGGCCCGAGGTCAAAGTATATTTGGGCAGCTTGGCGACAATCATAGGTATTTCTGAAGGGAAAAGTCCCTGGAGTCGGTAGGCATTTCAGGGAAGGTATGAACTGGCTATGATTGTCGTAATGGTGCGTGCATGGGGGGTATGAAATACTTCGACCAAGGGAGATAGGAGACTACTGCCATGGGAGAAAAAGTGCAATATGAGAGTGAAGAGGCAAAGGGCCTTGTTTTTTATCTTTGTACACTTACCAAAAGAATAAAATAATGGGGTTTGGCTTGTACAAAACACAGAGATGGGTACCCCAAAACATGAAAGAGGGTCGCTCACTTGATGGTGTGAGGACAGTGTTTTGTTGCGGGTAGGGGTCCCATTGGTTGGTCTCATGTGTATGGTTGATGAAGCAGAAGATTTCACAGATGGGTAATGTTAATGGAGGTATGGTGGGCCAAATGCGGTGTGCGGAGGTGCGTTTTCATTTTGCTTGTACAACCCGATCATTCGGGAAGGGAGTTAGTTTAACTGGTGAACTTGACCTTATGCATGGTACATGGATGGGCATGAGGTGCTTCCTGGACTAAAAATGTTATGGCCATGGCGTCACTTGTAGGGTGATGTATGGTCTACTTGAGATGATGATCGCCATGGAGGGGAGGCTCTACCGACCATCGCAAACGTTTATCATATGCAGGGTGAGGTGATGATAAATGTGGTCGGGTATGAGGACCCTATGGTTTATTTCTGATGGAGAAATGATGTCAAGATATGCAAAGTTTTCTGGGACTCTATCATGCTGAGGGTCGAATGATACCTGCTCCGGAACTTTTGGTGGTCTGTGTTGTGAATGGTTTGCGGGTTATTCCTGCAAAAAACAACTACCTCAAGTGAAAGCATCTTCTTTTCATTCAATATTATTGAAAAACATGAATCTTGGAAAGGAAGATGGGAGGGTGCATACTTTCTGGTGCTTGAAAAATATATTTCTTTGGAAAGCGAATGTAGGACATTTCTTTCGTTAGTCATGGTATACTGATGATGGTGAAACTTACGGTTTGAAAAATGGACCTTCTGATCTCCTGTTATGGACCTCCGAAGTTTTGGAAAAGGGTAATAAATAAGGGATTATGGCCCTAATCCTATTCATTTGTACTTGCTGAGTTTTGGGAGATCAGAGGTGATAGCAAAGCCTTTCTTTCCATTGCGGTTAGCCTGTGTACTAGGGATTAGCGATATTATGCCGAGGTAACTCTCATGACGTCCTTCATTTTGATTTTTCTAGTTTGGTGATGCCGGGGGCTGTACAAATTAGGTTTGTATGACCTCAAAGGGGATTTTTTTCCCTAGATTGAGCGGGCGATCTAGGAAAATAGGCGCCCCCCTTGTGCGTATTTCTCAGGTACAACCGCGTGAAGGCGCGCTGTTCCTACGTATTTGCACGGAAGGGCATGCCTGTGAATGAAACAAGCGCACAAGGGCAATGTTTTTGAAAAAAAAACTTGGGTTTTTACTGTCCCTCATGCTTTTTCTACTTTGTGCTGATGGGTGCCTGTTGCTTGGTAGGTTGGTGTGGAGAGAATGAGATTTTCCCAAGATCCAGACCGTTCTGGCTGCTGATGCTGGGGCACACCGTCAGCTGGCCGCATGGGGCCTCTTGAAATTTGCCGAAAATGAGTTCCTTCGGTCACAGGACCATTTGTTACGTTATATCATACAACATTGGCGCAGGAGGTGCAACATGTTTGTTCTGAGGGGGACGAACTTGATTATCCATTTGGAGACGGATATTTACTTTGTGACCTGATTACTGCCTCAGGGAGAGGCACTGAGGTATCCACTTCCTGCTGGACGAGTGAACATGGACAGGTTCCGGAGGAGGCATTCTGGTGGTGCACCTCTTACTGAGGGGTGCATCAATATCGCCTCAGTGATATATGTGGCCGAGTGGTGTGCTCTAGCCATTATTGTACGATTGGCGGGGTCGTTTGCGCCTCATCAGGAATTGGGCCAACAGGTGGGGGTTTTACGCCATTTGAGGAACGGGCATTTCTTTGATTTTTCCCATTTCTGCTTTGATGGTATGGTGTCGCAACTAAATCGGGTCTAGCGTGGATCTAAATCATTTGCGTACACTAGCATTTTGTGCAGCATTATGTACGAGAGGGTCGTGCTGCTGAGGCCCGTGGTGGCTATGCCTATTGGGGGGCCGAGGGAGCCACGCATGAGGAGGTGGGCTCCGGTGATGCCACGCGATGGTGGTGGCGTGGTGTGTCATTATTGGAATGACACGACGGAGGCCTAGTTTGAGGCAAATTTGTAGAGGTTTTTTCCATACCCTTATGTGGGGATAGAATTTCAGGGTGATCTAGATATTGGTCTCCCTTTTGGTTATGTTTGGGGTCCCGCCGGTATGTGTTATATTTTTGCATTTACTCGAGTTTTTGTGTTCTTGAGTGTTTTTCTTTGACACTGACATTATTTTGGTTACTCATGCAGATGTTAGCGCGGTGGGATGCCCAGTGGCCCGACTGGTGGGTCATAATCCTCCACCACGACCGCCTGGTGGTCAGGGAGGTGGCACCGTAGGTGGACCAGGCTGGGGTGTCGGTAGACTTGGCGAGGATGGTGCTGGTCCTTCTGGTGAGGGTAGCAGCACGGGTGCGGCTGAGAGAACTTGTGCAGATGCGGCTGAGGCGCGCATCGTAGCACTTACAGCTCAGGTAGGGGCTCTATAGGACTTCCAGGGTCGAGTGGACCATTTGACCCACAGGATGCCTACTCGAGGTCTTATGGATGGCTTCGAGGAGGTATGGCTAGAGATAGTGATGGCTTGTGAGAGGGACTACCGGCCTACTCTATGACATGTAGCTATCGCAGTGGTGACAGCAGCTCCGGTGGTGGCACCAGGAGCAGTGGTGGGCCCAGGTGCTCCTCTTGAGAGGGCACCCCCCTAGAATAGATTTGTACATAGGGAAAGCACCCATTATGAGGATGCTTCCCTTATTTTTGACGACCTCTGTATTTTTGGGCTAGCCAATGGGCCAGTGATACTATTTTTTGTACTTTGATAGATATATTTTTTGATATATATATATATGAGAGATATTTTTTGTGGCTCTACATGGTGTGGTGTCTATTTCGGTTTATGTATTTTTTGTTATGCTGATGGATATACATGTTTTTGGCTTTTTATGTATGGTGGTTTTCTCTCGATGCATTCCAATCTAGCTGTTTGGTTTTGATTCCTTGATACATGTGAGAATGTAATATAATCAAATTGTCTGCTTAATCTTCTGGCACGCAAATATTTTATAAAAATGTTTGCATCTCTGGTTTCAAATTTTTGGTTTAACTGTGAGACTACTAACTGGGAATCTAGGTAGACATGCATATGGCGGATGCCCTGGTGGAGGGCCTCGCACATAAGTCTGATAACGACATTGTATTCTACCTGATTGTTGGTTGCTGATCCGTTGCACACGCCGTTTGAACATAATGGTGATCGGTTAGGGTAGTAGATGACCTAGGCGACTGCAGCTAAGTTTTGATACCATCGCGATGCTCCATCAGAAAATCTGAAATAAGGTTCAAGTTGGTGATCCATGGTGATATTTTGAGCGCATTTAGGTTTTTTGGGTAAAAAATATTTTGGTATTGGGGTTTTTGTGTACTCTAACTCTAGGGGATAAGGGCTATAGGGGCCCTTATGGGTAGAATTTCTTGAGGTAAAGGCCGTTGACGGGGTTAGTGAGGTAGGCCCCGTCCGGTTCTGTCAAGATGTATTCCCCCTGCCAGAGGCAATGTTTGATGATATAGGGCCCTTTCCACAGGGTTTTGAGCTTCCCTGGCCCTAAGGCTTCTTTTGCGACATCATAGCAAAGGACTAGCTCTCCTTCAGTAAAGGAGCGAGGGGTGATGTGGTGGTCGAATGATGCTTTTACCCTTTTCTTATGGGCCTCATTGTGTTGCAGCGATTGTCGCCTGTTTTCATCAACTAGCTCTAGTTGTACTAGGCATTGTTCTAGAGGCTGGGTGTCATCAAGGAGTTCGATGGTTGCATGCAAGTCTGGGATCTCACGGAAATTGATGCAAGGGCATAAGGTGCCTTGGTTTTTTGTGACAGGAATAAAAATGAATTCCTATGACGGGGAGGTTGTTTAAATCCTGTTTTGGGCGTGCGATGACACAAGTCGTATGTGATGAGTTGTGTCACTGGTATGCGGCGGGGGAAAGATATCTGCAATGGAGTCTTGAGTGAGCTGATAGTTTCCCTTCCCACTAGGATAGTCAATTCCCGATAGATGGAAGTTGATTTTATCATAGAGATGTCTGAACATTTGTAGCAACGGACATCCCTCTGGCGCATGATTACGACTGGTGCAAATGGTGCAAGGTATCATAGCGCTGACAGAGTAGATAGTGTGAGAATCTACACTACTCAATGTTCTAGATGTGGATGCTTGGAAAGGGTCTGTTGTGGACCAACTCATCTTATGTTTCCATTTTTGCGTCGTGGGTTGAAACTTGCCTCCCTTTTTGGTGGGTGGCTGACTTAATGCTGCTCTAGCTGCTCTCAGCTTGGGGAGATGCATGCACTTAAATGTATGATGAAATTGTGAGAAAATTCGGCAGTAAGTGCGTGTGATATTCTCTTGATTAAAGAGAAGCTTTTGGGGGAGAGACGAGATTATGTGGAGACTATTTGCAAGGGGTTTGAGTTCTCTGCATTGGTTGATTCGGTGATCGTTTAGACCACAGAGGTTGCATGTTATCCTAGGCTTGGCCTGGGGTTTACGTGGTTGGTGTGTGGTCTTATCCGGCTTATAACACCATCGTGGTGGTGGGGACATTGAGCCGACGACATATCTTTTATGCCATTCTTGGAGATCGTTCGTCCTTTTTCCTACGACATTAATCATTTCAATAGTAGGACGGATCTGTGAGACATAAGTACAATGTTGGTCATAATGATTACCCTGACATATCAGGAAAAACGTCCGTGATATGGGGGTCCCATCGTGCATGGTCTGAGGCTGGGCAGGGTACCAATGTCGGTATGCTGCTAAGTCAGGGCAATGGACTACTATATGGTCTGTATGCTTGCATAACGTGCATGCGGGTGGGTTCCGTGAAGTGCCTGTAGGGGTAACTATGGGTTCCCCGCTAGGCCATTCTTCGACTGACAAGAACATGATAGAGCCGCTCAGCTCCTCTGCTTGGGTCATGGAGCTGCCGATGGATTTGGCATCCATATCATCTTCTTGGGAGAGACGAACTATGGTTGAGCGGAGGCTAGCAAGGGCTAGTCGGAAGCGAGGTATGTAGTGACAATCCTCCAATAGGTGATTGTCAGTGCATAACGGGCATGTGAATTGTGCTGCTCGTAGTCCCACGTAGTAGATCCTTTCAATTGGATACCATCTGTGAATGAGTTCCAATGCGGTATACTCTTCGAGGTAGTGGCGACGTTCATCGCATAACGTGCAATGTCTAATGAGCATTAATGGGGGGCGCTCAACGTATCGGTGCTCCTCTTTTAAGTAGAAGATGGTGCGCACTCATCACTAATAGACTGGATGGAGGGATCCTCTTGATAGGATCGCTCAATCACATGTAAGCCGTCCCTATACCGTGGTATTTCTGGAAAATGGTGGGTATAATGCCCATAGGTGTTATAGAGGGTGCATGCATTATTGGTACACAGCGGTTTGCCTATAATTTTGGTGACAAGTTCCTTTTTATGGGAATGTCGTTTTGAGGTGCTTGCCTCGCAGCCGAGGAGTGGTTTTAATTCATCCAACTCCGGGCATATGTGAGTAGGGTGTCTTGTGACATCACATATAGTGTAGGCTAATGACTCCCACTGTATGGTGGGGGTCACCACTTTCTTTCCTTTCTTGGCGATTTTCTTTATCGTGGTTGTCAGTTTCGCAGTGGGGATTTCCCTTGCGGGGATGGTTTTGGCTGCTACTTGGGTAGGTTAGGGCTCCTCGGGACCAAGGGGCTTTAACCCAAACACGGTAATGTTGGTAGCTGGCATTCCTGGAGGGGGAACGAGATACCACACTGGGAATGCCAATGATATGTTGGGTAGTACCAGTGTTGCCAAGACCTGCTGGGAGGTGAAGCCAGGAGGTGGGTATAGGAAAGGAGTTTGGGAGGCAGCATAGACTAGGGAGGTTGCAGTAGCTGATGCCTCGGTGTCGTTACTACTTGAGTCTATGTCCTAACTAACCTCGATGCTTGATGTGGACATCATGCATACCGGGGCCACTGTGGCATTGGGCAATACCTCGGGGATAATAGGAGGATCTCCTAGGAATGATCCTAGGACGAACGACGGTTTGAATTGGCCAGGGCCATATTCTTGATACCGTAAAAGACCATTTGTGGCTGTATCTACATAGGGTAGAACCATATCTGTGTTGGTCAAAGGACGCTTTTCAGTGTGCGTCAGCTGGTCTACTGTAATGATTCGATCCTTGTGGGGGAACATCATGATGCGGAAAATGGAGGATGCTATGGCAGACATGGCGTACATGTAACTCCACCCAAGGAGTATATTTTAATCCAAGTGAGCATCCAAGACTTCAATGTCTATGTGGACTGTTTTGCTGGCTAAGCAGACCAGTACATTTTGGGAGAGGCCGATGGGGGTCAAGGGCTGACCGTCGCATGCTCTGAGTGTGATGACAGAAGGTTTGAGTTCTGGGGCTCCTAAATTTTTCCATACATTCTTTGACATGATGCAAGTGGATGCACCCTCGTCAATGACACATCGGTGAATAGTGATTCTGTACCGATACTGGTATCTGGAATTCAACCATGGAGGGAAGCCTAGGGGTGGCTTGGTCTAAATCAAAAGCCATCATGCGAGTGTCGGCAGGGTCGACGGTGCCTAAAGCGGAAAGTAGGGCTTTCCGCTGCTTCGGGCATGACTGAAGTACCTCTAAAGCAGACATAGCAGCAGGTGATTGGGCTAAATCATCTATGATGCTATAATTGTGGGCTACTTTAGAGTAGTTACCTACTCGTCTATTAGGCCCTTTAACCATTTTTGGCACTGGTTCCAAAGGAATCTTTGCAATGGTCAAAGGTGCAGTCGGCGCGGTCGTACTAGCCCCTAACGTACTAGTGTCTGGTGGGGTGTCGTAGCTGTGATTCCGGGTTTGGAAAAACATTTCTTCCCCAGCCATGTAAATTTCATGGTTTTTTTTCTCGGAATTGTTGGGGTTTTGCTGCTGAGTGTTGACTGTTCCTTGATGGTGGAAGGGTTCTTGCATAACTGCAGTTATCTAGGAAGATCCTCCTTGTCCTCGATTACTCTGAAGCTTTTTAAGCTCAGGGAGTTTGGGATAGTGGTGAGTATAGTGCCCGTACTCACCACATATCGAACAAAAATGGCTTGTTCTTAGAGGTGGTTTCTTGCCTTGCTTTTGAGCATTGCTTGGCTCCTGGTTCTGGTTCTAGTCGGAGTTATCTCCAGCCTGGGATCGCGGTGGGTGATTTTGGTTACTGCCCCCCTGTCCAGGCTTCCCTTGAGTTTGTTTTTTACCTTTCTTTTAACCACGTTAAGAGGGTAATTCTCCTGATCATACTGGTGTGGTTGATTTTGGGACGGCTGCACAAAGTTCATCTATGCATTGTTTTGTGTCAGTGGGTTATGTGCTTGGGACTGAGCATACTGTTGTCCCGTGTTTGCACCTGGCCATTGGGGAGGAGTTCTTCCATTAGTTTTTATTCCTGCATACTGGGTCCCCCTAGCCAGAGGGTAAGGTCCTCCTTGGTGAAACGCTGGTGCCCTATTAGTCAAATTTTGCTGCTGCATATGATGACTTTGAAATCCGGGTTGAGACATGTTCTAGGTAGACCCATGTGTGTAACCAGGATTCTGACTACTGCTACCTAGGTACCCTTGGGTCATCAACCCAATAAGTCCGTCTGCAGAGTTTGACGCGCCTAGAAATTCTTGATAAGATTGCAGGTGCGGGGCGTTAGGCAGGATTTTGTATATGTATCCTGATTACGTATAGATCAGTTCAAGCTTTTGGGCTTTACTGATTTCATCCTCTTCAGATGTGGGGTTACGTTGCGCCACATCTTTTGAAATCTCTGTCGTCAAAGTTTTCAAGAATAAATCTAAAAGGACTCGGTCATCGAGTTGTGCTTTGCATAAGTTGTGACGTCCTCTCCACTCATGGAGATGTTCAGAAATGTGGGTAGAGGGGGATTATCTGAAATGAGTCAGTAACTCCATTCTCGAATCATGGTGAATGGGTAACTGAAAGTATGTGAGGAATACAGTAGTGAGGACGCTAAATGTTCTATGCGAAGTAGGGGGTTGCTTGACGTACCATTTCGCGACCACTCCCGTGAGAGTGCGTTGAAACAACCTCAATTGAATAGTATCATCAATGATGCTATTTGATGAGCACCACTGGTGAAAGGTCATTATATGATTCCCTGGGTCTTCTGTTTGCTTTCCCTCAAAATTTGGTATGTCTAAAGGGAGCTTCGTGGGCATGGGAGGCCAATTGGGGTCGTGTGCGATGGGGTCATTGGTGAGCTTGGTTAAATCTGGTAGATTTAATGCTGCTAAGAAGGGTTACTGATAGGTTGATGCCATGGCAACGTGTGAAGACACGAAGTTCTAGTTAGAACGAGGGTTAGTCTGTGACGTACCCGGTTCTGAATTCAGCTGGCTTCCCGTATGGGATGCACTCTTCTGCCCCCTAGGGGATGAGGGGGGAGTGATGTGTGGTGTGGTGTTGGGAGACTGACTAGGGTTCCCAACTAATGTTGCTCCAAGAAAGGAGGAACCAACCACTATGGCAATGTTCCATCTTTGACGCCTAAACGACGAAAGACTTGGAACCCCTCCCGATAATGGGGGGAGGTCCAAAAGATGCCTGGACCAATGAGGTTCCATTGGAACTGCTTGAGGGTCGTCTAGGTTGGGTTTTGGAAAAAAAGTTTGAGGGGATTAAGTCTGTGATCATGACAATTTTATGGCCACATACATAAGACAAAGTGAAAATGAAATGAATTTTCCTTTAACTTAATCTATGTGAGTAATCAAGCAAAAAATGGTTCTGTTTGTTTCCGCGTGATACTCAAAAAATCCTAGAATACCTAATAACGTCCTCACACACTCAAAATTAACTGGGCCTTGAGAGGATTTCTTGCGAGTGCTGGCACAACGTCCCGAAAGAACTGGCAACGCCCCCAGTGAGCTGAAGAAAATCAACCAAGGTAAGGGTAGAGGGTCTGGTGCTTTCCTACACTATCACCTATAGGGTAAAGGATGCCCTAGATTTGGCCACTAAGAACCACATCTCACATGAGCTTTCGAGTCTTGGGCTTCTTGGTAGTCAGCTAACAGTATCGAGTATCAGCAGGGTCAGGTAGCCCCAACTGATACCGCACGCACTGCACCTAAGACTAACCCCCTCTAAATCAGGTCTCTGCCGCGCTGGGGTTTTCTTTTCCAAGGGCTGATAGGTGGATTTTAAAGCTCCCTAAAAATGCAACTTCTATGTTTCAAATGTGAAGCATGATCAAGGCAGCTTATTGGATGCCTACCCCCTTGATCCTAACTTAACCTATAATTTCTCTTGTGGCCCCTGTGGGGAGAGTTTAGTGAGTTGGTTTAAGTTATTTTTAGGTGGCTTTCTTTTCTTAGTGGGTGAATGTATGTGAGCGTATGGTGAAAAATCTCATAATTTGAACATATGGATATCGGTGATCCTTTACAAAAGTCCCCTAGTTAAACTATGTGATGTTGTTCCTTACTCAAATAAAAATCATTTGCAGATAATGGGTTGCTTCCAAAACCTCCTAATTAGTCTATGTGAGTGACTAAAGGGAGATGGTGAATCACAAATGTAGAGTGTTCATATGCTTGTCTAGGGTCACCCAATCGCACAAAGACAACAGAGATTACTTGCTCTAGCTTGCGATTCAATCCTAGTCCTGCAATTTCCTAAATGCAAAAATTGAAATTTAAACTAAACAATTTCTACACTAGCTTATGCATGTGTGGTCATGAGCCACTCACTTGGACTAGTTAAACTAAGTGTGCATACCAGAATTTTCAAAAAACATAAATTGTTCGGAAAGCAATGGTTAATTCGCCCCCTACTTAAACTATGTGAACACTTTTTGCAAAAACCAACTTAAATGAAAACTAACTAAAAGCCTACAAAATGTAGCAAAAATCAGTTCTCGGAAGATGTGGGGTATTAACATAGGTATTGGAAGATACATTAGGGGCTGCCAAACACACTTACAAGCAAAAAAAAATGCAGAAGATAGGGAGAAAAAATCTCTCTGCAAATTACGCACAAAACCCTCTGACAGGTTCGCTTTCCTGCGCACAGGTCACTCCTGAACGCGCGCACCGCGTGTCTGTGTGAACAAACTGCGTGCAAAATTCCTGCAAGTAAAAGAAGTTAGGAGCTGCCTTCTTCAGTCTGTCACCTCAGTGAGTCTATGGACTGCAAGATGGGTCAGAGGATTGTCAGATCCACTCCAACATAGACTAAGGGTCTCCTGCAAAAATGGCACAACCACATAAAATTGACACGTCATTGGAGTCGCAAATCTTGTTGTGGTGGATTTGACACACGGGTGTACGAAATCGCACGCGTTTAGAGAATGTTGTCTTTCCTCTAAACCATAGGTAATAGGAAGTATCTGGGGGGAGCTCAGAAGTATAAGACTTAAATGAAGTAATACACTAAAGTATGCTCTGTTAAAAATAACTAAAACTAAAAACGCAAAAGAAGCTACATAGAGAGTTCCAAACAGTAACAAGGTAAACAACGGCTCGATGGCCTCTTCTTATTGAATGCTTGGAATGAAAACAAAATCTTACCCACTTGTCAAAGGGCCTAGGCAACGACTCTAGGACCTGATGCAAGGATGTTTGTCCTTCAAATTTTTCCTTCTGACGCAATCTAACTCTCTCTCTTTGCTGCAATGGACTAGGATGTTGGGTGGCCAACCATCGAGTCCTCTCTTGCTTTAGCTCCTTGGTTCACACACGATGCTAGTGTTGCTTGGGAAACTTTGGCCAGCATAACTTTGTGATCACACTTTGTTCATCTCTTGGTGGGTTTTTATACGTGAGCTTCAAACCTCCTTCCCTCCCTTGGTACATGGTGGATGGTGACCCAAGGGAGGGGCATGATTCCATTGTGTGCTAAAATATGCTTTTGTGTGCTCACACAAGGCCTAAGGAGGCGCTGGTGCTGTCCTTAGGCGGCTTTCACATAAGGAGAAATTGTTCTTTGCTTGCTTGTGGTCCCGGAAAGTGAATTTTTGCTACTTCCAGGAATGCGCGCTTATTGGGCTCCAGTGCGCGCAGAAGGCGCTCTTTTCGAAGGAAAAAGCGCACATTTGAGCATTTATGACTAGTTCAAGTTTGATTTGCTCAAAACCTTAGAGATTTTTTATTCCATAATGTATTCCTGTCGTGTAAATCCTTAGGCTCGAACATTAATTGACATTAGGGGAATTTTGAGGTCTAAAATGAGCCTCCCAAGAAAAATGTACAATCAAAATCACTTTATGAGAACCAATCACATTTTAGGGGATGACATCATCCCTAATGGTTGAGGTGGCATTGCTTGAGCTAAAGATACTTACTTGTCACATTATCAATGGTGGATAAAAACTCATGGTTAACCATGGTAGTGCTCTAAGTACTTTTAAAATCAAAATTAAAGTACTCATAATAAATGCCATTTCACACTTTTTGAATAAAATAAAATTATTGTCATTTCATATTTCTTGAAAGAAATAATGCATATCCCTATACATTTATTATATTATATTATATTATTTTTAGATAGTATATTAATTACATGTTATTATACAATTTAAATAATATAAATTTTGATTAATAACATATAATATAATTAAGAATTTATAAATTTAGATTTGTATTTTATTTTAAGTTATTTAAGTACAAAGGACAAATGCATTAGTTTTTTCAATGATAATTACTTTTTTTTGAAAAAACTCATTCTTGTTTATAGTCACATCAATACAATTTTTTTTATTAATTTTATTTTTTGTATAACTTTTGAATTGAATTTAACTATGGTTACATGGATTGTGGTGCAAAAAGTGAATTTCGATTCATAAATATTATTTTATTGGTTTAGCATTATTTTATTATTTCCTTATGAGGCCCATTTTAGACCTCAAAATTCCCCTAATGTGTCAGTCTTCGTTGTACGATTTTCCGGTGTTAACACTCACTGCCATTGATTACTCTACCAAGTGGATAGAAGCCATTCCCTTTATAAATGCTACTCGATTCCATCATTATCAAATTTCTTGAGACAAACATCTTGTCTAGATTTGGTTGCTCTAGAAAGATCATTACGAGATAATGTTGCTGCCTTTTTCATCCAAAAAGAATGGTTGACTTTTGTCATAAATATCACATCACACTAGGACATTCCACAACTTATTACCCTAAAGGTAATGGGCTAGCTGAGTCCTCTAACAAAAAGCTTGGTTAATATCATCAACAAGCTTCTAGAATAGAATCAAAAAAGGCATGGCATTGCAAGCTAATACATGCACTATGGACTGATAGACTAGCACCAAGAAATCAATCGACATGTCTCCCTTATCAAACTAGTGTATGGCATGGATGTCATTTTTTCCAACATCCTTGGGAGTTCAGGTAGTAATAATTCTCCAAGAAGTGCAATCAGAAGAAAATGACATGCAGAGGAGGCTAAACCAAACCATTCATTTTGCGGCAGACAAGGGAAGAATTTTATAACAAGACTCAAGCGAGTGCAACAAAGCATAAAGAAAATCTTTGACGAAAAGAACTAAAGCCAACAATTTCCACATTGGAGACATTGTCTTGAAGTGGGAATTCTAGGAGGGAAGCCAAAGGTAAACATGGTAAGTTTGAGAATTTGTGGAAAGGCCCTTACCTCATTCGAGTCGGTTAGAAGTCATAATGCTTTCTTTTTACAAGGGCTTAAAGGAGAAGAACTTTTTGGAGGTCCTGTAAATGGCGAGGGATGCTCAAACACTATTTTTTGTCAAGAGTCCTAATTTTAACGGTTTTCATTCATTGTACATAAACATTGCATGAGGGAAATCACAAAAAATACAAAAACATAGAAAAAAATAGAAAAAAGAGAGCATATTTGAAAAGAGTTAAATCCCCACGATGCGAAAATGGAAGTACTTGAAAATGTGTGCAAGGTATCCATTTCCATTAATTAAATGTGTGAAAAAATATCCCATGTCTTGTTGCATAAAACAAAAGTGTTTTTGGTAAGCTGTTTAAGAGTTTATGTGTGAAGGCAAGTTAAGTTAGCTGATCTGAAAATGCAACTTCTTAGATCTATTCCCGGGAGATTGACTATAGGGGAATTCTTGGATATGTCACCTTTGATAAAAGGATGAGATCTAGAGGCTACACGGTCCCTTTACAAACTACTGTCTTTAGAAACTTGTAGAAGTTTAACACTCATGATCTAAAAAATGAAACTACTTTTATTTTTCGTTTAACATATTAAATCAGAAATGTACATCAAGATAAACTTCAGCATAACATGACACAAATGTTTGATGAAGCGATTCACCACTCACTGGGCTATGTCTGCTTTGGATCAAGCCTCCCAAAATGAGCTTGTCCTCTTGTATTAAAATGATTTCAAATGCTAATACAAGTTTAAAAAGTGTCTCAATAGACAAAATATGAATGAAAATACTGATTCGAGAAGACATGAAAAAAACTAAGAATGCCTTTCCAAATTCACTAAACGGTGAAGAATTACCATAAATAGTGATTTATTCAATAAGGCCCTCATGGCTCTTTGAACTCCTCTCGTAGCTTTTTTGGGATGTAGAAGTTCTCAAACAAGTATGAAACCTATTTCATTAGGTTTATAAGGTCTAAATTAGCTAAAAATGATCTTTGGTTCACCTCAAACAGAGAGGTACACCTCAAAACGAGCTCCAACCCCAAAATGGCCCTAGTGGCCACGAAAACTCTCCCCGAAGATTTTCGGGCTCTAAAAAGTCTTCAAACAGTTCTAAAACATCCTCCATTAGGTTCAAAAGGTGGAAAATAGCCGAGAATGGTCTTTGGTTCACCTCAAACAGAAAGGTACAACTTAATACAACTCTATTACCAAAATGGCCTTGATGGCTCAAAAAAGTTTCTCCGAAGCTAAAATGGTTGTAGAACACCTCTAATTCCTTTGGAACCTATCCCAATGGCTATGGAATTCTGAAAAATAGTCAAAAATTACTTTTGGTTTACCATAAATGGTTAAGCATAGCTCAACACGACTCCAAATCCCTATTGGCCCTAATGGCTCTCATTGCTTCCCTGAAGAAAAAAGGGATGAAGATCAACTCACTCCAATGGCTCTAAAACCTATTCTAATGGATTCATAATGCTACGAATACCCGCATAAATTGAATACGTAAAAAATAAAAAAATAAATTCATCCAAAAAGGTTCTCTCCATCGAAGTTATGACGAAATAGTATTTTCCCAATGTCAAGTAAAAAATCCCACTAAATGTGGGCTAGCTGTAGATAGTCCAACTAAAACTAGCCAAACTATGAATTTAATAGAAATCAGCACCAAACTTGGCGGATGGTTTAACTTGACATTAAATGTCGGGCGAGTCTTGGTCACATGCACTTTCGCAAAAGCACGCAGATAGTTTTGTTAACAAACTCGCTAGAAGAAAAAACTTTTGCATTAATCGTTATATGGTGGACACATGTGTGGTCTATGGTTTAACCGTCAGCTAATTTGTCGGAACTAAGGCCTTGAGGCCAAGGTTCGGAACACACGATCACATTGTGTGAGGGTGCCCCCCTTTTTCCACCACCCGAAACCTTTGCAAACCTCAAATATGCGATGTGAACATTGATTGTTAAGAACTAACATTAGGTGGATTGGTCGAGCACTTCGGTTTTTTCACACGAGGTCGTAGGTTCAAGACTTGTAGATCATCAAAAAAATTACATTGCCAAATTTTCGGTGGCTCAGGGGCCACGTGGCGACCTCAGATTGTCACCAAAAACAAAGTCAAATAAACTTCCAACTAATGATTGCCAAGTGTCGAAATATAATTGGCTCGGGTGGAATATTCAGGGAATATTCGAGGAATGTTCTAGGAATATTCCTTTTTTAATTTTTCAAATTTGGAAGTCAAACCTGGTCAAAGCTGGTCTTTTGCCTAAAATTGTGAATTTTCAAACTTGAATAACTTTCACATACAGTGTCGGATTTGAGTGCCGTTCACGACGTCAGGGATCGTATCACCGAGGCCTATCCATTCGTTTAGGTTGCAAGTGATTTTGAACACTTTCAATTTTGAGCTTTTTCCATAGCTCGGACTTGAGCTCTGATCACACCTCCCAAATGAGAAGCTTTTTGGACCCCAAAAGCTCACTCGAAATGAAGAAACTAAAGCTCGTAGTACAGAAAAATGAGAGAATAACAACATCCTCTTCTCTTCATCCTTCAAAAAGTTTCACGACTTGCCACTTGTCCTCATGGCGCATTTTTGTTGAATGAGCCATGTACTTGTGACGAATCCCAACCAAGTTTTCTCACCATAACAATCTTCCATTCCGAAACCAACAATGACCCTCTGCTGAACTTTGTGCCCTCTTTTGCTTGCATGCCTTTCCATCCCATGGAATCTTGCACTTCTTTTCACTGACACTTCATTCTCTGCACCAATCGACACCAAAGGCACCTTATGCAACATACGACATCAACAAGAAGTTGAAAATGAAATGTGCTATACAATTGACACAAAAAATACAGTAACAAGCATGCACACAATCAAAACAAGTCGATAAACATGTATGACACAATTGACACAAGTTTGATAAACGTGTGTGACATAATCGACACAAGTAGATAAACATGTGTGACATAATCGACACAAGTCAACAACAGGTGTGACACAATCGACACAAGTCGATAATCATGTGTAACACAATTGACACAAGTCGAAAAATAACAAGATACATCTTGACAAACACATGTGTATGTAACATGTACAATGAATTATATACAATTCTCTATTTACACATACAACCTCTATGTACATATGCAACTTCAACTCTTCTTTTCAAAAACCAACAAGTACATCATCCCAAAAACATGTGGGTGACTAAGAGCTGAACCAAAAGAAATTTCTGCAATATAAGTGAGTATCATACTCATCTTTTATACCTCCATGGCAAAAATTTCGCAACAATAAAGAAATTCCTTCAAGCTGAAATTGCAATCTTGCATCAACTTTTCAACTGTAATACATGCACAAAAATATGAAATTTGCATGTACAAAATGAAGATGAATTACTGCATTCAGAAGTTAATCCACTTCCTACCACGACAACTCCATGGTGTCTTTTGCGGTTGCAATACACCTTCATGTGAATCTTCCATTTCCACATCGATAATGGATTCCATAGATCCACTTGTGCCAAACTTTTTTTCCTCTAGTTGCATGTGCTTTGGACGATTTGTTGGATGCAAGGTCCAACAATGAGAGACATAATGTCCCTTCCTTTGACAAAATGTGTAACTCTTAAGCACTTTTTTGAGAAATTTCTCTTTGCCTCTTCACGCTACTGTGTGCTTTCTTTTTGAACCAGCACCTTGAAGCAACATGGTTAAATCCACCACAAAATGTGCAACAAAACTTTCTTTCATTTGAACAAGAAAAATTATCATTCTTTGCTGAAACATAATCAAATTGATCATGCGAATAATTATACCTCTTTTGCTGCATGGAATTTCCATCCTTTTTTTCTTCGAAAGACAATGAACTAGTAGAGGAGACAACTTTCCCTTTTAGACTTTCATCACAATTATTGTCTTGAAAAATGTTTGAGCTTGGAGGCTCGCCATAAGCGACATGTTTACCCTCTACTTGCTGCAATGATGGCTTAAAACAATGGAAATCATCCTTAAAACAAATTTGACATATATGCATTTTAGAACTTGGTATAAATGTTTCTCTTTAAATTTGCATCACATGCATTCAAGGATTTGGAGTCTTTAAATTCCTACTAGACCTAGATGTAAATTTTTCATGGTTTCGGTCACCATGTGCTTCAAAGGAAGATTAGAATGTTGCTCCTGGACATACCACTATGGATGATATTTTGAAGTCAAGTACTTTCTCACAGTTTCCTAGCCCAACCAGAAATCACTTCAAATTCATCGACACTACCACACAAATGAGCACCTAAATTAGTAGACCATTGGTTAACTTATTTCAATCGTAGCATATCAACATTGCACGAGATAAATAGAATACCGTAACTTAAGGCCCGTCAATTATTTTTTACTTTATGTACGAATCGAGGCTCTCTTCCTCGCTCTGAGAAAAAGGCAACCCAAAAAACCTACCAAAATGGTCTACAAACCCCCCAACTGATCACAATTTCCAAATCAGAGTGGAGATAATCTAGGTGAAAATCACAAAAAATTCTAGGAGAAATAAGAAATGTAGACAATTGATCATAAATTTTGTAGCGGCTGCCTTGTATCTGGCTAGTCGAGGAAATGAGAAGCCAATGAAGGCGTTGGGGGCCTCACCAGCAGTGTCCAATATTATTCATCCCCACTTCAAATGCACTTACTCTGATACTGATGGAGTTTCGTGCGAAGTTTTTATGGGCATAAGAGACAGCCTGACTGTCAACCTTGAGGATTTAAACAAAATAATTCCCAATGCTCAAGCCAATGCCATAGCTCTCATCATTCTGAAAATTTTTATATACATAGTATCCTGGCGTTGCTCTTGAAAATAGATCCATGGTATATTATACATCCAGTTATGTATATGCCCATCAAATTGAATACAACCCATATAATACTTACATCATAACCAAAAAACAATGCCCATAGTGAATTTCGATATGCCGATGGTGTAGGGGCATTGAAAAGCCATGGTGGAGGGAAGAGCTGAGACTGCTTATGGATTAGTTCTCTTTCTATATACTGAGGAGGGGTAACGCATATGTGAAGTTTTGAGAGGGAATGAAGGAATTTGGGACCGAATGGAGCTTGTCAATGGAAAAAAATTGACAAAGTTGGCGTTAGGAAGAGTGTTGGAGCCAGTGGAAAGGTAGGAGTATTGGCAGATTTTAGAGTGTTAGAATCCATGGCATGCGGAAAAAATGCTAATAACACGGGTGACCACAGTCGACCCACTCACATATAATCATGGACAACACAACAAAAAACAAAATAGAGTCTCTTCATATTTAATCACGCATAGTGTGTATCATTCAATGGTAATGTTTCTGAGTGCTACCAGAAGATGTGTATGCAGGAGAGAGACAATGCTTCATTTCTCAACGTTATTAACTATTAGGCTTCCATAATAAAGCCCATGTCAGGGCCAAGCATTAATTCCATGTCTCAGGGGACAACGTGAGTAAACAAGTGTTACCGTGTTGCATCACAACAGTGGCGAGAGAGGATAGAGATACGAGGATGTAAGAGCTAGAATGGAAAATTATAAATTCGATAGACCACAGAGGCGAATACAAAGAAATATCGGACTAAGTTGAGGGAATTCTAGTGCAAAATATCACATAGACTTCATTCCTCAAAAATAAATGTTTCAACCCACAAAAGTTCTAGTTCAAACCAGCAAAAAAAACTTTTAAATGCCTTGAAATTCCGGACCAAAGTCACTTCCTACATAAAGCGATGCGATGTGTTTCTACAAGAGTAGGTAACATTAGATAAGTAGGGAACATTTTCTTCAACTACATTAGAATTGATGGGCAGAGAAACAGTTGCATAGAAGAGTTATTAGCTCTAAGAAGTTTAGAATGGTGGAATGAGAAATTCATTTCCACAAGGGCAGAGATCATAATTACCATGCATAGAGAAACCACAAAAATTAGTGATTGATATTAGAGAAGGACCAACATATGCCAGCTCCATTACGATAGCGAGGTATAAAATTTAACTCATAAATGCACAATGTAGAATAAGACTATACAATGGTTGAGAAACCTACGGAGAAATACCACATATCATGGCTATGATACCATGTAAAACACATGCATGGTGAGAACACAAGCATAGGAAAGATGAGCATGTAAACGTTGGATTCATATTCCAAGGTCTCTTGGACTCCCTAAGTCTCTTGAGCTTCCACACTAACCCTAGAAGGATTAGGTGTCCAAGAGTGTATGTGACTTGATAAGTCATGGTATTGGTCCATGGTATTGTAACAAAACCTATTTACAAAATAAGAATTTTGTTAATTTTGGACAACTAGGTCCAAACTCCATGTTGTGATGCTCAGATGAAGATGCCAATATTTTTATTGGACTCCTCTTTCGGAGAGGTGCAAGATCGATCTAAATATCATCTTGATCCGATAAGCAGAACATTTATTTTGAATTTATTCAAAATATGTACAGGTAAACCTGAAGGTTTGGAGCTTCAACAGTTTGTGTCACACACCCTTCATTGATTGATATAAATTGGTCAACGTTGGAGGACAATTTCACTCATCACATCCTCACACATTTCTCTCTCATCATCCGATTGGTTTCGATCACCTTGGAGGCTCTTCTCTTCACACGTGGGAAAATAACAAGAAGGATAAACTTTTGTTTTTCGGCCTATGGTTTCTATCGTAGCGTTGAACAACGTTCACTTTGGTCAACGCATGGTCAAATTGACTCGAAACTCTTCCCAATCTTTTGATTTTCCTCAATTCGCATTTTACGCACAATTCCCAAGGTTGGACGTTGACTTTGACTTGGTTGTGTTGACCTTTGTTGTTGTCGTTGTTTGCGTTGATCGTTGACTATGACAATGTTGACATTTCGTTGACTTTTGGGGGTTGGCTGATCTAGTTGTCCTAGAGGGTTGTGTGACACTTCCGGTTGTTGATTTGTATTGAGACTTTCGTTTGGTTGAAGCATCCTGCTGACTACCCATAACGCACCAACACACATATTTTTTTGGCTTGTCTTCAGTCGATCTACTAGTATGTTCTATCAACATTTTACTTTATTGTTTATGTGATTTCTAACTGATATTGGGGATAAAAGGTAAAGTTGCATCAAGCATAGAACATCTACAAAATTTACATGCTATCAAAGCTGAGGTGAAGACAAAGTGCTACTTTGTAGCAATCACCGAAGAAGAGCATGGGTTCCTCTAACTACAATGGCTTTAAGGCTAATGACAAATTGATCGGGAAGGATGACTTCCATGCCTAGAAGATGACATTGGATCTTATGTTGGAAGAACAAGATGTCATGGACTATGTGTAGGGTAAAATCCACGAGCCTCCATCCACTACAACTGCTGCTACCAAAACAAAGTACAAGATGGGAGAAATCAAAGCAAAGTTGATGATAAGGGACTCAATTCATAAGAGTCTGGTTGCCTACATCTCTCGAGCTAGGCACATTCAAGGAGATGTATGATAAGTTGGTCAACATGTTCAAGGCCAACAATGTTAATCAAGTTCTATTCTTCAAGAACCAATTGAAGAATCTGAAGAAAGGTAGGGATGATTCTATTCAATCATATTTTATGAAGCTGACCGACATCATGAACAATCTTCTGGCTATTGGGGAGACAATAGTTGATCGAGAGATGGTTCTCACCGCACTTGGAGGTCTATCATCCAAATGGCATGTATTCAACACTACCATTCTCAATAATAATGTCATACTTGATTTTGACGAAGTACTATCGAGATGAGTACAAGAAAGAGACAAGGATGAAGGAATATGAAAATGAAGGAAATGTTGCCTTCATCGCTCATACTAAGAAGAAGAAATTTGGTGGTCCAAGGAATAAAGGAAGAGCAGGGGCCCAAGGAAAGAAAGGCAAGTGTTACACTTGTCACAAGGCGAGTCACTATGCTAAGGAATACCCTTTCAAGAAGGATTCTCCCGATGATGATGACAACAAAAACAACCGGAGAAATGGAAATCAAAGGAACAATAGGTTCAAGGGGAAGAGGAAGGCTCCCTCAGTGGAAAATGGGCAACCATTCAAAAGGTTGAGAAATTCCAAGTATGAGGAATCAAATGTTGTCGATAAAATAAATGAATTCATTCTTGTATCTGCCCTCTCTATTGCATCTCCACCCGAACACTATGGATGTATGGTTGATAGATAGTGGTGCCTCAAGGCACATCACCTGAGTTCAAGGAAGCACTTTACGATATCATTGAGAAGGATACTAATCTGGAAATTATCCTTGGAGATAATGCCACATATCCCGTGAAAGGGACGAGGACTGTGACCCTCCACTTGTCTTAAGGTCAAGTCCTCCATTTGCAAGATGTACTATACGTACCGATTTGAAGAAGAACCTTGTGTCTATATTGGCCATGGAAGACAAAGGTTTCAATGTGGCATTCATTGATGGGAAGGTGCGCATCTGGAAGAATAATTTCAAGGAAGCTATCACGATTGAGTTTAGAGTTGATACACTCTACCAAGTTGGAAGAAATCAGCCGGGAGCGATGACGTGTGATACTATCCGATGGACTGAACTATGGCATCGGAGGTTTGGACACCTTCACTACAAAGCCCTTTCCCAAAGCAGGAAGGTGATGACGAGAATACCCTAAGGTCACAAATGATCATGAAGTTGTATGTCGGGGTTGTGCCGAAGGAAAGCATACAAGGGGACCTTTCCCCTCAAGCGTCACAAAGACATCCGATGTCTTGCAATTAGTACATTCCGATCTATAGCATGACATCCTTGGGAGGATGTTCTTATTATATGAAATTCATAGATGACTTCTCTCGCAAAACCTAGATATACTTCTTGAAGAAGAAGGATGAGGCTTTTCATGTGGTTTCCGTACTTTCAAAGCCTTGGTGGAAAATCTAAACAGGAAGAAGATCAAGATATTGAGGATCGATAATGGCATCGAATATGAGATGAACGAGTTCAAGAACTTTCTGCAGAGAAGTTGGCATCAAGAGGGAGACCACAACTTGTCTATACTCCTGAGCAGAATGGTGTTGCTGAAATGAAATAATAGGGACCATTGTGGAAGCTGCCCATGCCATGCTATGTCACCAAGGTCTTCCGAAAGTTTCTATGGGGAGAAGCTGCGAACACTATTGTGTACATAAAAAAACCGATGTCTGCATTCTCCTCTGGACTCCAAAACTCCCGAAGAGGTTTTCTGTGGTAAGAAACCCTGACGTCTCACATTTTAGAGTTTTTGGATGTCCTATTTATTTTCATGTGTCGAAGGAGAAGAGGAGCAAGTTGGATGCTTCTAGGAAGAAAGGAATGTTTGTGGGCTACAATGAAACTTCGAAGGCCTATAGATTCTATGTGCACGGTCAAAGAGAAGTGGAGATATGCCACGATGTTACCTTTGACAAAGATGCTTCCCCGAGGAAAGTAATCAATCTTCCGAGATCCGAGGAAGATCATGAAGCAAGGCCTGGAAATCAAGAAGAACCGAAGGATGAGACGATGCCCGATGTTGAAGGATCGATGGACATGATTGATCCACCTCCTTCGATGAGGAAGATACCATCATGGCTCAAAGACACTCTCGAGGATGTCGATGGGACATATGGCCCCTAAGGGGGGACATTCCGTGAAAGCAACAAGCCGAATAGATACCAAGGGTTATCTAGCGACCCATCAGTACTATCGTAAAATCTAAGCCTGGATCTTTTGAGGAAGCCGCAAAGAATCAAGTGTGGAAGGATGTTATGCATGAAGAATATGAGTCCATTATGAAGAATCATATTTGGGATGTGATTCCAAGACTGGAGGACAAAGTTGTCACCTCGAAATGACTCTACAAGATAAAGCATGGATCTGATAGAAGTGCTGAAAAGTTCAAGGCAAGATTCGTTGCCCGTGGCTTCTCTAAAAAAGAAGGCATAGACTATGATGATATATTTGCACTTGTGGCCTAATATACCACCATCCAATTTATCATAGCCCTTGTTGCTACGTAAGGATGGAGTCTTCATCAGATGGATGTGAAGAACACATTTTTTTCATGGTGCAATAAAGGAAGAGGTGTATTTAGAGCAACCTCTAGGGGTTCAAAGTCTAGGATCGGGACACCCATGTTTGTGAGGTTGAAGAAATCCCATCTATGGGTTGAAGCAAGCATCCCGAAGCTTGGTACGAGATGATAGATAACTATCCGATGAAGTTGGGCTTCACTCGTAGTAATGTTGACCCTCTCATTCATCGGTGTAAGAGGGAGCTCGTTGCTGAGTTCGAGATGAAGGACCTAGGACTGATCCACTACTTCCTAAGCCCGGAGGTCCGGCGAGAGACTCGGCGAGATTTTCCTTTCTCAAGGAAAATATATTTGTGAAGCTTATGGAAAGATTTGGAATGGTGGATTGTAAGTTCATGTCGACACCGATGGAGCTCAACTTTAAAGAAAGTTGAGTGGCGATGTTGCTTGGCACTGTGCTAGCAAATCCTAATGAGTATCATCAACTCATAGGGCCCCTTGATGTTCTTAGTGAACACCCATCCGAACGTATGTTTTGCAGTGAACACTTTGAGTCAACATATGGTTGAGCCTCATCACATTCACTGGGTTTAGTGCCAAGAATCTGTTGAGATATCTTTCGAGGGCACGATAAACCATGGGGTCGAGATACACTGTCGGGAGCGTGATACTCCATGGGTATACTAATGTCGATTGGGATGGCAGTGTGGTGGATCGTAAGAGCACATCTAGATGTCGCTTTCACACTAGGTTTCTGCTTCGATATCATGGATGAGAAGGAAGTAGAAGTCAGTGGCTTTGAGCACCGCGGAGGCTGAAAACATTGCAACAAGTATGGCTTGTTGAGAAGCAGTTTGGTTGCGAAAGCTCTTCGGTGAGTTGTTCGAGCATGTGCTAGATACCACTGTAATACTTCTGTGATAACTAGAGTGGGATTCGATTCTCCGAGAATCTCGTGTTCCACGATCGATCCAAGCATATTGATATCAGGTACTACTTTATCCGAGATATGGTATAGTGAGGCGCCGTAAGGCTTGATCATATAAGAACTGATGAGCAGGTCGCGGATATTCTCACAAATCCCTTGGGGAAGGTCAAGTTCCTAACCTTCCATGAGAATCTTGGTATCGTGGAACAACCCTATGCTGAGGGTCCTGTTGAATGATGAGCTCTTGATCTCCGGGGGGCTTTGGGGATAGCTTCTCAGAGCTATAAGCAACCACAGGGCTAGGCTTGCCGAACCTTGTTGGTGTGATTCTTCCCCACCATTATGATGATTGAGTTGGTTCACCTCTCATGATCTGTGCCTTGTATGCATCCTACCCATTTGAGTCTCGGACTCATGGGAAGTACCTCTCATTTGGCCAATGAGGTGGGAAAAGCTAGAGACTAGTAGCAAAGACTATTGGATGCACCAAAGATTTTCGTACTCTCTATCTACGATGGCACGGTCCAACCACTTGATTTGGGATCAAGTATAGTGAGGTTTTAGACCTCCTACTGACTTTGGGTCAGATAAACCAACTTCGGGTTGGTATGTGACCCTTTTGAGTCCTATAGAGGTTTTGGACTTCTGGACTGAATCTGTTAGCCGAGGGATGATTTCTTTGTGACTGGCCCACCTTTGTTATGAAATAAAGAATCCAGCAAAGCAAGTTATGGTAGGATGACACACGATGTTTGGATTGCACAGGTGGATGGAGTTCTCCCTAGTTGAGAGGGTGTTAATTTTGAATAACTAGGTCCAAACTCCATGTTGTGATGCTCATATGAAGATGCCAATATTTTTATTGGACTCCTCTTTCGGAGAGGTGCAAGACCGATCTAAATATCATCTTGATCCGACGAGCAAAACATTTATTTTGAATTTATTCAAAATATGTGCAAGTCGGCCTTAAGGTTTTGAGCCCCAGCAGTTGTGTCACACACCCTCATTGATGGATATAAATTGGTCAATGTTGGAGGACATTTTCACTCATCACATCCTCTCACATTTCTCTCTCATCATCTGATTGGTTAGATCACCTTGGAGGCTCTTCTCTTCATATATGGGAAAATTTCAGTAAGGAGAAAATTGTATTTTTCGGCCTAGGGTTTTTACCGCAACATTGATGAGTGTTGACTTTGGTCAATGCATGGTCAAATTGACTTGAAACCCTCCCAATCTTTCAATTTCCTCAATCTGCATTTTTTGACACAATTCCCGAGGTTGGATGTTGACTTTGACTTGGTTGAGTTGACCTTTGACCGTTGATTGTGACAATGTTGACATTTTGTTGAATTTTGGGGTTGATCGATCTAGTTTGTCCTAGAGGGTTGTGTGACACTTCTAGTTGGTCGAGCGTATTGAGACTTTGCTGGTTGAAGCATCCTATCGACCACCGTAATGCACCAACACACTTATATATTTTTTTGGCTTGTCTTTTTGTCGATCTAATGGTATGTTCTCATTTTACTTTATTGTTTATGTGATTGCTAACTGATATTGGGGATAAAAGGTAAAGTTACATCAAGCATAGAACATCTAAAAAAATTTACAATTTTCCATGGTAAAGTGGGGTGAATCTCCATTGTTAATAATAATAATAATAATTTAAAACAAAGATATAAATTAGTTAATCTTTATGGTTTTTCTTAATGAGGACAATGTGACATGCATTTTCATGAATGGATTGATGTCTATCAGTGTTGATCAATGATTTGATCTAGATGGTTGTACTTGTGAAACAAATTAAAACTATTTCAAAGCCCAATGATTAAGATCACTTTATCTCATTTAATTTACAATCCACAAAATGTGGAGAATTACTCTAGATTTATAGTGCTTTCATTCCAAATTATATGAAAAAAGAAAAAAAAATTGTATGAAAACCATTTCCAACATCCACCAAATGTTTCTCTTAAAGCAAGGTTTTGTAATTAGGATGGTTTACCCGATTTAGTATACACAAAATGTGGAGAAGTAGTAATCATTTACCAACGCTCACTTTTTTCTTTTATAACCATAAAATTAAATTGTTTACAAATTTTCCCCGAAAAAACAATTTGAACCCGTCGAATATAGCTTTTTTTATTGAAGTAGTAATCATTTCAACGTCACTTTTTTTAATAACCATAAAATAAAATTGTTTACAAATTTTCCCGAAAAACAATTTGAACCCGTCGAATATAGCTTTTTTTTTATTTTTTTTAAAGAAGGTTCAAATTTTCTTCCCAAGTAAAAAGATGGCCTTTTTGACAGGGGTTAAAATTTTTACTGAGGATTAATTTGTGGACAAGGTCAAACCCCTACCCATCTAACATGGGCTTTTTATAACACTCCAATTTTATTAAAAATAAATTAACTTAAAGCTATTTTAAGACATTCACATTTTTCTTAATGTTAAAATTTAGATTAAGTTTTTATGTGGGTTAAAATTTTTCTTTCAAATTTTACTTTATATTAATTCTCATTATTGTTGGGGCAAGAGGTGCTCTACAATTTAGTATAGGGTATATGTGTAGATGTAATGTGAATATTTTAATGTAAAAATTTGGCATGTTCGAGTATAAAGGCACATGTGTAAACATTTGAAATGTTTGAGTATATTTATGAACACTCAAAAAAAAGAGTATGGTAAATAAATATAAATATAAATAAATTATAGGTATAGTAAATAAAAACTAAAACCTATTTTTTATAGGTACTCTAGAGGTATGGTAAATAAATATAAATATAAATAAATTGAAAGGTATGGTAAATAAATAAAAATATAAATAGGACTAAATACTATGGGCAAAATACTTTTATTTATAAAAAAAGGTATGGTAAATAAATAAATATAAAAGAGGTATACACATGTATGGTAAATACATAAAAAATATATCAAATATGATTAGAAATCAACATCTAACTCTATACCAAGTCTATGGGCCAAATACCATGGTAAATAAAAAGAGGTATGGTAAATAAATATAAATATAAATAAACTAGAGGAAGCATATATGTGAAAGTGCAAAGAGTGAAATAATATTTTTGAGAAAGGATTTCGGGAGACCTACTGAAAATATAAAGGATTTCATAGTACGAACTCGGGATATATTTTTTAGGTATGATTTCTTTAGCTACTCGGGATAGATTTTTAGGTTATTTGTGGGAAAGGAAACTCCCGATAGATTTTTAGGTATGATTTCTTTAGCTACTGGGGATAGATTTTTAGGTTATTTGTGGGAAAGGAAACTCGCGATAGATTTTTAGGTATGATTTCTTTTGGCTACTGCATTTTTTTTTCTACCTTTTTTATTTTTTACCTTTTTGATCTACTTAGACTCTATGGATGTGATCATGTCGTAATGAATCACTTTTACCACCAAATTAGAATGATTTAATTTAGGCATTGTAAATTAAAATGATTTAATTTCTTCCTTACTTGAAACCATGCTTGTCTCTCAAACAAAGTGATTTCAAGAATCTATTTCTAGATGTGTAAAAAAACCAGCCTAGATCCGTCTTAACTCTATATCTATCTAGGGCCCTAGAAAGATCATATCTTTTCGAGGTGCAAACCTTTCCTCAAGTTTTTGCACTTAAAAAAGAGGTTTGCACCTCTAGAAATTTGATCCCTCTCAGAGCATCGTGATAGGTTTTACAAGCGATTCATAATTTCTACTTTAGAGAGTTAATATGGATCTAAGTTGGTTTTACAAGTGATTCACAATTTCTACTTTAGAGAGTTAATATGGATCTAAGTTGGTTTTACAAGTGATTCACAATTTCTACTTTAAAGAATATCGATTTCTCTCGATCTCATAATCTCACTTTGTTTTGATCTATCTCTACTGTCTTTTTATGTAAGTAACGAGTTTCATGATTTGGAGGGAGCAAGTGTTTCGATCCATCTCACATGTCTTTTATGTAAGAAACACTTTCATGATTTGGGTTGAACACAATACCATACATTCTAGATCCATAATTAAAATCGATATAAACTGGTTTTACAAGTGATTCACAATTTCAAGAATCTATTTTTTAGATGTGTAAAAAAAAGTGATTCACAATTTCAAGAATCTATTTCTAGATGTCTAAAAAATAGTGATTCACAATTTCAAGAATCTATTTCTAGATATGTAAAAAATCAGCCTAGATCTGTCTTAACTCTATATCTATCTAGGGTCCCATGAAGAATCATATATTTCTGGGTGCAAACCTTTCCTCAAGTTTTGCACTCAAAAAAAGCGGTTTGCACTTCTAGAAATTTGATCCCTCTAGGAGCAGCTTGATAGGTTTTACAAGTGATTCACAATCTACTTTGGAGAGTTAATATGGATCTAAGTTGGTTTTACAAGTGATTCACAATTTCTACTTTAGAGAGTTAATATAGATCTAAGTTGATTTTACAAGTGGTTCACAATTTTTGCTTTAGAGAGTATCGATTTCTATGGATCTCATAATCTCACTTTGTTTCGATCTATCTCATTGTCTTTTATGTAAGTAATAGTTTCATGATTTGGAGGGAGCAAGTGTTTCGATCTATCTCGATGTCTTTTATGTAAGTAATTCTTTCATGATTTGGGTTGAACACAATACCATACATTCTAGATCCGAAATTAAAATCGATCTAAACTCGGTTTTACAAGTGATTCACGATTTCAAGAATCTATTTCTAGATGTGTAAAAACACAACCTAGATCCGTCTTAACTCTATATCTATTTAGGGCCCGGAAGGATCATATCTTTCCAGGGTGCAAACCTTTCCTCAAGTTTTGAGGTTTGCACCTCTAGAAATTTGATCCCTCTCAAAGTTTGATAGGTTTTACAAGTGATTCACAATTTCTACTTTAAAGATTTAATATAGATCTAAACTGGTTTTACAAGTGATTCACAATTTCTACTTTAGAGAGTTAATATGAATCTAAGCTGATTTTACAAGTGATTGGCAATTTCTACTTTAAAGAGTATCGATTTCTATGGATCTCATAATCTCACTTTGTTTCGATCTATCTCACTGTCTTTTATGTAAGTAACAGTTTCATGATTTAGAGAGAGCAAGTATTTCGATCTATCTCACTGTTTTTTATGTAAGTAACACTTTCATGATTTGGGTTAAACACAATACTATACATTCTAGATCCAGAATTAAAATCGATCTAAACTGGTTTTACAAGTGATTCACAATTTCTAATATCCATCGAAATATTCCATTCAATTTCATAATCTCAATGTGTTTTGAGTATCCATCAGAATATTCCAATCGATCTCATAATTTCACTGTGTTTTGATCTATCTCACTGTCTTTTACTTAAGTAACATGTTCATGATTTGGGATAATCATCTTTTAACTATTTGTAGGATGATGAATTTATGTTTTTACTTAGGGTTTCTGTTATGATGAATTTACGTTATTACTAAACATTTCCATCCATAAAAATAACATGTTGCAATTAAAAACGGGTGGCTTGAGCAATATATTGATTATAAGCAACTTTTGTTTTTGGCACATATTTGATTTCTCCCCATTTTTTTTAATTGAAGGATTAATTCAATTATCTAAGTTGTTGATATCAGATTTTTCACCTTTCGTTTAATTTCTTTTATTTCAGGACAAGCCCAGCACCATGTTGCGTAGGTCAAAGAGGCTAGCTCGAAATTATGTACCAGGTTGTGCAAGGAGGTGATATGTTTTTAATGTAATTATGTACCAGTAGTTTATGAATATGAATATGGTCTACTTTAACTGTCACGTGGGTTTCTACTTTAACTGTCGCTTGGATTATAATTATCATCAATATATCAAATTTTACAAATAAAAAGTTTGATACAGTAATTTAAGGTTTGGTTTAATATCTAAACAATCTCAACATTTACATTTTGGTGTGCATGTGGGGCCTCTGAAGAATCCTAAATGACGGACCTTCCATACAATATGATGGACTTAATCTCGCTGTAATGTATCTGGGTGGTGATGTCGTCCCAGGAGAAGGCGGCAGATGGGCTTTTCGCAGATAGGTGATTGTTTTTAATGTAATTATGTACCAGTAGTGATTCATGGCAATTAGAATATAGAATATGTGGGTCTTTTAACTGTCACGTGGGTTTTCTACTTTAAGTGTCGCTTGGATTATAATTATCATACAGTAATTTAAGGTTTTGGTTTAATATCTAAACAATCTCGACATTTTACATTTTGGTGTGCAATGTGGGCCTTGGAAGAATCCAATGATTTTACAAGTGATTCACACCTTCTTATCAGTGATTCACAATTTCTACTTTGAGTCCCTAACATTACAGATGATATAGCTCGAAATTGTTTGCTTAGAGTGCCCTACAAATGGCACTCTACGCTCAAACTGGTGTGCAGAAAATGGAAAGAGATAGTGAGCGACCCCAAGTTCTACAAGGACCGAATGACCACTGGAACAGCGGAGAAGTTGATTTGTATGATTAAGTATTTCAGACATGGCAAAGCGGAATAGTAGTGTTGGACCCCTGTCACGCGCACCTGGGAAACGCTACGTCAGAATCCCGACTTCCCTACTGATATTCCTACTGGAAATATTCCATTGTTCTGTGAGTGTGTTACCATTAATGGGAAGCTAGTTATCATCGGCGGACAATATGCAGAAAGCTCGAAAACCATGAAGGCTGTTTATTTATTCGACTTTGCTTCTGCCAAATGGAGCCGAGGAACCGATATGCCCACCCAAAGGTACGGCTTCGCCTGCTCCGTATCTGCCTCTACTGGGCTCATCTACGTTGCGGGAGGGAGATCCACCGAAACTCTTTTTTCCACAGCAGAGGCTTACAATGTGGAAGAAGACAGATGGGAAATTCTTCCTCCAATGACCCAACAACGAGGCTCGTCTTGTGGAGTTTTTCTGGCGGAAAAGTTCTTTGTATTCGGCGGCGATCGTGCAGAGAATGCAGAAATTTTTGATCCAAAGACGGGCGTCTGGACAGTGGTGGATAATATGTAGAGGGCACTTGTATACGTCCACTGAAACACAGTTGATGAAATATAATGCTGAAGAAAACGATTGGGTTATTCAAAGCGTTCTTCCTGAAAAATTTCGCGGTGCTGCGTGTACTGCAGAGTGGCGCGACCATATTTTTGTGAGCAAACCCTGTACCCATTCTCGCCGTCCGTTTGGCCGTCAGTTTTGTTATCTGTTCAACCCGTCCACTAACGAGTCTATTGAATTCGAAGTACCGGAAAACTTTCCTGGTGTAACTGTGTCTGCTGCAACCGTGGAGATCTGAAGGTTTCAAGCCTCCCTGTTAATTGTATCTAGTCTTTTTGGATCTTCCTATTTGTCTTCTGATTTAATTTGTTCTTATAAAGATACATCTCTGAAGTTTTGAAAAAATGAGTTTGTGTCTCAAGTTAGTTCAATTTGTAGAAGTTTCAAAGAGTTGATTTAAATTAGTTTTAATATGTTTATAGTTAGTTTTCAAAGTGTAGTTTATCATTTATTGAAAAATATCTCTGTATCACATTAGTGATTTACATAAATAATCTTTTTAATTTCGGTTAAAGATGAAGTATGTTATAATGTCTTATTTTTAGTCTTGTGAATGTTATTGTTATTAGCTTTTGCTTTGGAATTGATACAATGGTTGAATGTTTAAGTTATTAGATTTTGTTTGGAATTGTACAATTTTGTACACCTTTGGCCTTGTTCCGAGTTAAGGACTCGGTTACCCAGCAGCCAGTAATTCTCTGAATCTTGCACTGTTACTATTTTTCCATATTTTAATATAAATCATGTTTCACGGCATGGTTAATAAATGAATTTTGTGAGCTACGACTCGCTTTTTACTGTTATTCTTTCTCAGGGCAGTAAGGGTTTGAAGGGTTTGAAGTAATTACCTGCATGTGTTTAACCCTTGTAACTAAATAATGTTTATTAGTATAGTTTATTATTCAGCAACCGATACGTTATCCTTACGAGGGTTCTGAAATTAGAAATCGAGCATTGTTCTCACTTGTTCACTCTAAGTTTATTGTGAGTCCTTGTTTCCATATCGGAGTGTTTGACCAAGGTTGCTCCAAGTCCGGATTAACCGATATCTCTAACAACTTGGCTCCCTTCATGTTTCCATGTAAGTCCATAACCATTTATACTCTAGTTTGCTATAGTTTCGCTCTATTTCTACTATAGCTTCTTAACTATTCCTGCACAGTACAAATATGGTGCTTCTGCTCATAATTTTAACACTGAATACATGTACATCCAATGTAATTCCAACACAAAATTTCAATATGATGGATTGGAACTAAAGAACTCGATTAGGGAATTCAATAAGAAGAGTACTCTCCACCCTTCCAATGAGATTGACGATCGAGTCTTCCCCCTAGCTTCGAGCTACCAACACAGTCACCACAGTGTTTAGTTTGGTCCTTTTTTATACGTCAAGACTTTTTTCCAGTGATCAGTTTGGTCCTTTCGTAGACCTCAAGACTTTTTTCCAGGTCAACGTTGTCTGTGAAGTATTCCACTGGGTCTAGCCTAGCTCAATAATTTCCCTCACCTATAGCACCGAGTTGCACTTTCTTGGATTTGGTTTTCTTCTTCCATATTAGTTTTCCCAGAAGGTCAAAACCTCCTTCCTTCCCACTGAGATGCATTTATCTCGAGTAAACGAAGCGAGGAACCATAACTATTTCACTGTGTGGTAGTTAGATAACATCTTAAGGGTCAATTATTTTAGTCTCGACAAACTTTTCCCTTAACTCAAGTACTAAAGGTCTCAAGAATCAAATTAATTAACCAAAAAAGAAATAACCAACAATAATTACCAAATGTTTCCATATGAGGGGGGAGACATCTTCCCCCTCTTATTTGAAAAATCATCCTCGATGTTCTAATTTTGTCCATGAAACAGGGTTATAGTATATTTGTTGCATCGAGTTCATGATCCTCCCTTTCCCAATCCTCCCAAGTGGCCTCTTTCGGGCTAAAGTGCTTCCACTACACTTTAAACTTGGGTGATAATTCATCTCTGCAACATTGTTTCTCTTTTATTCTAGAATGTGCACGGGTTTTACTAGAAATTTTTCTGTCTGGTTCGACCTTCAAACTCCACCATCGTTGGGTCGATATTCGTCTTGATAATCCTCCAGGGGTGGAATTAATTTCGTTGTATACTCCTCGCTACCTCACCAACCGTAGAAGCTTCATGAATGTTAGTAGTTGGTTCTCCTCCGGCACAATGAGAGAAATTTTTATAGTAGTGGGGGTTCGCCCCACAACCCCAACATTGCGAGAGGAGGCTTTGATGGTTGGTTTTAAATATGGTTTGCTTGATGCCTTTGTCTGTCTATTTTCATTCAAAACTTGATTTCTCTGTCTTTCGAACTACCCCATTTGGCTATTTCCCGTGCATCCCCTTGTTTGTTTGCAGTTGTAGCAGTCTTAGAAGGTTGAAAATTTTTTTCTGTCCCTTCCTACTCGGACATCCCTTTCTCGGATTTCCCTTTCTGATTCATCTGTTGGTAACATATATTTTCGTATGGCTTCATCCATCATTTTTCGAATTTTCAAACTCTAGTTTTTCTTTCATGAATGTTGGTAGGCTACTAAACAAAAATGATGTACCTTGGCCTTCTCCTCTCGAATATAGGGAACATACCTCAATAGAGAAGTAAAATTTGTGATTAGCGCATCCATAGTTTGTTGTTTGAACCTCAAATCATGAAATTCTTTCACTTTTTTCATCGTATAAAACACTCTGTTAAGAATTTATCTTTGAAATGTTTTTGAAAGTTGTCCCACGTGATTTCTTTCTCGTCAATTCCTCGCACTATTCTAATTTCTTCCCACCATAATGTGGCCTTACCCTCGTAGTTGGTAAATCGCAAAATTAGCTCTGAATATTATCATTGTAATCGTAGATATGAAAATATTTATTCATATTAATTATCGAGGCCTCGACGAACTTCTTCCTTCTCTCCATTGAACATTGTAGGCTTAATATTTTTTAAACTCCCCTTGGATTTCAACCTTATGTTTTTTTGTTCATCTTGCCCCTCGAAGCGTTTTCGGACTCTTCCTCATTTTCAATTCGACACCCTTTAACTTCTAGATGCTCCTCTCCTAAAACATTGCACCTCCATCCCTTGTTTCCATTTTCCGGGATGGGATTTGGATTTCTTTTGGTTTTCTCTATCATAAAATATTTTCATAATCCTTTCTGTTCCACTCTCAATCATTCATTATCAACTCACATATTTGTGATTTATGCCCGCATTTGTTGAACAATCTCCATTAGAATGTGTGTTAGTGTTAAAAGTATTTTCGCCCAGCTAAACCCACAATTTATGGTGAGGCTTCCATGTGTGACCCGAGCCCAAATCCTCCTATTGAACGCCTCGATGGAGTGATCCATGTTCCCCTTCCCATGTTGTTCTACTACTTCTTTTTGTAACAATAACACTTTTTTGTTAATTATCATC
This sequence comes from Pinus albicaulis, assembly GCA_034641835.2. Taxonomy (NCBI): domain Eukaryota; kingdom Viridiplantae; phylum Streptophyta; class Pinopsida; order Pinales; family Pinaceae; genus Pinus; species Pinus albicaulis. Next base: position 1,578,958,003 of record CM076581.1, read on the forward strand.
TGCCCAATTAGGCTCGATCTTTATCACCTAGGGCACTCTAATATCAATTGTAACACCCTTCACAAAATAAAAAATCAAGTAATGTAAAAATTGTGATTTCAACCGATCTCCATTACCACAAGATGATCACCATATGATTGCGAGTACATTTATTATTAACTCTTTAATTTTGTTTTCTTGCATTTCAATTTAAGAAAATAAAATGATGACATAAACATCATAATATGTATATGGATTAGATATTTGAAGTGTAAACATTGCAAACCATAATATTATAGCACTACTTACTTAGGATACTGTTGATAGGAAAAATTGTATCGCCGACAACAAGGGGTCCTCCCTGGTGAAAGGTCCCAATTAGATCTCACACTTGGGATAGGAGCCCCATCCAGTATGTGGGCTCGCCTGCCGCCATAAGTGTTTCCACTCTTGGTTGTCGGATGAAAGAGGATGAAGCAGAGGCAAGGGTGAAATGACCAATTAGTGAAGCAAAATCATTCCAATATTGATGAACCACAAAAAAAGATATAAGCAAGTCTAAGCAACAGAATAAAAGGGTGCCATGATCGGGATTGGTGAGCCAAAAACCCGATCGGACGTACATGAGAGAAAAACATGCATGGTTAACTGCAAAGTAGTTCACAATAGATCACTGACATGGCAAGGAAAAAATAAACACTGATTCGAAAGCAAACGTACATGCAACCAATGTGAATCAGTTCATAACCAATTGCATGCATGAAAACACATGTACAAACTTAGGGAAATATTAGACAACTAGTACTAACACCACAAGAAAGCATGTGAATCGATTTGCCGAAAAAAGAGCATATATTATTAATGCTGCTACAACTTCAAATACATATTTTACAACTCGTCAAAACCGAGTAGTGGAACATGGGCTATTCATCTCAATGCATGATACCAAAACCATAGCCTCACTACAACTCCCTCCACTTGATACCAAGAGCTAAGTGTGTTTAGCTCTCAAGCATGAATCTGTTATCTTCCCACCTCGCTTCAACTCAAGTGCTAAAATTCCTTCGTTGATCTCCGAAGCCACACATATAGGCTGAGGTGACTCTTGATTTGCCCTTGACTCTTGACCTCCCTGACTGTTGGGCTGGCTTGCGATTTGTGCCATTTGTGACCTGCGACCTAGGGTCATCAGCGATCTGCAACCTAGTGTTAAACTATTCGCATACACCAAAGTTTCTCGAACCTGTGCTGGCTCTTTGTGTGCTGGGCATCTGGAAACATTTCACACAATTGATCTACCTTTGATCCAACGGTCGAGGTATTTTGGAAAGTGGTTAGGGTGTTACCCCCTCCCAAACCCTTACCGGAATTCCATTTTCCCTCACTGCGAATATGGATTATGCTTTGCAACTCTAGCTTCTTACTTGACCCGAGGGACTCGATGCCCATGTGACTAGTGTCATATTTGGTCTCCTTCTCTAAGGTATGACCCCTAACTGCTCGTTACTATATTTGTTTCTCGTGCAACTTTTCTTATGTTGTTCTTGATATTCTATCTACTTGTTTGGACAATTATTTGCACAAGTTTCCCGTGTGGTCCAAGGAGGTTATGATACGGATGGTAGACATTGTTCTAGATGGAAGAGGTAGTCACAACCTAACCTCAACACATATGACAATTTTACTTCTTTCTAGTTGTGTGTGTTGTGATGGAAATGGTTAGGTCTCTTTGTTTTTCAGGTTCACTTGGCGTAGTTGGGGCCCTCATTTTCCGGATAAGATTTATTCTAATGCTTTTGAGTTCTTTTTGTAGTTCTATATAATTTTTCTCACTCATGCGAGAGTGCTCTAACTAAATATTGGTTGGTATTTCGGTTGCAGCTACAACCCAACCCTATCGGTTCCATTCTCTACAACTCAGATTTCATTTCACGATTGATGCTTACTCTCTCATTTTTCTGGTTTGCTAGGTATTCCGGGGAAAACCCATTAGGGTTCCTCGTTGTGGTTGAAAATAATTTGGGTTTGTTTTTGTTTTCACGCGGGTATGGTTATCAGATAACCATTATGCTCCAAATTATTCTAGGGTTTTTAGCTACAAGCTCCATAGAGCTACTTAATCTTGAGTTTGTTCTTTTCTTGTATTGTTTAAGAAAATGATGACGGCCATGATGTCATTGTATATATTTTCATATAAATTTTGGTATTTGCGCTATGGTAGACTTCTAAAAAAATGTGTGCTTCTGGGTTTTTCTTGTCTAGGATAGTTAAGGGATTTTATGAGTTGAGATAATAACTCTTATACTATTTAATTAAATTTTGCTATGCATGCCGCAAATGAGAGGTAAATTTGTTTTTTTTTTGCATTGTAAGATACAAGGGTTGTTACATAATTTATCTATTTATGTTAGATTTTAAAGTTATTAATACATATATTTACCTGGATTCACCATATTTATTACTACTGTAAGGAATTGATCATTATTCCTATTGAATTTTAAGTTATCAGATTATTTTTGGAACCCTGTACATTTTCACATGCCTTTGGCCTTGTTCTAGTTAAGGACTCAATTACCCACAGCCAATAATTATCTGAATCTTGCACTGTTACGGTTTGTCCATATTTCAATATAAGTATGTTGCATGGAAAGGTTAAAAAATGAACTTAGTGTTTTTTTTTTCCAGCTTGCGTAAAGAAATATCTACATATGAGCTACAACTTTCTTTCTACTATTATTTAGATTATTATCGCTCGTAATTTGTTTCTCGGATAGTAAGGGTTTGAAGTAATTACCTACATGTGTTCAACCCTTGTAATCGAATAATATTTATTAGTTTAGCTTATTATGGAGAATGATGGATAGGCAAAGGATATAAACACACAAATAACACAAGTATCACACATGAAACACATGAGCTGCTAGCTCTTTTATTAATCTCACTCTCAATCACAATGAATACAATGAACATGGTGAAGGGTATTTAACCTAAATTGACATGCACACCTTTGTCACATAACTCAACTTGATCAACTCTCACTCTCTAACTCACTCACCAAATATATCTATCACTCAACTCAACTAACTCACTTAATCGATTGTCTAATAATGCATGTAGGAGGTGATTACATATTTTAAAACTCCCCCTTAATTACGACTAGCTAAACTAAAACATAACTCATGACAACTCAAACATGTCTGCTAGTCTATGTCTTAGCTAGACTTACAACACCCAAGTTTCTTTTGTGAAACTCAAACAAATCTACTTTGCTAATGGCTTTGTAAATATATCAACCAATTGATCACTAGATTTACAAGGATTCAAGTGAACTTCTCCATTTCTCACAAGTTCTCTAATAAAATGATATCTAGTATCAATATGGTTTCTCTTTTGATGAAACACATTATTCTTGGATAGTGCAATCGTTGATGTGTTGTCACAGTATATCGATGTTGATCCTTGTTGTTTCTGCTTGAGTCCATCCAATACTCTTATTAACTATACTACTTGACATGCTTCTAAAGTTGTTGCTACATATTCTATTTTTGCTGATGATAGTGTCACAATGGGATACTTCTTAGATACCCATGCTATCACTCCTAAACCAAGATGAAACACATAACCAGATGTTCTCTTTCGATCATCCCAACTACCTGCAAAATCACTGTGTATCCAATCAATTATTTATTTTCCTGTACTTGCATACATTATGCCATAATCTATGGTTCCTACTATGTATCTCAAAAATTATTTTTTCCAACACTCCAATGTGTGTCTTTTGGGGTCTCCGTAAATCGCGAAATCAAACTAACTCCTTGCAAAAATATCCGATCTTGTAGTCTGTGAGATACATGAGGCTGCCAACCAATCTTTTGAATAGAGTTGGATTGACATCTTCTCCTTCATCATCCTTACTTAAATTTTTACTGTTGCAACTAGTGTAGGTACGAGTTTGCAATTATTCATCCCTGAATCCTTTTTAGCAAATCTACGGCATACTTATTTTTGGCAAATAAAAATTCATTTTTTCAATTCCTCAACTTGAATGCCAAGAAAATATTTCATGAGACCAAGATCTCGTCATCTCAAATTCTTTCATCATGGATGTTTTAAATTCATCTAGCTCAAAATCACTGTAAAAAATCATGTCATCAACATATAAGAAAACAATCAAAATCTGTCCATGCTCATTTACCTTTGTGTATAAGGTAGGTTCAATGTTGCTTGCCAAAATCCATTCTTAATCATGTAGTTGTGAATTCTGTTATACCATGCTCTAGGTGTTTGCTTCGGCCCATATAGCGCTTTCTTCCATCTGTAAACTTTATCTTCTTTACCTTCAACTTCATAACCTAGAGGTTGCTGCACATAAATTTCTTCTTCTAGCATACCATTCAAGAAGGCTGATTTGACATCCATCTAATATACTTTCCACTTGTCCTGAGTTGTTGTCACTAGAATTGCTCTTACAGTATCCAATACGCTACTGGAGAAAATTTTTCCCCAAATTCTATTCCTAGTTGTTGCGAGAATCCTTTTGCTACAAGTCTTTCATTAAATTTGTCAATCTCACATTTCTCATTCACCTTTGTCTTGTACACTCACTACCAATGAGTTTTTTATCATTTGGTAAATCAACCAAATCCCATGTATCATTCTTTTCAATTGAATTCATCTCTTCATCCATGGCTTGCACTCAATTTTCATCTCTAATTGCTTCTTCAAATGAAGAAGGTTGGAATTCCAACAATGCAAAATTTGAACAAACATCCAAATCATCATAAATATTTTTTAAACTTCTCATATTTTTCTTACCATTGCTTGATTCATTACCTGATTGGTTGCTTGGAGAATTATGGTATGTTGATCTGCTTGAAGATCTATGCTTCTCTAAAAATTTTGGAGTCCTTGCTGGTGTTTCTATGTTTGGTGTTTGCACTCTTGATTCTTGTTGATCCTCTTCTGCTACATCATTCTCTTCTATCAATGGTGCTTGTGCATCAGTTGGTTTTTTCTACAGTCCCATTCCATGACTCTTGTTATTTGAACATAACATCTTTGTTTGATTATTGTCTTCTTGGTGACGAGGGTTATACAATTTGTAAGCTTTTGATTGCTCACTATAACTCGATAAATATGCATTTATCACTTTGATCATCTAATTTGCCTCTTATTTTCTTAGGCACGTTTGCATAGCCTACACATAAAAAAAACTTTGAAATGAGATACACTACATGACATACCTATTCATGCTTCTTCTGGAACTCTATTCATCACACTCTTTGTAGGAGATTTGTTTATCACATAAAACAACACATGCAACGCTTACCGCCCAATACTCATTAGACATGTGTCTTGATTTCAACATGCTCCTTGTCATGTTCATGAATGTTTAGTTCTTTCTCTCTTCTACACCATTACTCTTTCGTGTGTATCTCGTTGTAAACTATCTTCGATTCCATGTTGTTTTCGGTACTCATGGAATTCTTTCGAATCATATTTTCCACCACGATCCGATCCGAATACCTTGAGCTGTTGATCACTTTGGTTCTCCACTAAGGCTTTGAACTCTTTTAACTTTGCAAAAAGTTTCATACTTCGCTTCAAGAAGTAAACCCAAGTCTTCCTGCTATAGTCATCAATAAAAGTGAGGAAGTAACAATTTCCACCAATCGACTATGTCCTCATAGGTCCACACAAAGTCCGTATGCACCAACTCAAGTGGTTTCTTTTCTCTGTATGAAACTCCTTTCGGAAAGAATTTCACGGTGTTGCTTTGCCAAGATGCAACACTCACAAGTGCTAACGAGGTTATTTGATGGGAGGTAAACCTCGACCATTTGTTTACTCTGCGACAATCTTAAACCGAGAAAAAATGCAAGTGTCCAAAACGAAAGTGCCATAACCTATAACCATTAGAACATTCAGCTGTAAAAGAACTAACTTGATCATTGTAGTTCATAATTAGAGGAAATATTATGTTCCTCGTTTCTTCACCTTTTCTATCGGTTGCTTGCTTATGTATATTTCATAAATAACACTCTTTTGCCCCCTGAAAGATAACTTTGTATCCTTTCTACGTCAATTGACCAACACTTATCAAATTGTGTTTGAGTCCGAGGGGACGTAATATACCCTCCGATATGGTCTTTGGCTCCCCTTGCTTGCTCACAATGTTGACCATTCCTTTGCCATCTACATCCACGAGTCTTGTCGGTCCCCAACTTTACGTATGTCTTCACGGATTCATCCAAATTTACAACCAAATTCTTGTTCCCTATCATGTAGTTACTGCAACCAGCATCTAATAGCTAGACTTTATCAGATGGTTCATGCATGGTGTTCCATGATAGAAACACGGAGTTATTATTCTCGTACTAACATTAGGTCTACGATTTCCTTGATCAACTATCTTCTTCCTACAATCATGAGCATAATGACCAAATTTATTGCAATAATAACATTTCACCTTTGATTTGTCAAACCTTTGATTGTTGTGAAAGATTTTGTTGTTTCATTGCTTCCACTTTGATTCTCATTCTCTTCTTGGCCATCTCTCCGACCACCACAGACTTTCGCCTCATCCTCTACCTCTCGATCGACCTCTGCCTCAACCTCTTGAAATATAAACTTGAATTTTGAAGGCGGTTTCTAAAGTGGAAACCTTATTTCTGTCTATCCTTACCTCATGCGATAGAAGGGATCCAATCAACTCATCAACTATCAGTTTTTTCCAAATCCTTCGCTTCTTCTATGGTTGCTACCACAAACATCAAACTTGGTAGACAAAGATCTAAGAACCTTCTGAAATCAGCATTTCGATCTTTAATATCTTCACCATAGATTTTTAACCGATTGACAACAAACATGACCCTATTCATAAAGGAATCAATTTCCTATGTCTCCTTCATTTGCAAACTTTCAAAGTCTCTCCTAGTATTTTTTAGTTTAACAATATTGACTTTGGCCTTACCTTGATAGCTTGTTGCCAAAGTTTCCCATGCTTACTTTGTTGAAGACATGATCATTATCTTATGGAACACTGCTCAGTCCACTCCCTGCTGGATAAGAAGCAATGCTTGTGCATTCTTCCTATTGTCTTTCTTCCATTTCTCCCTATCTACATTACTGAGGGCTCGTTCTTCTGCATCGTTCTTGTTATTGATCAGTAATTTTTGCCTTTGTAGATGACTAAATGCTTGCCCTAGATTTCTAGAAACAAATTTCATGAACATTGTGAGTTCTAGAAATCTCATTGCCTTCATTATCCTTAAGATAATTTTTTCTCTATTTAACCATCCCATCATGTCAAGCTCGGCTCACCCATCCCAGAAGACCCATCATGGGATCATGTCACTCATTTGGTCCATGATGTGTCACCTTTGGCCTCAATACTCTAATTTTTGTTTTTAACCTAAACCCCTCCACTTTGCTACCTAGGGCCACCAAACAACCATCTCTCTTACATCTCCAAAAATGCCTCAAGCATTGATGGTCTCAAAACTGTCTCTCGTAGGCTCTTTAGATAAATCAAGTACATTGGATTTTTGGATATTCAATACATCATTCTATCAAAAAACTTTGTTTTACACATAAAGATCCCAAAATTCTAAGTTTTCATTCAAAAAGCTAAGTCCAAGGAACCTTCCACTAGGTCACCTAGGGTTTCACTGGGGTCATAGCGTGGATTTGGTATCCTAAAATCTATGTTTTTTCTGTGTAAGGAGACTACATTCAAAGAAGAAGAAGGACAAGTAAGTTTGTCCAAAACTGATCAAAAGGCCATCCAAGAAAGGCCTCTTTGGCCTAAAGCACAAATTTTGCAAGGGACTACTGCCCTTGTTCACATTTCTACAAAAGATGATCAAGATTGCCATCGACATAAGGAGAGGTAAGATAATGGGATAAGATCATCACCACAAACACATCCACTACAAAGAAAAAAGGCGGCAGAATGTGCTCTAAAATATAATCGGGGTTTTTGTGACTAATTGGCAAAAACAGTGTTGCAAAAGCAAGAAGCCGATACAAGAAAAATAAGGACAAAAGTCACCTAAACTCCACCAAGTACACATTGAAGATTTTCAGAAATAATAAATGAATTTTGAAAGGTTATAGAGAACTTAAAGATAACAACAGTTTACTTTTCTCTATGACCCTAAAACCTAAGATTTTGGAAATATGGATAGAACAGGTTCAAGAAATATGATAAGTCCTCCTTTCATAATAGAAAATGGCATCCAAAAAGTTATCTAAGGTGTCCCTTAGGGTTTTGTCAAAAGCATACTTGCTTCACATACATCAAAGAGAGAAATGGCAAAAGAATATCGGTATAAGAGGCTAACTTCCCAAATACGGTCAAAGGTCTTCAAAGTAAACAAAAGAAGGCAAGCACATGGGTTAAGTATCAAAGAGAGGAATCAAGTTGAAACATGAGTTTATTGTTCAAGAAAATGAGGTGTCAAAGTCCAAAACAATGACAAGCATACCAAAAACCCCTATGTTGCTGGCACTTGCAGAAATCGAAGTGGCCAAAGGGAAAACATGGTGAAAGCTGATGCACATAGCTATGCCAAAGGACCTCACTGTTAGAAACACCAAAAAAATATGAGAAAGTCATGTTTCGAGTCACTGCAATCAAGGAGGCCAAAGAGGATAAAAACAATTTTCTTATATGCTAAAAGCATGCCAAAGATATTTTCAATGAGTGCCCAAACTTCCAAAAGGAAAAGGGGTGAAAAAAGATATCTATATTAGCTAGTCATCAACACAAAAGAAGAAGAAAAAGATGCCTTGAGGAAGTCTTCAAAAACCCTACAAAAAGACATAAAGAGTATCAGTCAAGTGACAAAAAAATATTAAAACATAAGTAAAAGTGGGTTTTTTAAGTTTAATTTATCTCTCCCAGAAAGGTATAAAGGTGTTTTAAATGTCATTTTTAAGCTCATTCAACACTTGCAAAGCGAGAAAGAAGTTTCAAGGAGAAAAACTAGGGTTTTCGAGCTGATTTTGGGCGAGTGTTTTCGGGTGCTATGCAAATCGAAGGTCGTGCGTAATATGCAGTGCTACGCAAGCGGCCTCGTGCCCATTCAACTTTGAATGACGTTACACAAATAACCCTCGGAGCTACGCAAATACCGGGACGTTGTGCAAACGCGGGCCCTAACTCACCCGAAGACTCGATGAAATCGTTGCCACAACCCGACTGCTTTAATAGCGCTCGACATACAGGCGGGTCACTCGACATCCCCTGAGCGTGTCACCCGACACCACTCGCACGTGTTTGGGCGCTACGCAAATAACGCCACCCGACTCGCCTAGGAGATGGGCGAGACGCTGCCTCCCGCCCCAGTGTCGCACTAACTGTCGTGTAGACCTTGTCGGCGCTGTACAAACGAGGCCGACCCAACGGCTTGGGTAGGGCGCTCACGAAACACAGAGAGCCTTCCAAGGCAAAAAAAACTCTTTCTCTAACTCAAATTTTCATCCTTCGAGCTACCTCTAGGGTCGGTGGAAGAGCCAAAAAATTGGTAAGTGGACCTTTTTCTTTGTCCCTAAGTAAATTTTCAAGTTAATTTTGGTCTTTAGTGATTTTTCAAAGCTAAAAACCTTAGGTGTGTAAACCCTAGGTCTTGCCTACAAAGGAACCTATATTTTTAAGCCTCCTTGAGACCAATCTAATATCATGAGTGGGTCGGTGAGTTTAAATGTCTGCAAACACGTTTTGAGAGAAGGCCTCCTTAAGCTCCAAAGAAATTAAAACCTGAGAACCCTAGCCTCCACACCACTCATTCTCCATAGTTGACTCTATCATCATTTTCACCTTGTTTCTTCAAGCCCCTAATTTGCAAACCAGTGTCTCCCATCACCATGTCGAGAGCTGCAGAACAATAGTGATGGTAATGAAGTGTCAAAGGCCTTTGGAGGCCAAAACATAAGGGAGGAAAAGTCAATAGATTGGAGCCTCAAAGCACTATAGTCATCACCTCTTCTCCTAGGATCCCTGTCATGCTTCCCAGAATACAAGATGTTTTCGAGTTTTTGTGAGAAGGTCAAACAGGTGAAGAGCCACCCCGAGCTCACAAGGCTCCTCATTCTCAACCCTGCATAACAAGCACTCAAACCTTGCAGGAGTGAATTTTGAGATTTTAGAAGGTGCCATCTCTGAAAGCCACAGGTATCCGAGTTGTGGGTGAAAAGTGGTTTAAAAAATGGCAAAATTGGACAAAGGCTTCCTAGAGCCATTTATCAAAACAAGGTATAGAGAAGGCACCAAAACACTTTTTCCCTTTTCTCACACCTCAAACACAGATTTTCTTCCTTGATGTTGGCTATCATGAAATACTTCACCTGTGAGCGGAGGTACTCGAGACTCTGTACCTATCATGTCATACTCCTCATGCATTTCACAGGGGGTCATGGTGCTAAACTTGCCTTACTATCTCTATAGGAGCATTGAGAAGATGTCTTCTGTTGTTTCGGAGGAGGAATCCCACACAACAAATGAATAGCTTGTTCCACCATTCCCCGATCAAGATGGTGGTCTTACATCAGTTGGAGCGACAAGGTGTCCCTTGGGAGGTATTCATAGCACATGAAGTCTTCACAAACCCCGTAGCCTCCCCCTCAAACAAATTTTCCCTCCTCATCTGCACAAGTGCCCTCACCCCAAGAAAATCTCCCTCTTTCCCCTTCTATTGATGCATCAAAATGAAGAGGATGAAAGTGGAAATAAAGAACAAGAGAATGATAGTGGAGATGAAGAAATTAGTGAGGCGAGAGATAGAGATTAATGAGGAAGAGCAGGTGGAGAATGATGATGAAATAAGAAGGAAATGAGCACAACCATAGTGAAGACAAAAAATAGTGACAAGTCGGTAGGGAGGTAGTGATGGTATTGATGCGGATGAGTCGGCCCCAAGTGTAGAAAAAGGATGGTGATGATGAACAAAGTGATGACAAAGGTGAAAGTGATGAGGGTCATGATGGGGCAAAAGTACATGGACACAAATGATGAACATGAGGATGAGCTTGCAACTAGTGAGCAAGAGGTAGAGGACATGGAAACCGATGGAGGGAATAATGATGAAAAAACAAGGCGAGTGAGCATGGCCATGATGAACAGAAATGCTGACAGTCAAGAAGAGGAAATCGATAAGGCAAAGACAGAGAATGATGAGGAAGAGCTAGAAGGGAAGTGATGATAAAGGAAAGATAGTGAGCATGGCGATCAAGAGGAAAATGTGTTGGAGCATGAAAACAATGAGCAAAGTCATGATGAAGACAATCACGGAAAAGGTAACTGCGATAGTGCAACAAGTGAAAGACAATACAACCAAGAAGATAGTCATGATCGTCATGACAACGATCATGACAATCATGACACTAGTCAACCTCCTAATGATAATCTAGATGATAACAGTGCAGATGATGATGAAGAAGAGGACCCTAATGATGAAACAAGGCCAAAGTGAAGCAAGTGTAGACGTTGGTGATAAATTTGAAGACCAAAGTGACGAGTATAGAAGGCGGTGAAGAAGACTATGATGATGATGGTGGCGAAGGTCAAGAAAGCGATGATCCAACGAGAGCATGAGATGAATGATGGAAACCATGGTGAAGATGAAGGAGATGATGACAACACCAAGGGTCACAGCCATGATGAAAACACTTCCCAAAACCACCATCACACCTCTTCCATGCACATATCAAAGGGGGTCAAGGCAAGTGTCTTGTTGCCTCCAAAAGGCAAGGGACCGTGTCATCTGCATCAACTCCAAGGCTTGACAAGGGCAAAGAAAATATGGACAAGGTTAGGAGAAGTAAGAGAAGCAAGAAAAACTACTCAAGAGCCTCAATTTATTGACCTAGATAGTGACACTAAAGATAAGGAGATGGCCACTAGATCATTACTCCAAAGCAAAGGATGCTCAAATCAAGGAATGGGAGATGGGATTTTAGTATGGCCCAATACATCATTCAGTATTATAAGAATGAGCACAAACAATTAAAGAAGATAAAAAGGGGTTTCGGCCCTCTACGAAGAAGATGACAAATTATTATGCTAAGAAGCACAAGCTTGTTTGTGCCAAACTGAAGGAAACCCTACTTGAAGCCCAAACCCTAAAGGAGGAAAAAAGAGCATGACAGCCTTTGAGTTTTTGGCTGAAGCTTCTCATCGAGTTGTCCAAGAACCCCTTATGGAAGGTCTCAACCAAATTTGAGAGGATTTGGAGCAAATTTTTGTTTTTGTTTGAGATTTTTGAGCCTCATTAGTACAACGCCACTGGCACTACGCAAACACATGGAGCATCCCCAAAGAGAATAACTTGACATTTTTTGGATTTATCTCAACCTTTGCACATCATGCTCACCAAATTTCAGATTGATTTGGAGCAGGTTTGACCCCTCAAAAGGTCACACAACCTCACTTTTTTCACCTTTCTGCCATTGTTTTGGGCCTAGCGCTACACAAATGATAGTCTCGGTACTTTTTTGACTTTTTTACTAGGCTATAAGAGCTGGATCTGGAAAATACAAGCATTTTTGGAAAATAGACTCATCAGAGCTTTCTAACTAGCCCATCATGGAGCCAAATTCAACATCGGGAAGGGGTCCAAAACTTGGTCACAAAAGACCCTATTTTTTTGTTGAAAAGTGACGCTGCTGCAAATGGGTTGTGTAGTGTGTTTTGGACCAAAAGTCAACAAAACACACTAATTTATTGCAAAATGATATTTTTCGAGTTTTTTGAGGCAAAACACTCTATAATTAGGTGCAAGAAGTTATTTTTGGCATTTATTTCTTAGGATATTATGTGTCTTGGGCCTTACATGGTCTCTTGGCCATAAATGACATTTATGGGATGAATTTGACATTTTCCTACCTTATTTATGGTTTTTTCCCTCTCTTGCTAAGATACATAGAGCATGAGGGTTTCATTGTAAATGTTGGGAATTTGATGAACTTGGAAAACAATACATGGTTTTTATGAGCTTTGGAGAAGAAATTGGTATTTGTGAAGTTGATGAATGGCTTACTTGGATTGATGATGGAGAAGCTTGTTTGAAGGGATTCCTAAGCTTGGTTAATGGTGACGTCTTCTTAATTTGTTTATGTTTTCTTGTTATCATTATGTTTTCACTCTTCTTATTTGCTATAGAACAAAAAAACTATAGGTTGATAAATGCTCCTTGAAGCACCTTAGTCTTCTCTGTTTTCTATGGCCTTGATGTTTTCCTCTATTGGGTGTGTTTGAGGAATTTATTTAACTGCTCCTCAAGCCTCTTTATGCTAGTTTGTTTCATTTATGGATTAATATGCTGGTTAAAAAATATGATTCATGGTAAGCCACCCGCTTATTTGAGACTATCCAAACTATGTCTTGGAACCTTTCTTTGAAGTATTTCTTGCTAGATTAAGTCAAAGAGGTCTTGTTCGATCTTGCCCTTTGTCCCATACCTATTAGCTTGCCTTAGAGTTCTGTTATAGCTTGATCAAACAATGTTTAGAAGTTCCCTCTTTACTTGATTAAAGTTATTGTGCTATCTTATATGTTTTCCCAATTCTGAAGGTGAATATACTAAAGTTAGAAGCTCTTATGCTTTTCTATGTTTCATTGGAATGTTTATCTTTGGATATTTATTTGTTTAAAGTATTATCATTGAGTAAATGGTTTGTCCTATCTCATGCTTAGTATCTTTTTTCTTATCATATTTAATACCTTCTTGTTCATAGGTAAATGACAAAAGGATACTTCAATTCCCTTTGCCCTACCTTGTTTCTTTCCCAAACTTGATGTTCACCCCACCTCACACATTACCTTAAGGATCCATTAACCTTACTAGATTGGCTCTGCAACACACTCTAATTCATCATTGAGACACTCATGAATTTCATTGACTCCATAGCCCAATGATTTAAAGACCTCTCACTCCAACTATTCGACTTGACCATCTTACCCAACCAAAAACAATCAACAAAACCCTACACTTAACAAATAGCCTAAAATCAACCATCTAAAGCAAACAAGAACACATTCTTTTCATCTAATACAGAGATTCCATCTACGAGTCCGAGAAGGCTAAGTCGCAGGACTCCAAAGACTGGTTCCATGTTACTCCGTCATTTGGTATACCAATCGCACAAATCACGGGACCCCAACATTACGGCGATCACGATGGGACCTCTGAGTAAGTCACAAGCTGAAATATTTTGTACCCATTGATTCATTGCCACCTCATCGCCACACCAACATTATGGCGATCACGGTGGGACCTTCTGAGTAAGTCACAAGCTGAAATATTCTGTACCCATTGATTCATTGCCACCTCATTGCCACACCAACATTCTGGCGATCACGGTGGGACCTTATGAGTAAGTCACAAGCTGATATATTCTATGCCCATTGATTCATTTCCACCTCATCGTCACACCAACATTCTGACGATCATGGTGGGACCTTATGAGTAAGTTCATGCTTAAATATTCCTTAAAATATTCAGAAACCCTTGAATGATAGTATCTAGTGGTTTATCTACCACCTCATTGCCACCCTAACATTACAGCGATCACGGTGGGACCTTACGAGTGAATGAAAATATAAGTATCCCTTAGGACTTCAAAAACCTTTGTTAAATCATAGAGAAAATCAAGTGACAGCCAAGAGTAGATTCTATTTATTTAAACATCTTAGTAAAATGATGATTCAACCATAGGACACTCTTACAAACCTTAAAAATATAAAAAAGAAAACTCGAAAAACCCCCAAAACATCTCTAGATTGGTTTTTGTCGAGTTATTGGTGGTGTACCATAAACACACATCCTTAAAAAACAACAAAAATATCCACCCTGAAACTCCAATAGCCTCCAGTAGGCCTATTACTTCACTAGTATTCATATGAATCCCTGGATTTGTGTCAAGCCAACCACAGTGAAGTTTATGAACCCCGATTATATCTTGTGAGAGTTTACCAAACACTAAGAGAGGTCGACCTTCGGAAAACATAAGTTTGAAATTTGGCTTCACATAGGATCGGTACTAGATCTCATCCGGACCCTAAACCCTCCCAACATAGTTGATGACCTAGAGAATATTTTGTGAAAAACATTCTAGATACGGAAACTTAACCACTATTAGGACCATTCACGAGAGAAAGCTCTATACCTAAACATCTTGCGACTTTTCAAGATCCTCGAGTTTGACTTGCACCATACAAAGAAAACTTTTTTCGAACCAAGTCACAAAGTCGATATTGACCGGGACCAACCTTGAACCCATAGATTTTTCAGCGAGTTCCAGGTGAGAAGCTTCTCCTTCTACACCACCCGACTTTCGACTTCTCCATCACTTTAACTCTTTCCATACCAAATCTATTCGAGGATCAGTTTGCTGGTCCAAGTACTTCCACCACACCCACCCATACCACCACTGTGCAAACCACTCCGCTTCATCATACATCTCCTTTCACTAACCCTCCTCTTGTAAACCCTACGGTAGCTCCCATCATGGTAGCTTGGTATGCCCCCCTTGGCCTTACCTCGACCTCTAGTGCCTTTTCGAAATGACTATAAGTCCAAGATCCCGTCATTTCACAGATATCTGAATCCATCACTACCCAACATGTAGATAGGATAAATGATGCCTTTGATTACATGGAAATAAAATAAGAAACTATTAAAATGAGGATATTTGAACAAAGCTTAGGAGGAGAGGCCAAAAAATGGTTCAAATAATTAACTCCTAACACAATACATGATCTCCTTTCCCTCTACCAAACTTTCATAAACAAGTGGGAAATTAAGAAAATCCCCCTCCAAATCTTGTCTGAATATAACAATCTTAAAAGGAATGTAGGGGAAAGTGTGCAAGATTATTGCACCACATTTAATAGTGTCTACAATGCCCTCCCACCTCACATGAAACCCCCCACGAGGCCTAGCACTAGTAAAATTCCCTGAAGGCTTTGACCCGGACATGCCTTTCCAATTGAGAGAAAGAGACCCACGAAAATTTAGAATAAATGCAAAAGGCAAACTATTAGTGTCAAGGTCAAACTTTGATTGAAAATAGAGGTAGGATTAGATCGAGAAAAGAGAGTGACCTACAAAGATGAAACCATGCCCTCAACATCTTCATCGATACCAAAATAGACAACCTAATGAGAACAATGGAGAGAATGATAGAAAGAATAAACTTAAATGAAAGGACACCTCCTAGGGAAAACCAAGCCAATTCCAAAATAGAAATGGAGCTCAGAAAATTCAGAAGGGACACTCCTCTAATCAAACAAGGGAAAATGATCAACCAATTAGGCCACCCTTCCAAGATAATTATGTAGATGAACAGGGAAGAGAGGCTGAAGAACCTGAAGATAGCAATGTAAACTTGATAGGCTCTGATAATGAAGCTGAAGGGTTTCTCACAGAAGAAGAACAAGATCCCTTTGCCTTTGATCAAAATCAAACAAGTTGTGAATATTCTGAAGATTACCAATTGGGACTTGAAAATGCAATCATGAAGTCCATAGGCAATATGACCTTAGGAGCAAAAGAAACCAAGAAGCCTCCAAGAGAAACTAAATTGACACTACTGCTAGCAAAGCTCCAGAAAATGGTCCTAAGAAGACAGCAGACACTGGAAACACTATAGCTAAGAAAACTGATTAGAAAAAAGAAACAATCAGCCAGCAAAGTAGTGTCTCAAGCTGCCCTAGTACTTCTACTAGTGGCCCTGAAAAAAAATTCTTTTTTCTAGAGTCCTAAATCAGATTCAGCAAACTAAAACCATGGAAAAGAATATGCTTGAGAAAGCTGATGTAAATATGTCTAAGATACAAATACCTTTTAGTTTTGAAGGAGATATTTCCAAAATCAAAATAACCATGCCTCTCACCGGCTGGTAACTCAAGGAGTGTCTAAATCCCAAGTGATGAAAGGTCTTGAACTTAGGAAATGATATTGACACTCGAATTTGATCGATGATGAGCCTGAGTTGTTGTTTAGACCTAAGGTTGAGGGAAAGTATCAATAAGGAGTTGTTCCTCCTTTATATATCAGCCTAAACATACATGAAAAGATATTGCACAATACCATGCTAGACTCCAGTTCTTCACACAACCTCATGCCCAAAGTTGCGATGGAGAGATTAGACCTAGAAATAACTAAACCTTACAAAGACTTGTACTCGTTTGATTCGATTGGAGTCAAGTGTTTGGGCTTAATCAAGAATCTTTGTGTCAATCTGGCACAAATACCTGCTAAGGGTCTTGTCATGGACATAGTGGTTGCTGACATTCCTCCTAAATATGGAATGCTTTTAGCCCGATCTTGGGGAGCCAAGCTTCAAGGGAACCTCCAACTTGATATGTCATATGCTACCATCCATGTTTTCAACCAAACCAGGAGACTATACTGAGAGTCACAAATGAAATATATGATTAGCAGTCAGGGAGAGGCCTAATAACATTCCCCTATATTCAATTCATTTCAGACTTAGACTCATTCATCCTGTATAATGAAAATGACATTTTTAAAGAAGTAAATGAAAATGACAAAGATCCAATCCCACCAATACAGTCTGAACTATCTTCCAATAAAGAAGATGTCATCTAAAACTCTAGCAAACATGAACAACATCTTGATGGAAAACATCAAATAGGTACACTTTGGAACATGATTTTTGATGGCTCTTGTGGAAAAATAGGTTCCGAGACAGTCGTTGTCTGGATACATAACACAAATGAGGGTTATTCATACAAGCTAATTTCTAGTGCACTAAAAACATTTTTGAATATGAGGCTCTCCTCCTTGGCTTGCATTTGCTCAAAGACTTAGGAGCTAAGAAAATCTCTGCCCAAGGGGATTCATAGCTAATCATTAAATAGATCAAAGGTGAGTATTCAACAAAGAACCCAATATTGAGAGAATATAGAAATGTTGTCCTAGACCTTCTCAAAACTTTTTAGAAATATCAGCTCATTTTAATCCCTAGAGCCTAAAACTGCACGGCCAATGAGCTTGCCTTTCGCGCCAACAATTTCCAAATACCCATGCAACTAAACAATACATTGTCAAAGTAAAAGACAGGCCCACGGTGCTTGGGACAACATAAGCCATTGGTAGGTGTTTGAGGGTGATGAACAAATTAATGAATTTTTACAATCTAGGAATGAATTTACCCAAGTAAGACCAAGCTTAGAACATGATGAAGATATTTTTTTTCGAAAAAACAAACCAATAAAATAGAGTTTGTCTTCTACAGCTGATAAAAATTTGATTGCTCATCTTTGTAAGATAGAAATGTTTGAAGATATAGACTAGAGATACCTTGAAGTCTTGCAATGTAAAGATGATACCTTACCAAGGGGACTAGCACCATTAGAAGAGCTATTTGACTTTAATGATGTGGCTAAAAAAACCTAAGATAGAGTCTACTGAGAATGATGTAGAAGAATATAACATAGGAAACCTGAAGGAACCTAAAATGATCAAACTCTCCAAAACTCTTACCCCTCACATAAAACAAAGATATATTGAACTTTTTTCAAGAATTTAAAGATTTTTTTTGCATGAGGATATAAGGACTTGAAATCATATGACACAAGCATTATTCAACACAAAATTCCTCTTAAAGATAATTAGAAACCTTTCAAACAAAATTTAAGGAGAATAAACCCTGTATTATTACATTTAGTTGAGAAAGGGATTAAAAAATATGTATGGTGTTGGGATCATAGTTTCCCTTCGATACTCGGAGTGGGTTTCAAACCTTACGTCGGTTAGGAAGAAGACCGGGGAGATTAGGCTTTTGCATTGACTTTAGAAATCTAAACAAAGCCTCCTTAAAAGGTAACTACCCCTTGCCTAAGATGGATCACATACTTCAAAGGGTGGTTGGCTCTAAGAGGATCTCACTACTTGATGGCTTTTTCCGGCTACAACCAAGTACTAGTGTTCCCAAGTGATCAACGAAAAAAGCTGCCTTCACTACCCCTTAGGTTACATTCATGTATGTTAAAATGCTATTCGGATTGATGAATGCGGGGGCCACTTTCCAAAGGGCCATGGATATAGATTTTTTCTGAAGACATAGGCTACTTCATAGTCATTTACCTTGATGACATCACTTTGTTTACTCTAAGACTAATGAGTAGCACTTAATTCACTTAAGGAAATTTTTGTGAAAGATGTAGAAAATATGGCCTTTCCTTGAATCCTAAGAAAACATTGTTTGGTATCCAAGAAGGAAAAATCCTAGGCCACGTCATCTCAAAAAAAGGAATAAAAATATACCCCAAAAGTATTGAAGGCATATTACAAATCAACCATCTTAGAAACATTAAAGAATTAAAATCTTTCATCGGGAAGATAAAAGTTTTAAGGAGGTTCATCGCCAACCTTGCTGAACTTTTGAGGAATATTACAAACATGCTTAAAAAGGAGATAGGGGTTAAATGGACCTTAGAATCCAAACAATCCTTTGATTAGGTCAAACTAGCCCTCACTCAAACACCAGTTACGATCAGTCCCGATTTTACCAAAGACTTCTACATTTGTCTCATTTTCCTTTGAACATACCATTGTTGCGGTGTTACTGCAAAAGAACATGATGGGGTAAGAAAAACCCATAGCCTTCTTCAGCAAAGCCATTAGATATGCTCCTTTAAAATAAAACATCATGGAGAAACAAGCCTTTGCCCATAATCAAAGCATTGAAATACTTTAGAGTTTATATCTTACATTCTCTTATCATTTCTTTTGTTCCACACTCGGTTTGTCAATGAAATTTTAAATTAGGACCCACGATGGTAAAAGGGGAAAGTGGATTGCCATTATATTATAATATGACTTAGAAATTAGGCCCAATAAACTGGTTAAAAGACAAGGGCTTGCAAAACTCATGGAAGAGTCAAATTTCAAAGCCTTAGATATGAACATGGTTGATGTTTTAGAACAAGAAGAAGAATGCACTGCTCCCCATGTTGAAGAAGCATTTCTAAATTAATCTTGGTATGTTGATATTCTTTATGTGCTTTTCTATCTTAATTATCCTCCTACGTTATCAAAGAAAAAAGATAGATTCCTAAAAAAAAAAGATTTGAGATTCTGCATTTTAGATGGGATGTTATATTGGAAGAATCATGTTGGTATACTTGCTTAAATGCTTGCTTGAGGATGATGCGAGTAAGATCATGCATGACCTTCATGAGGGAGAGTGTGGAGGCCATCTTCACTGGAAAACCACGACCAAACAAAAATCCTTAGAGCTGGCTACTATTGGCCCACCCTTTTCTTGGACACCCACAAAACTAGTCATGACTTGCCATAAATGCCAAATTTTTTTATGGCAAGAGAAAACTCTTACTTTTGCCTTTACATCCCATTACTGTTGAAGCTCATTTTCAACACTGGAGTTTAGACTTCATTGGAGAGGTTCACCCCACCTCGTCTGCACAACATAAGTGGATCCTCACTATTGTGGTGGATTTGACAAATGGGTGTACGAAATCACACGAGTTTAGAGAGTGTGGTCTACCCTCTAAACTATAGGTAACAGGCAGTATTTGGGCGGAGCTCAAAAGCATAAAACTTAAATGAAGTAATACACTAAAGCATGCTCTGTTAAAAAAACTAAAACTAAAAACACAAAAGAAGCTATATAGAGAGTTCCAAACATTAACAAGGTAAACAATGGCTTGATGGCCTCTTCTTGTTGAATGCTTGGAATGAAAACCAATCTTACCCACTTGCCAAAGGGCCCCTAGGCAATGCCTCTAGGTCCCGATGCAAGGATGTTTGTCCTTCAAGTTCTGCCTTTTAATGTAGTCTAACTCTCTCTCTCTCTCTGCTATAGTGGACTAAGATGTTGGGTGGCCAACCATCGAGTCCACTCTTGCTCCAGCTCCTTGGGTCACACACGATGTTGGTGTTGCTTGGGCAACTTTGGCCAGCATAACCTTGTGATCACCATTTATTCATCTCTTGGTGGGTTTATATAGGTGAGCTTCAAATCCTCCTTCCCTCCCTTGGTACATGATGGATGGTGACCCAAGGGAGGGGTATGATTCCATTGTGTGCTCAAATATGCTTTTGTATGCTCACACAATGCCTAAAGGAGACTCGGGTGTTGTCCTTAGGCGGATTTCACATAAGGAGAAACTATCCTTTGCTTGCTTGTGGTCTCGGAAAGTGACTTTTTTTTCACTTCGAGGAATGCGCACTTATCGGACTCCAGTGCATGCATAAGGTGCTCTTTTCGAAGGAAAAAGTGCACATTTGAGCATTTATGACTAGTTCAAATTTGATTTTCTCAAAACCTTAGAGATTTTAAATACTTCTTGATTCCATAATGTGGGGGTTTTACGCCATTTGAGGAACGGGCATTTCTTTGATTTTTCCCATTTCTGCTTTGATGGTATGGTGTCGCAACTAAATCGGGTCTAGTGTGGATCTAAATCATTTGCGTACACTATCATTTTGTGTAGCATTATGTACGAGAGGGTCGTGCTGCTGAGGCCCGTGGTGGCTATGCCTATTGGGGGGCCGAGGGAGCCACGCATGAGGAGGTGGGCTCCGGTGATGCCACGCGATGGTGGTGGCATGGTGTGTCATTATTGGAATGACACGACGGAGGCCTAGTTTGAGGCCAATCCGTAGATGTTTTTTCCATACCCTTATGCGGGGATAGACTTTCAGTGTGATCTAGATATTGGTCTCCCTTTTGGTTATATTTGGGGTCCTGCAGGTATGTGTTATATTTCTGCATTTACTCGATTTTTTGTGTTCTTGAGTGTTTTTCTTTGACAACGACATTCTTTTGGTTACTCATGCGGATGTTAGCGAGGTGGGATGCCTAGTGGCCCCGGGCGGTGGTTCATAATCCTCCACCATGGCTGCCCGGTGGTCGGGGAGGTGGCACCATAGGGTGGACTAGGGCTGGGGTGTCGATAGACTCGGCGGGGGATGGTGCTTGGTCCTTCGGTGAGGGTAGTAGCACGAGTGCGAGCGAGAGAACTCGTGCGGATGCGGTGAGGCGCACATCGTAGCACTTACGGCTCGGTGTAGAGGCTCAATAGGACTTCCGGGGTCGAGTGGACCATTTGACCCATGGGATGCCTACTCGAGGTCTTACGGATGGCTTTGAGGAGGTATGGCTAGAGACAAAGTGATGGCTCGTGAGAGGGACTACCGGCCTACTCTATGACAGGTAGCTATTGCGGTGGCGACAATAGCTCCGGTGGTGGCACCGAGGAGCGGTGGTGGGCCTAGGTGCTCCTCTTGAGAGGGCACCCCCTAGAATAGATTTGTACATAGGGAAAGCACCCATTATGAGGATGCTTCCCTTATTTTTGGCAACCTCTCGTATTTTTTGGGCTAGCCAATGGGCTAGTGATACTATTTTTTGTACTTTGATACATATATATTTTTTGATATATATATATGAGAGATATTTTTTGTGGCTCTACATGGTGTGGTGTCTATTTCGGTTTATGTATTTTGTGTTATGCTGATGGATATACATGTTTTTGGATTTTTATGTATGGTAGTTTTCTCTCGATGCATTCCAGTCTAGGATATTGTTAGCTATGCAATCAGCTGTTTGGTTTTGATTCCTTGATACATGTGAGAATGTAATATAATCAAATTGTCTGCTTAATCTTCTGGCACGCAAATATTTTATAAATAGGTTTGCATCTCTGTTTCAAATTTTTGGTTTAACTACAAGACTACTAGCGGGAATCTAGGTAGACATGCATATGGCAGATGCCTCGGTGGAGGGCCTCACACATAAGTCGATAACGACATCGTATTACTCGCCCCGATTGTTCGTTACAAATCCGATGCACACGCCGCTTGAACATAATGGCGATCGGTCGGGGTAGTATATGACCCAGAGCGATTGCGGCTAAGTTTTGATACCATCGCGATGCTCCATCGGCAAATCCGAAATAAGGTTCAAGTTGGTGATCCATGGTGATATTTTGAGCGCATTTAGGTTTTTTGGGTCAAAAATATTTTGGTATTGGGGTTTTTGTGTACTCTAACTCTAGGGGATAAGGGCTACGGGGGGGCCCTTATGGGTAGAATTTCTTGAGGTAAAGGCCGTTGACGAGGTTAGTGAGGTAGGCCTCGTCGGATTCTGTCAAGATGTATGCCCCTCTGCCGGAGGCAATGTTTGATGATATAGGATCCTTTCCACGAGGGTTTGAGCTTCCCTGGCCCTAAGGCTTCTTTTGCGACATCATAGCAAAGGACTAGATCTCCTTCGATAAATGAGCGAGGGGTGATGTGGTGATCGAATGATGCTTTTACCCTTTTCTTATGGGCCTCATTGTGTTGCGGCGATTGTCACTGTTTTCATCAACTAGCTCTAGTTGTACTAGGCATTGTTCTAGAGGTCGGGTGTCATCAAGGAGTTCGATGGTTGCATGCAAGTACGGGATCTCACGAGAAATCGATGCAAGGGCATAAGGTGCCTTGGTTTTTTGTGATAGGAATAAAAACGAATTCTGTGATGGGGGAGATTGTTTAAATCCTATTTTGGGCGTGCGATGACACAAGTCATATGTGATGAGTTGTCAGCCAGGTATGCGGTGGGGGGAAGGATCTCCGCAATGGAGTCTTGAGTGAGCTGAAAGTTGCCCTTCCCACTAGGATAGTCAATTCCCGATAGATGGAAGTTGATTTTTCTCATAGAGATGTACGAACGTTCATAGCAACGGACATCCCTACGGCGCATGATTACAAGCTCGGGTGCAAATGGTGCAAGGTATCATAGCAGCGACGAGTAGATAGTGTGAGATTCTACACTACTCGATGTTCCAAATGTGGATGCTTGGAAAGGGTCTCATTGCGGACTAACTCATCTTCTGTTTCCATTTTTTGCGTCATGGGTTGAAACTTGCCTCCCTTTTTGGTGGGTGGGCCGACTTAATGCTTTGCTCTAGCTGCTCTCGGCTTGGGGAGATGCGTGCACTTAAATGTATGATGAAAGTGTGAGAAAATTCGACGGTAAGTGCGTGTGATATTCTCTTTATTAAAGAGAAGCTTTTGGGGGAGAGACGAGATTATGTGGAGACTATTTGCAAGGGGTTTGAGTTCTGCATTGGTTGATTCGGTGATCGTTTAGACCACAGAGGTCGCATGTTATCCTAGGCTTGGCACCGGGGTTTACGTGGTTGGTGTGTGGTCTTATCCGGCTTATAACACCATCGTGGTGGTGGGGACATTGAGCCGACAACATATCTTTTATGCCATTCTTGGAGATCGTTCGTCCTTTTTTTCTACGACATTAATCATTTCAATAGTAGGACGGACCCGTGAGACATAATTACAATGTTGGTCATAATGATTACCACGACATATCGGGAAAAAACGTCCATGATATGGGGGTCCCATCATGCGTGGTCCGAGGTCAGGGCGGGTACCAATGTCGGTATCTCTGCTAAGTCGGGGGACGGTGGCTCTACTATATGGTCCGTATGCTTGCATAACGTGCATGCGGGTGGGTTCAGTGAAGTGCCTATAGGGGGTAACTATGGGTTCCCCGCTAGGCCATTCTTCGGACCCGACAAGAACATGATAAAGCCGCTCCGCTCCTCGCGCTTGGGTCATGGAGCTGCCGATGGATTTGGCATCCATATCATCTTCTTGGGAGAGACGAACTATGGTTGAGCGGAGGCTAGCAAGGGCTAGTCGGAAGCGAGGTATGTAGTGACAATCCTCCAATAGGTGATTGTCGGCGCATAACGGGCATGTGAATTGTGTTTCTCGTAGTCCCACGTAGTAGATCCTTTCAATTGGATACCATCTGTGAATGAGTTCCAATGCGGCATACTCTTCGAGGTAGTGGCGACGTTCATCGCATAACGTGCAATGTCTAATGAGCATTAATGGGGGGCGCTCAACGTATCGGTGCTCCTCTTGTAAGTACAAGATGGTGTGCACTCATCATTAATAGGCGGATGGAGGGATCCTCTTGATAGGATCGCTCGATCACATGTAAGCCGTCCCTATACTCGTGGTATTTACGGGAAAATGGTGGGTATAATGCCCATAGGTGTTATAGAGGGCGCATGCGTGATTGGTACGTAGCGATTTGCCTATAATTTTGGTGACAAGTTCCTTTTTATGGGAATGTCGTTTTTGAGGTGCTGCCCTCGCGGCTCGAGGAGTGGTTTGAATTCATCCAACTCCGGGCATATGTGAGTAGGGTGGCTTGTGACATCACATATAGCGTAGGCTGATGACTCCCACTGTATAGACTAGGGAGGCAGCATAGACTAGGGAGGTTGCAGTAGCTGATGCCTCGGTGTCGTTACTACTTGAGTCTATGTCCTAACTAACCTCGATGCTTGATGTGGACATCATGCATACCGGGGCCACTATGGCATTGGGCGATACCTCGGGGATAATAGGAGGATCTCCTAGGAATGATCCTAGGACGAACGACGGTTTGAATTGGCCAGGGCCATATTCTTGATACCGTAAAAGACCATTTGTGGTTTGTATCTACATAGGGTAGAACCATATCCGTGTTGGTCGAAAGGACGCTTTTCGGTGTGCGTCGAGTGCGGTCTCTTTCGTAATGATTCGATCCTCGTGGGGGAACATCATGATGCGGAAAATGGAGGATGCTATGGCAGACATGGCGTACATGTAACTCCACCCAAGGAGTATATTTTAATCCAAGTGAGCATCAAAGACTTCAATGTCTATGTGGACATTTTTTTTGCGCTAAACGGACCCGAGTACATTTTGGGAGAGGCCGATGGGGGTCAAGGGCTGACCGTCGCATGCTACGAGTGTGATGACGGAAGGTTTGAGTTCGGGGCTCCTAACTTTTTCCATACATTCTTTGACATGATGCAAGTGGATGCACCCTCGTCAATGACACATCGGTGAATAGTGATTCTGTACCGATCGTCGGTATCCGGGAAGGCAACCATGGAGGGAAGCCTAGGGGGTGGCTTGGTCTAAATCAAAAGCCATCATGCGAGTGTCGGCGAGGGTCGACGGTGCCTAAAGCGGAAAGTAGGGCTTTCCGGCTCGCTGAGCATGATTGAAGTACCTCTAAAAGCGGACATAGCGACGGTGATTGGGCTAAATCATCTATGATGCTATAATTGTGGGCTGCTTTAGAGTAGTTACCTACTCGTCTATTAGGCCCTTTAACCATTTTTTGCACTTGGTTCCAAAGGAATCTTTGCAATGGTCAAAGGTGCGATCGGCGCGGTCGTACTAGCCCCTAACGTACTAGTGTACGGTGGGGTGTCGTAGGCTGTGATTCCGGGTTTGGAAAAACATTTCTTCCCCGACCATGTAAATTTCATGGTTTTTTTTCTCGGAATTGTTGGGGTTTTCTTTGCTGAGTGTTGAGCTTGTTCCTTGATGGTGGAAGGGTTCTTGCATAGCTGAGTTATCTAGGAAGATCCTCCTTGTCCTCGATTACTGCGAAGATTTTTAAGCTCGGGGGAGTTTGGGATAGTGGTGAGTATAGTGCCCGTACTCACCACATATCGAACAAAAATGGCTTGTTCTTAGAGGTGGTTTCTTGCCTTGCTTTTGAGCATTGCTTGGCTCTCGGTTACGGTTCTAGTCGGAGTTATCTCCGACTCGGGATCGCGGTGGGTGATTTTGGTTACTTGCCCCCACTGTCCAGAGCTTCCCTTGAGTTTGTTTTTTACCTTTCTTTTAACCACGTTAAGAGGGTAATTCTCCCGATCATCTTGGTGTGGTTGATTTTGGGACGAGTGCACAAAGTTCATCTATGCATTGTTTTGTGTCGGTGGGTTATGTGCTTGGGGGCTGAGCATACTTGTTGTCCGTGTTTGCACTGCCATTGGGGAGGAGTTCTTCCATTATTTTTTATTCATCGCATCTTGGGTCCCCCTAGCCGGAGGGTAAGGTCCTCCTTGGTGAAACGTTGGTGCCCTATTAGTCAAATTTTCTGTCTTGCATATGATGACTTTGAAATCCGGGTTGAGACATGTTCTAGGTAGACCCATGTGTGTAACCGGGATTCGACTCACTTGCTACCTAGGTACCCTTGGGTCATCAACCCAATAAGTCCGTCTGCACGAGTTTGACGCGCCTAGAAATTCTTGATAAGATTGCGGGTGCGGGGGCGTTAAAGCGAGGATTTTGTATATGTATCTCGATTATGTATAGATCGAGTTCAAGCTTTTGGGCTTTCGTGATTTCATCCTCTTCGGATGTGGGGGTTACGTTGCGTCACATCTTTTTGAAATCTCTGTCGTCAAAGTTTTCAAGAATAAATCTAAAAGGACTCGGTCATCGAGTTGTGCTTTGCATAAGTTGCGACGTCCTCTCCACTCATGGATATGTTCGAAAATGTGGGTAGAGGGGGGATTATCGAAATGAGTCGGTAAACTCCATTCTCGAATCATGGTGAATGGGTAGCGAAAGTATGTGAGGAACGCATTAGTGAGGACGCTAAATTTTCTATGCGAAGCGAGGGGTTGCTTGACGTACCATTTCGCGACCACTCCCAGTGAGAGTGCGTTGAAACAACCTCAATCGAATAGTATCATCAATGATGCTATTCGATGAGCACCACGAGTGAAAGGTCATTATATGATTCCCTAGGTCTTCCGTTTTGCTTTCCCTCAAAATTTGGTATGTACGAAGGGAGCTTCGTGGGCTTGGGAGGCCAATTGGGGTCGTGTGCGATGGGGTCATTGGTGAGCTTGGATTCAAATACGGTAGATTTAATCTTGCTAAGAAGGGTTGCGAGAGGTTGACACCATGGCAACGTGTGAAGACACGAAGTTCTAGTTAGAACAAGGGTTAGTACTGTGACGTACCCGGTTACGAATTCGGTGGCTTCCCGTATGGGATGCACTCTTTCGCCTCCTAGGGGGATGAGGGGGGAGTGATGTGTGGTGTGGTGTTGGGAGGCCGACTAGGGTTCCCAACTAATGTTGCTCCAGAAAGGAGGAACCAACCACTATGGCAATGTTCCGTCTTTGACGCCTAAACGGTGAAAGACACGGAACCCCTCCCAGATAATGGGGGGAGGTCCAAAAGATGCTTGGAGCAACGAGGTTCAGTTGGAGGCCGCTCGAGGGTCGTCTAGGTTGGGTTTTGGAATTTTGTTTTGAGGGGATTAAGTATGTGATCATGACAATTTTATGGCCTCATACATAAGACAAAGTGAAAATGAAATGAATTTTCCTTTAACTTAATCTATGTGAGTAATCAAGCAAAAAATGGTTTTGTTTGTTTGCACGTGATACTCAAAAAAATCCTAGAATACCTAATAACGTCCTCACGCACTCAAAATTAATCGGGCCTTGAGAGGATTTCTTGCGAGTGCGGCTACGAAAGAAGCGGCAACGCCCTCGGTCGATCGAAGAAAATCAACCAAGGTAAGGGTAGAGGGTACGGCGCTTTCTGCATCGTCACCTATAGGGTAAAGGATGCCCTAGATTTGGCCACTAAGAACCACATCCCACATGAGCTTTCGAGTCTTGGGCTTCTTGGTAGTCGACTAACGAGTATCGAGTATTAGCGAGGGTCGGGTAGCCCCAGCCGATACCGCACGCACCTCACCTAAGACTAACCCCCTCTAAATCGGGTCTCTGTCGCGCTAGGGTTTTCTTTTCCATGCGGCGATAGGTGGATTTTTAAAGCTCCCTAAAAAATGCAACTTCTATGTTTCAAATGTGAAGCATGATCAAGGCGACTTATTGGATGCCTACCCCCTTGATCCTAACTTAACCTATAATTTCTCTTGTGACCCCTGTGGGGAGAGTTTAGTGAGTTGGTTTAAGTTATTTTAGGTGGCTTTCTTTTCTTAGTGGGTGAATGTATGTGAGCGTATGGTGAACAATCTCATAATTTGAACATATGGATATCGGTGATCCTTTACAAAAGTCCCCTAGTTAAACTATGTGATGTTGTTCCTTACTCAAATAAAAATCATTTGCAGATAATGGGCTACTTCCAAAACCTCCTAATTAGTCTATGTGAGTGACTAAAGGGAGATGGCGAATCACAAATGTAGAGTGTTCATATGCTTGTCTAGGGTCACCCAATCGCACAAAGACAACATAGATTACTTGCTCTAGCTTGCGATTCAATCCTAGTCTACAATTTCCTAAATGCAAAAATTGAAATTTAAACTAAACAATTTCTACACTAGCTTATGCATGTGTGGTCATGAGCCACTCACTTGGACTAGTTAAACTAAGTGTGCATACCGGAGTTTGCAAAAAACATAAATTTTTAGGAAAGCAATGGTTAATTGGCCCCCTACTTAAACTATGTGAACACTTTTTTGCAAAAAAACCAACTTAAATGATAACTAACTAAATGCCTACAAAAAAACAACAAAAAATTAGTTTTCGGAAAAGTGTGGGGTATCAACACGGGTGTTGGAAAATACATTAGGGGATGCCCATACGCACTTACAAGAAGAAAAAATGCGAGAATATAGTGATAAAAAATCTCTCGCAAATTGCGTGCAAAAACCTACGACGAGTGCGCTTTCTGCGTGCGGGTCACTCTGAATGCCCACCACTGTGCGTATGTGTGAAAAAAAGCTGCGCGCAAAATTCTGCAAGCAAAAAAAAGTAGGAGCTACCTTCTTCGATCTATCACCTCGGTGATTCTAGGGGCTGCAAGATGGATCGAAGGACTGATAGCTCCACTCCGGCATAGACTATGGGTCTCCCTGCAAAAGAAGGCACGACCACAGAAACTTGAAACATGTTAGTGGAGTCACTAATCCTGTTGTGGTGGTTTCGACACATGGGTGTACAAAAATCGCACGAGTTTAGAGAGTGTGGTCTACCCTCTAAACTATAGGTAACAAAGAAGTATGCAGGGGGAGCTCAAAAGCATAAAACTTAAATGAAGTAATACACTAAAGTATGCTCTTTTAAAAAACTAAAACTAAAAAACACAAAAGAAGCTATATAGAGAGTTCCAAACGATAGCAAGGTAAAAAAATGGCTCGATGGCCTCTTCTTATTGAATGCTTGGAATGAAAACCAATCTTACCCACTTGCCAAAGGGCCCATAGGGAAATGGCTCTAGGTCCCGATGCAAGGACGTTTGTCCTTCAAGTTACGCCTTCGACGCGGTCTAACTCTCTCTCTCTCTGTTGTAGTGAACTAAGATTTTGGGTGGCCAACCATCGAGTCCTCTCTTGCTCCGGCTCCTTGGGTCACACACGATCTTTGGTATTGCTTGGGCAACTTTGGCCGACATAACCTTGTGATCACCATTTTTTTCATCTCTTGGTGGGTTTATATAGGTGAGCTTCAAATCCTCCTTCGCTCCCTTGGTACATGATGGATGGTGACCCAAGGGAGTGGTATGATTCCATTATGTGCTCAAATATGTTTTTTGTGTGCTAACACAATGCCTAAGGAGGCATTGGTGTTTTCCTTAGGCGGCTTTCACATAAGGAGAAATTGTCCTTTGCTTGCTTGTGGTCCGGGAAAAGTGACTTTTTTCCCACTTCCGGGAGAATGTGCGCTTATCGGTCTCCGGTGCGCGCATAAGGCGCTCTTTTCGAAGGAAAAAGCGTGCATTTGAGCATTTATGACTAATTCAAATTTGATTTTCTCAAAACCATAGAGATTTTAAATACTTCTTGATTCCATAATGTATCCCGATCCTATAAATCCTTAGGCTTGACATTAATTGACATAGAGGGAATTTTGAGGTCTAAAATGAGCCTCCTAAGGAAAAATGTACAATCAAAATTCACTTTATGAGAACCAATCACATTTTAGGGGGGTGACATCATCCCTAATGGTTGAGGTGGCATTGCTTGAGCTAAAGATACTTACTTGTCACATTATCAATGGTGGATAAAAACTCATGGTTAACCATGGTAGTGCTCTAAGTACTTTTAAAGTCAAAATTAAAGTATTCATAATAAATGTCATTTCACACTTTTTTGAATAAAATAAAATTATTGTCATTTCATATTTCTTGAAAGAAATAATGCATATCCCTATACATTTATTATATTATATTATATTATTTTTAGATAGTATATTAATTACATGTTATTATACAATTTAAATAATATAAATTTTGATTAATAGCATATAATATAATTAAGAATTTATAAATTTATATTTGTATTTTATTTTAAGTTATTTAAGTACAAAGGACAAATGCATTAGTTTTTCAATGATAATTACTTTTTTTTGAAAAACTCATTCTTGTTTATAGTCACATCAATACAATTTTTTTTATTGATTTTATTTTTTGTATAACTTTTGAATTGAATTTAACTATGGTTACATGGATTGTGGTGCAAAAAGTGAATTTCGAGTCATAAATATTATTTTATTATTTCCTTATGAGGCCCATTTTAGACCTCAAAATTCCCCTAATGTGTCAGTCTTCTGTTGTACGATTTTCCGGTGTTAACACTCATCGCCATTGATTACTCTACCAAGTGGATAGAAGCCATCCCCTCTATAAATGCTACTTGATTCCATCATTATCAAATTTCTTGAGACAAACATCTTGTCTAGATTTGGTTGCCCCTAGAAAAGATCATTACGGATAATGTTGTTGCCTTTTTCATCCAAAAGAATGGTTGACTTTTTGTCGTAAATATCACATCACACTAGGACATTCCACAACTTATTACCCTAAAGGTAATGGGCTAGCTGAGTCCTCTAACAAAAGCTTGGTTAATATCATCAAGCAAGCTTCTAGAATAGAATCAAAAGGCATGGCATTGCAAGCTAATACATGCACTATGGATCGATAGACTAACCACTAAGAAATTAATTGACATGTCTCCCTATCAACTAGTGTATGGCATGGATGTCATTTTTCCAACATCCTTGGGAGTTCCAGTAGTAATAATTCTCCAAGAAATGCAATCAAAAGAAAATGACATGCAGAGGAGGCTAAACCAAACCATTCATTTGTAGCAGACAAGGGAAGAATTTTATAACAAGACTCAAGCAGTGCAACAAAGCATAAAGAAAATCTTTGACGAAAAGAACTAAAGCCAACAATTTCCACATTGGAGACATTGTACTTGAAGTGGAATTCTAGGAGGGAAGCCAAAGGTAAACATGGTAAGTTTGAGAATTTTTGGAAAGGCCCTTACCTCATTCAGTCGGTTAGAAGTCATAATGCTTTCTTTTTACAAGGGCTTAAAGGAGAAGAAATTTTTGGAGGTCCTGTAAATGGCAGGGGATGCTCAAACACTATTTTTTGTCAAGAGTCCTAATTTTAATGGTTTTCATTCATTGCACATAAACATTGCATGAGGGAAATCACAAAAAATACAAAAACATAGAAAAAAATAGAAAAAGAGAGCATATTTGAAAAGAGTTAAATCCCACGATCTGAAAATGGAAGTACTTGAAAATGTGTGCAAGGTATCCATTTCCATTAATTAAATGTGTGAAAAAATATCCCATGTCTTGTTGCATAAAACAAAGTGTTTTTGGTAAGCTGTTTAAGAGTTTATGTGTGAAGGCAAGTTAAGTTAAGCGATCTGAAAATGCAACTTCTTAGATCGTCTGTTCAGAGATTGATTTGTAGGGGGCATTTCTTGGATATGTCACCTTTGATAAAAGGATGAGATCCAGAAGGCTACACGGCCCTTTACAAACTCTGTCTTTAGAACTTGTAGAATTTAACACTCATGATCTAAAAAATGAAACTACTTGTATTTTACGTTTAACATATTAAATCAGAAATGTACATCAAGATAAATTCAACATAACATGACACAAATGTTTGATGAGCAGTTCACCACTCCTGGGCTATATCTGCTTTGGATCAAGCCTCCCAAAATGAGCTTGTCCTCTTGTATTAAAATGCTTTCAAATGCTAATACAAGTTTAAAAGTGTCTCAATAGAAAAATATGAATGCAAATACTGATTCAGAAGAAATGAAAAAACTAAGAATGCCTTTCCAAATTCACTAAACAGTGAAGAATTACCATAAATAGTGATTTCTTCAATAAGGCCCTCATGGCTCTTTGAACTCCTCTGTAGCTTTTTGGGATGTAGAAGTCCTCAAATAGGTTTGAAACCTATTTCATTAGGTTTATAAGGTCTAAATTAGCTAAAAATGATCTTTGGTTCACCTCAAACAGAGAGGTACACCTCAAAACAGCTCCAACCCCAAAATGGTCCTAGTGGCCCTGAAAACTCTCCTGAAGCTTTTCGGCTCTAAAAGTCTTCAAACATTTCTAAAACATCCTCCATTAGGTTCAAAAGGTGGAAAATAGTTGAGAATGGTCTTTGGTTCACCTCAAACAGAAAGGTACAACTTAATACAACTCTATTACCAAAATGGCCCTTATGGCTCAAAAAGTTTCTCTGAAGCTAAAATGGGTGTAGAACACCTCTACTTCCTTTTGGAACCTATTCCAATGGCTGCTGAATTTTGAAAATAGTCGAAAATGACTTTTCGTTTACCATAAATGGTTAAGCATAGCTCAACACAGGCTCCAAATCCCTATTGGCCCTAATGGCTCTCATTGCTTCCACGAAGAAAAAAGGGGACCGAAGATCAACTCCACTCCAATGGCTCTAAAACCTATTGTAATGGATTCATAATGCTGCGAATACCCATTAAAAATTTAAAAAAAAATCATCCAAAAAGGTTACTGTCCATCGAAGTTATGACGAAATAGTATTTTCCTAATGTCGAGTAAAAATCCCACTAAATGTGGGCTAGCGTAGATAGTCCGACTAAAACTAGCCAAACTATGAATTTAATGAAATCCACACCAAACTTGAGCGGATGGTTTAACTTGACATTAAATGTCGAGGCGAGTCTTGGTCACATGCACTTTTGAAAACGCCGATAGTTTTGTTAACAAACTCGCCAAAAGAAAACCTTCACATTAAGCGTTATATGGTGGACACATGTGTGGTCTATGGTTTAGCTGTCAGCTTAGCTCATCGGAACTAAGGCCTTGAGGTCAAGGTTCGGAACACACGGTCACATTGTGTGGTGGCCCCCCTTTTGCCACCACCCAAAACCTTTGCAAACCTCAAATATGCGATGTGAACATTGATTGTTAAGAACTAACATTAGGTGGATTGGTCGGGCACTTCGGTTTGTTCACACGAGAGTCGCGAGGTTCAAGACTTGTAGATCATCAAAAAAAATTACATAGCCAAATTTTCGGTGCACGGGGCCACGTGGCGACCTCCGATTGGCCACCAAAACCAAAAGTCAAATCAACTTCCAACTAATGATTTCCAAGTGTCGAAATATAATTGGCCCGGTGGAATATTCTGAGGAATGTTCTAGGAATATTCCTTTTTTAATTTTTCAAATTTGGAAGTCAAACCTGGTCAAAGCTTGGTCTTTTGCCTAAAATTGTGAATTTTCAAACTTGAATAACTTTCAATATAGTGTCGGATTTGAGTGCCGTTCACGGCGTCGGGATCGTATCACTTTGAGGCCTATCCATTCGTTTAGGGTTGCAAGTGATTTTGAACACTTTCAATTTTGAGCTTTTTCCATAGCTCGGACTTGAGCTCTCGATCACACCTCCCAAATGAGAAGCTTTTGGACCCCAAAAGCTCATCTGAAATGAAGAAACTAAGCTGTAGTACAAAAAGCTGATAGAATAACAACATCCTCTTCTCTTCATCCTTCAAAAATTTTCACGACTTGCCACTTTGTCCTTATGGCGAATTTTTCTTTGAATGAGCCATGTACTTGTGACGAATCCCAACCAAGTTTTCTCACCATAAACAAATCTTCCATTCTGAAAACCGACAATGACCCTTGCCGAACTTTGTGCCCTCTTTTCTTGCATGCCTTTCCATCCCATGGAATCTTGCACTTATTTTCATTGACACTTCATTCTCTGCACCAATTGACACCAAAGGCACCTTGTGCAACATATGACATCAACAAGAAGTTGAAAATGAAATGTGCTATACAATTGACACACAAAATATGTAACAAGTGTGCACACAACCAAAACAAGTTGATAAACATGTATGACACAATCGACACAAGTCGATAAACGTGTGTGACATAATCGACACAAGTAGATAAACATGTGTGACATAATCGACACAAGTCGACAAATAGGTGTGACACAATCGACACAAGTCGATAATCATGTGTAACACAATTGACACAAGTCGACAAATAACAAGATACATCTTGACAAACACATGTGTATGTAACATGTACAATGAATTATATACAGTTCTCTATTTACACATACAACCTCTATGTACATATGCAACTTCAACTCTTCTTTTCAAAAAACCAACAAGTACATCATCCCAAAAACATGTGGGTGACTAAGAAAGCTGAACCAAAAGAAATTTCTGCAATATAAGTGAGTATCATACTCATCTTTTATACCTCCATGGAAAAAATTTGGCAACAATAAAGAAATTCCTTCAAACTCGAAATTGCAATCTTGCATCAACTTTTCAAGCTGCAATACATGCATACAAATATGAAATTTGCATGTACAAAATGAAGATGACTTACTGCATTCGAAGTTAATCCACTTCCTACCACGCCAACTCCATGGTGTCTTTTGCGGTTGCAATACACCTTCATGTGAATCTTCCATTTCCACATCGATAATGGATTCCATAAATCCACTTGTGCCAAACTTTTTTTTCCTCTAGGGCTGCATGTGCTTTGGACGATTTGTTGGATGCAAGGTCCAACAATGAGAGACATAATGTCCCTTCCTTTGACAAAATGTGTAACTCTTAAGCACTTTTTTGAGAAATTTCTCTTTGCCTCTTCAGCTTCTGTGTGCTTTCTTT
Source organism: Pinus albicaulis (assembly GCA_034641835.2). Lineage (NCBI taxonomy): Eukaryota > Viridiplantae > Streptophyta > Pinopsida > Pinales > Pinaceae > Pinus > Pinus albicaulis. The sequence goes on from CM076581.1 coordinate 1,578,993,762, forward strand.
TTGAACCAGCACCTTGAAGCAACATGGTTAAATCCACCACAAAATGTGCAACAAAACTTTCTTTCATTTGAACAAGCAAAAATTATCATTCTTTGCGTTGAAACATAATCAAATTGATCATGTGAATAATTATACCTCTTTTGCTGCATGGAATGTCCATCCTTTTTTTCTTCGAAAGACAATGAACTAGTAGAGGAGACAACTTTCCTTTTTAGACTTTCATCACAATTATTGTCTTGAAAAATGTTTGAGCTTGAATGCTCACCATAAGCGACATGTTTACCCTCTAATTGCTGCAATGATGGCTTAAAACAATGGCAATCATCCTTAAAACAAATTTGACATATATGCATTTTAGAACTTGGTATAAATGTTCTCTTTAAATTTGCATCACATGCATTCAAGGATTTGGAGTCTTTAAATTCCTACTAGCCTAGATGTAAATTTTTCATCGTTTCGGTCACCATGTGCTCAAAGGAAGATTAGAATGTTGCTCCTTGACATACCACTATGGATGATATTTTGAAGTCAAGTACTTTCTCACGGTTCCTAGCCCAACCGAGAAATCACTTCAAATTCATTGACACTACCACACAAATGAGCACCTAAATTAGTAGACCATTGGTTAACTTATTTCAATCGTAGCATATCAACATTGCACGAGATAAATAGAATACCGTAACTTAAGGCCCGTCAATTATTTTTTTACTTTATGTACGAATCGAGGCTCTCTTCCTCACTCTAAGAAAAGGCAACCCAACAAACCTACCAAAATGGTCTACAAACCCCCCAAAGCTGATCACAATTTCCAAATCGAGTGGAGATAATCTAGGTGAAAATCACAAAAAAATTCTAGGAGAAATAAGAAATGTAGAAAATTGATCATAAATTTTGTAGCAAGCTGCCTTGTATACTGCCGGTCGAGGAAATGAGAAGCCAATGAAGGCATTGAGGGGCCTCACCGACGAGTGTCCAATCCTCTTAATCCCCACTTAAAATGCACTTACTCGATATTGATGGAGTTTCGTGCGAAGTTTTTATGGGCATAAGAGATAGCTTTGATTGTTAACCTTGAGGATTTAAACAAAATAATTCCCAATGCTCAAGCCAATGCCATAGCTCTCATCATTCGAAAAATTTTTATATACATAGTATCTTGGCATTGCTCTTGAAAATAGATCCATGGTATATTATACATCCGGTTATGTATATGCCCATCAAACTAAATACAACCCATATGATACTTACATCATAACCAAAAAAACAATGCCCATAGTGAATTTCGATATGTCGATGGTGTAGGGGCATTGAAAAAGCCATGGTGGAGGGTAGAGCTGAGGCTGCTTATGGATTAGTTCTCTTTATATATACTTGAGGAGGGGTAACGCATATGTGAAGTTTTGAGAGGGAATGAAGGAATTGGGGATTTGAATGGAGCTTGTCAATGGAAAAAAATTGACAAAGTTGGCGTTAGGAAGAGTGTTGGAGCCAGTGGAAAGGTAGGAGTATTGGCAGATTTTAGAGCGTTAGAATCCATGGCATGGGGAAAAATGCTAATAACACGGGTGACCACAGTCGACCCACTCACATATAATCATGGACAACACAACAAAAACAAAATAGAGACTCTTCATATTTAATCACGCATAGTGTGTATCATTCAATGGTAATGTTTTCGAGTGCTACCAAAAGATGTGTATGCGGGGAGAGAGACAACGCTTCATTTCTCAACGTTATTAACTATTAGGCTTCCATAATAAATCCGATGTCGAGGCCAAGCATTAATTCCATGTCTCAGGGGACAACGTGAGTAAACAAAGTGTTACCGTGTTGCATCACAACATTGGCAGAGAGGATAGAGATACAAGGATGTAAGAGCTAGAATGGACAATTATAAATTCGATAGACCATAGATGGGAATACAAAGAAATATCGAGTCGAGTTGAGGGAATTCTAGTGCAAAATATCTCATAGACTTCATTCCTCATAAATAAATGTTTCAACCCACAAAAGTTCTAGTTCAAACCAGACAAAAAAAACCATTAAATGCCTTGATATTCCGGACCAAAGTCACTTCCTACATAAAGCGATGTGATGTGTTTCTACAAGAGTAGGTAACATTAGACAAGCAGGGAACATTTTCTTCAACTACATTAGAATTGATAGGCGGAGAAATAGTTGGATAGAAGAGTTATTAGCTCTAACAAGTTTAGAATGCCCGATGTTGAAGGACTGATAGACATGATTGATCCACCTCCTTCGATGAGGAAGATACCATCATGGCTCAAAGACACTCTCGAGGATGCTGAGGGACATATGGCCCTAAGGGGGACATTCCATGAAAGTAACAAGCCGAATAGATACCAAGGGTATACGGCGACCATGAGTACTATCGTACAATCTAAGCCTGGATCTTTTGAGGAAGCCACAAAGCATAAAGTCTCGGAAGGATTTTATGCATGAAGAATATGAGTCTAGTATGAAGAATGATGTACGGGATGTGGTTCCAAGGCTGGGAGGACAAAGTTGTCACCTCGAAATGACTCTACAAGATAAAGCATGGATCGATGGAAGTGCTTGAAAAATTCAAGGCAAGATTTGTTGCACTGTCGCTTCTCTCAAAAGGAAGGCGTAGACTATGATGATATATTTGCACTGTGGCCCAATATACCACCATCCGATCTATCATAGCCCTTGTTACTACACAAGGATGGAGTCTTCATCGGATGGATGTGAAGACCGCATTTTTTTCATGGTGCAATAAAGGAAGAGGTGTATTTAGAGCAACCTCTAGGGTTCAAAGTCCGAGGATTGAGACACCCATGTTTGCGGAGTTGAAGAAATCAATCTATGGGTTGAAGCAAGCATCCGGAGCTTGGTACAAGATGATAGATAACTATCGATGAAGTTGGGCTTCACTCGTAGTAATGTTGACCCTCTCATTCATCGGCGTAAGAGGGAGCTCCTTGTTGAGTTCAAGATGAAGGACCTAGGGCCGATCCACTACTTCCTAGGCCTAGATGTACGGCGAGACACGGCGATATTTTCCTTTCTCAAGTAAAATATATTGTGAAGCTTATGAAAATATTTGGAATGGTGGATTGTAAGTTCATGTCGACAACGATGGAGCTCAACTTTAAAAAGTTGAGTGGCGGTGTTCTTTGGGCTCTATGCTAGCAAATCCTAATGAGTATCGTCAACTCATAGGGGGCCCCGATGTTCTTAGTGAACACCCATCCGAACGTATTTTTTGCGAGTGAACACTTTGAGTCAACATATGGTTGAGCCTCGTCACATTCATTTGGTTTAGTGCCAAGAATACGTTGAGATATCTTCGGGGCACGATAAACCATGAGCTGAGATACACTGCTGGGAGCGTGATACTCCATGGGTATACTAATGTCGATTGGGATGGCGAGTGTGGTGGATCGTAAGAGCACATCCGGATGTCGTTTCACACTAGGTTACGCTTGGATATCATGGATGAGCAAGAAGTAGAAGTCGGTGGCTTTGAGCACCGCGAGGTCGAAAACATTGCAGCGAGTATGGCTTGTTGAGAAGCGGTTTGGTTGTGAAATCTCTTCGGTGAGTGGTTCGAGCATGTGCTAGATACCACTATAATACTCTGTGATAACTAAAGGGGGGATTCGGTTGTCCGAGAATCCCGTGTTCCATAATTGATCCAAGCATATTGATATCGGGTACTACTTTATCCGAGATATGGTACGGCGAGCGCCGTAAGGCTCGATCATATAGGAAGCGATGAGCAAGTCGTGGATATTCTCACAAATCCCTTGGGGAAGGTCAAGTTCCTAACCTTCCATGAGAATCTTGGTATGATGGAATGACCCTATGCTGAGGGTCATGTTGAATGATGAGCTCTTGGATCTCTGGGGGGCTTTGGGGATATCTTCTTGGAGCTATAAGCAACCACAAGGATAGGCTTGCCGAACCTTTTTGGTGTGATTATGCCCCACCATTACGATGATTGAGTTGGTTCACCTCTCATGATCTGTGCCTTGTATGCATCCTACCCATTTGAGTCCCAGACTGATGGGAAGAACCTCTCATTTGGCCAATGAGGTGGGAGAAGCTAGAGACTAGTAGAAAAGACTATTGGATGCACCAGAGATTGTCGTACTCTCTACCTACGATGGCACGATCTAACCACTTGATTTGGGATCAAGTATAGTGAGGTTTCAGAACTCCTACTAACTTTGGGTCAGATAAACCAACTTCGAGTTGGTATGTGACCCTTTTGAGTCTTATAGAGGTTTCGGACTTCTGATCGAATCTGTCGACCGAGGATGATTTCTTTGTGACTAACCCACCTTTGTTCTAAAATAAAGAAGCCAGCAAAGCGAGTTACAGCGGGATGACACACGATGTTTGGATTGCACAGGTGGATGGAGTTCTCCCTAGTTGAGAGGGAGTGTTAATTTTGGACGACTAGGTCCAAACTCCATATTGTGATGCTCATATGAAGATGCAAATATTCTTATTGGACTCCTCTTTCGGAGAGGTGCAAGATCGATCTAAATATCATCTTGATCCGATGAGTAGAACATTTATTTTTAATTTATTCAAAATATGTGCAAGTCGACCCTCCAGGGTTTGGAGCCGACGAGTTGTGTCACACACCTTTATTGATGGATATAAATTGGTCAACGTTGGAGGAAATTTTCACTCATCACATCCTCTCACATTTCTCTCTCATCATATGATTGGTTAGATCACCTTGGAGGCTCTTCTCTTCACACATGGGAAAATTTCAACAAGGAGAAAATTGTGCTTTTCGGCCTAGGGTTTTTACCGCAACGTTGATGAGCGTTGACTTTGGTCAATGCATGGTCAAATTAAACCTGAAACTCTCCCAATCTTTCAATTTCCTCAATCCACATTTTTTGGGACAATTCTCGAGGTTGGATGTTGAATTTGACTTGGTTGCGTTGACCTTTGACCGTTGATTGTGACAGCGTTGACATTTGTTGACTTTTGGGGTTGATCGATCTAGGTCGTCGTAGAGGGTTGTGTGACACTTCTAGTTGGCTGACCGTATTGAGACTTTGTCTGGTTGAAGCATCCTACTGACCACCGTAATGCACCAACACACTTATATATTTTTTGGCTTGTCTTTTGTCGATCTAATGGTATGTTCTCATTTTACTTTATTGTTTATGTGATTGCTAACTAATATTGGGGATAAAAGGTAAAGTTACATCAAGCATAGAACATCTACAAAATTTACAATTTTCCATGGTAAAGTGGGGTGAATCTCCATTGTTAATAATAATAATAATAACTTAAAACAAAGATATAAATTAGTTAATCTTTATGGTTTTTCTTAATGAGGACAATGTGACATGCATTTTCATGAATGGATTGATGTCTATCGGTGTTGACCAATGATTTGATCTATATGGTTGTACTAGTGAAACAAATTAAAACTATTTCAAGCCCAATAATTAAATCAATTTATCCATTTGGTTTACAATCCACAAAATGTGGAGAATTACTCTAGATTTATAATGCTTTCATTCCAAATTATATGAAAAAAAGAAAAAAAGAAAAAATATGAAAACCATTTCCAACATCCACCAAATGTTTCTCTTAAGGCAAGGTTTTGTAATTAAAATGGTTTACGATTTAGTATACACAAAATGTGAGAAGTAGTAATCATTTCCAACGCTCACTTTCTTTTTATAACCATAAAATTAAATTGTTTACAAATTTTCCCCAAAAAACAATTTGAACCCGTCGAATATAGCTTTTTTTATTGAAGTAGTAATCATTTCCAACGGTCACTTTTTTTTAATAACCATAAAATAAAATTGTTTACAAATTTTCCCTGAAAAAACAATTTGAACCCGTCGAATATAGCTTTTTTTTATTTTTTTAAAGAAGGTTCAAATTTTCTTCCCAAGTAAAAGATGGCCTTTTAGACGGGGTTAAAATTTTATGAGGATTAATTTGTGGACGAGGTCAAACCCCTACCCATCTAACATGGGCTTTTTTATAACACTCCAATTTTATTAAAAAATAAATTAACTTAAAGTTATTTTAAGACATTCACATCTTTCTTAATGTTAAAATTTAGATTAAGTCTTTAAGTGGATTAAGATCTTTTTTCTCAAATTTTACCTTATATTAATTCTCATTATTGTTGGGGCAAGAGGTGCTCTACAATTTAGTATAGGGTATATGTGTAGATGTAATGTGAATATTTTAATGTAAAAAATTTGGCATGTTCGAGTATAAAGCACATGGGTAAACATTTGAAATGTTTGAGTATATTTATGAACACTCAAAAAAAGGTATGGTAAATAAATATAAATATAAATAAATTATAGGTATAGTAAATAAAAACTAAAACCTATTTTTATAGGTACTCTAGAGGTATGGTAAATAAATAGAAATATAAATAAATTGAAGGTATGGTAAATAAATAAAAAATATAAATAGGACTAAATACTATGGGCAAAAATACCCTATTTATAAAAAAAAGGTATGGTAAATAAATAAATATAAAAGAGGTATACACATGTATGGTAAATACATAAAAAATATATCAAATATGATTAGAAATCAACATCTAACTCTATTCCAAGTCTATGGGCCAAATACCATGGTAAATAAAAGAGGTATGGTAAATAAATATAAATATAAATAAACGAGAGGAAGCATATATGTGAAAGTGCAAAGAGTGAAATAATATTTTTTGAGAAAGGATTTCGAGAGCTGCCGAAAATATAAAGGATTTCATAGTACGAACTCTGGATAGATTTTTAGGTATGATTTCTTTAGCTACTCGGGATAGATTTTTAGGTTATTTGTGGGAAAGGAAACTCTGGATAGATTTTTAGGTATGATTTCTTTAGCTACTCGGATAGATTTTTAGGTTATTTGTGGGAAAGGAAACTCGCGATAGATTTTTAGGTATGATTTCTTTTGGGCTGCTTGCATTTTTTTTTCTACCTTTTTATTTTTTACCTTTTGATCTACTTAGACTCTATGGATGTGATCATCCGTAATGAATCACTTTTACCACCAAATTAGAAGGATTTAATTTAGGCATTGTAAATTAGAATGATTTAATTTCTTCCTTGCCCGAAACCATGCTTGTCTCTGTAACAAAGTGATTTCAAGAATCTATTTCTAGATGTGTAAAAAACCAGCCTAGATCCGTCTTAACTCTATATCTATCTAGGGCCTAGAAGGATCATATCTTTTGAGGTGCAAACCTTTCCTCAAGTTTTTCCCTAAAAAAGAGGTTTGCACCTCTAGAAATTTGATCCCTCTCGAAGCATCTTGATAGGTTTTACAAGCGATTCACAATTTCTACTTTAGAGAGTTAATATGGATCTAAGTTGGTTTTACAAGTGATTCACAATTTCTACTTTAGAGAGTTAATATGAATCTAACCCTGATTTTACAAGTGATTCACAATTTCTACTTTAAAGAATATCGATTTCTCTCGATCTCATAATCTCACTTTGTTTTGATCTATCTCACTTGTCTTTTATGTAAGTAACAGTTTCGTGATTTGGAGGGAGCAAGTGTTTCGATCCATCTCACTGTCTTTTATGTAAGAAACACTTTCATGATTTGGGTTGAACACAATACCATACATTCTAGATCCATAATTAAAATCGATATAAACTGGTTTTACAAGTGATTCACAATTTCAAGAATCTATTTTTAGATGTGTAAAAAAAAAGTGATTCACAATTTCAAGAATCTATTTCTAGATGTCTAAAAAAATAGTGATTCACAATTTCAAGAATCTATTTCTAGATATGTAAAAAAATCAGCCTAGATCTGTCTTAACTCTATATCTATCTAGGGCCCGGAAAGAATCATATATTTCAGGGTGCAAACCTTTCCTCAAGTTTTGCACTCAAAAAAAGCGGTTTGCACTTCTAGAAATTTGATCCCTCTAGGAGCAGCTTGATAGGTTTTACAAGTGATTCACAATCTACTTTGGAGAGTTAATATGGATCTAAGTTGGTTTTACAAGTGATTCACAATTTCTACTTTAGAGAGTTAATATAGATCTAAGTTGATTTTACAAGTGGTTCACAATTTTTGCTTTAGAGAGTATCGATTTCTATGGATCTCATAATCTCACTTTGTTTCGATCTATCTCATTGTCTTTTATGTAAGTAACAGTTTCATGATTTGGAGGGAGCAAGTGTTTCGATCTATCTCGGTGTCTTTTATGTAAGTAATTCTTTCATGATTTGGGTTGAACACAATACCATACATTCTAGATCCGAATTAAAATGGATCTAAACTGGTTTTACAAGTGATTCACGATTTCAAGAATCTATTTCTAGATGTGTAAAAACCAGACTAAATCCGTCTTAACTCTATATCTATTTAGGGCCCGGAAGGATCATATCTTTCCAGGTGCAAACCTTTCCTCAAGTTTTGAGGTTTGCACCTCTAGAAATTTGATCCCTCTCAAAGTTTGATAGGTTTTACAAGTGATTCACAATTTCTACTTTAAAGATTTAATATAGATCTAAACTGGTTTTACAAGTGATTCACAATTTCTACTTTAGAGAGTTAATATGAATCTAAGCTGATTTTACAAGTGATTGGCAATTTCTACTTTAAAGAGTATAGATTTCTATGGATCTCATAATCTCACTTTGTTTCGATCTATCTCACTTTGTCTTTTATGTAAGTAACAGTTTCATGATTTAGAGAGAGCAAGTATTTCGATCTATCTCACTGTTTTTTTATGTAAGTAACACTTTCATGATTTGGGTTAAACACAATACTATACATTCTAGATCCAGAATTAAAATCGATCTAAACTGGTTTTACAAGTGATTCACAATTTCTAATATCCATCGAAATATTCCATTCAATTTCATAATCTCAATGTGTTTTGAGTATCCATCAGAATATTCCAATCGATCTCATAATTTCACTGTGTTTTGATCTATCTCACTGTCTTTTACTTAAGTAACATGTTCATGATTTGGGCTGAGCACAATACCAGACATTCTATTATAATTGACTGATTTTCATATCAGTGCTTTTGGGATAATCATCTTTTAACTATTTGTACGATGATGAATTTATGTTTTTACTTAGGGTTTCTGTTATGATGAATTTACGTTATTACTAAACATTTCCATCCATAAAAATAACATGTTGCAATTAAAAAACGGGTGGCTTGAGCAATATATTGATTATAAGCAACTTTTGTTTTTGGCACATATTTGATTTCTCCCCATTTTTTTTTAATTGAAGGATTAATTCAATTATCTAAGTTGTTGATATCAGATTTTTCACCTTTCGTTTAATTTCTTTTATTTCAGGACAAGCCCAGCACCATGTTGCGTAGGTCAAAGAGGCTAGCTCGAAATTATGTACCAGGTTGTGCAAGGAGGTGATATGTTTTTTAATGTAATTATGTACCAGTAGTTTATGAATATGGTCTACTTTAACTGTCACGTGGGTTTCTACTTTAACTGTCGCTTGGATTATAATTATCATCAATATATCAAATTTTACAAATAAAAAGTTTGATACAGTAATTTAAGGTTTGGTTTAATATCTAAACAATCTCAACATTTACATTTTGGTGTGCAGTGGGGCCTCGGAAGAATCCAATGACGGACCTTCCATACAATATGATGGACTTAATCTCGCAGAATGTACTGGGTGGTGATGCCGTCCAGGGAGAGGCGGAGATGGGCTTTTCGCAGATAGGTGATTGTTTTTAATGTAATTATGTACCAGTAGTGATTCATGGCAATTAGAATATAAATATGTGGGTTTTTAACTGTCACGTGGGTTTCTACTTTAAGTGTCGCTTGGATTATAATTATCATACAGTAATTTAAGGTTTGGTTTAATATCTAAACAATCTCGACATTTACATTTTGGTGTGCAGTGGGGCCTTGGAAGAATCCAATGACGGACCTTCCATACAATATGATGGACTTAATCTCGCACTTAATCTCGCAGGAGATTCCAGGATTTCATCACAGCTCTGTTGAGGTGTTGCAGCAGAGTCTCTCTGCGCTGTCTTCTATCCAGGAGAATCTAGCAAAGTTGCTTCCAACTAACGCTTCATGGCAGCAACCTGCTTCTACTACTTCCCTGCATTCAGAAGGCCGCATTCCTGTTGTTTCTACTACTTCCCTGCATTCAGAAAGCCGCATTCCTGTGGTTTCTGCATCGGCCTCCTTGCAGCATCAAAATAAACCACCAAAATACTTCCCACAGGGATCTTCATGCAGTGTTTCTCATACCGCACAAGATCCCTTTGATGGTGGAAGGGCGACGCATCAAAGGAGGTTTGGGTTATGCATAGTTGCTTCTGGGCACTTGTATACGTCCACTGAAACACAGTTGATGAAATATAATGCTGAAGAAAACGATTGGGTTATTCAAAGCGTTCTTCCTCAAAAATTTCGCGGTGTTGTTTGTACTGCAGAGTGGTGCGGCCATATTTTTGTGAGCAAACCATGCACCCATTCTCGCCGTCCGTTTGGCCGTCAGTTTTGTTATCTGTTCAACCCGTCCACTAACGAGTCTATTGAATTCGAAGTACCGGAAAACTTTCCTGGTGTAACTGTGTCTGCTGCAACCGTGGAGATCTGAAGGTTTCCAGCCTGTCTATTAATTGTATCTAGTCTTTTTGGATCTTCCTATTTGTCTTCTGATTTAATTGGTTCTTATAAAGACACATCTCTGAAGTTTTGAAAAATGAGTTTGTATCTCAAGTTAGTTCATGAAACAAGGGGTTGTTTCATAATTTATCTGTTTATGTTAGTTTTCAAAGTTATTAATATAGATATTTACCTGGCTTCACCATATGTACTGCTATTGTAAGGAATTGATAGTTCTTCCAGTTGGATGTTAAGTTATTAGATTTTGTTTGGAATTGCACATTTTTGCACACCTTTGGCCTTGTTCCAGTTAAGGACTCGGTTACCCACAGCGAGTAATTCTCTCAATCTAGCATTGTTACTATTTTTCCATATTTTAATACAAGTATGTTACATGGCATGGTTAAAAAAATGAATTATGTGTTTTTTTTTCTTCAGTTGTGTAAAGAAATCTCTGCGTTTGAGCTACGACTCGCTTTCTACTGTTATTTATATTATTTCTCATAATTTCTTTATGAGATAGTATGGGTTGAAGTAATTACCTGCATATGTTCAACCCTGGTAACTAAATAATGTTTATTAATATAGTTTATTATTGAGAACCGATATGTTATTCTTATGACGGTTATGAAATTAGAAATCAATCTGGTTTATAATGTTTATCATATAGTTTATTATTGAGAACCAATATGTTATCCCTATGAGGGTTATGAAATTAGAAATCAGTCAGGTTCTTTGTTCATTTCTCTTTATTTAAGTTTATTTGGAGTCTTTGTTTCCATGTCAGACTTTTTGACTAGGGTTTTTCTAAGTCCAGACTAACCCATATCTTTAGCAACTTGGATTGCAACTAAACCAGCATAGATCCATCTAAAACATGGATCTAACACGAGCCGAAAGGGATTAAATTCCTTTTGTTACAAACTTATTTTAGAATACAAAAATTTGTTATTGTTTAAATTTCACTTTTGATTGTTATAGAAATTACATAACATGTGTATTGAAACATTTTATATTAATTCAAATTAAATTATTTTATTCATAACTCACATTGGATATTTGATTCTATCATACATTAAAATATTTTCTTTTAACATTTTTTTTCTATATATAGATTTATATAAAGTTGATATCACTTATTAAAATATTTTTTTAAAAAACATAAGGTTTAAACATCTTACTCACATATTTTTTTTACTTCTAATTACTCTACATGATATTAGGTCATATGGACAACTAATTAAAAATGCATCGCATATATGTTTTTTTTCATTTTTATTATAGCCAACATTGTTTTTCTATTTAGAGAATATTTTATTTTTTATTTTACGAGGAATGAACATACTTAATGTAGCCTTCACACTCAGGGATGTAGAAACAATATACATGCGAGTTTAACCACATATCTACCAAGGGCCTTGAGAGATCCAATATCAAACTTTTTTTTTAAAAATTACATGTCAATTAATACATTTTACTTGCTTCGTAAATTTGTGATTAATATAGTTTTATGTGGTAATTTTTTCATTGTTTAAATTGTATAATTTTATATTTTATCATTATTAATATTTTATATTAAAAAATTGAATTAGTCACACATTTTCCTCTTATTAAAAAGTAACTACTCTACATTACCTTCAATTAAGTTTTCCTTTCAAGCTAAGGTTAACACACACACACACATATATATACACACTTTACGTAGAGAGAGAAAATCCATGTTGAAATATATTAGTTAATATGGATATTCAAACACTTTCTTTAAGTTCTATATATATTTTTATTTCTATAAAGTTGTATAAAATTATAATATCAACCCTTAATTGTTGTGTTAATAGATTTTTAATTGTTTAAATTATTTTTATTATTTTTTTGAGGACGTGACATACTTACACATCTCCCTTGTACTTGGATTCTAGAATGAGCCTTTTGGCTCAATTATTATATCAACACTTAATTGTTGGGTTAATAGATTTTTAATTGTTTAAATTATTTTTTATTATTTTTTTGAGGACGTGACATACTTAACATCTCCCTCATATTGGATTGTAGAATGAGCCTTTGGGCTCAATGAGCCTTTTGGCTCAATTATTATATCAACACTTAATTGTTGGGTTAATATATTTTTAATTGTTTAAATTATTTTTATTATTTTTTGAGGACGTGACATACTTAACATCTCCCTCATATTGGATTGTAGAATGAGCCTTTTGGCTCAATGAGCCTTTTGGCTCAATTATTATATCAACACTTAATTGTTGGGTTAATAGATTTTTAATTGCTTAAATTATTTTTATTATTTTTTGAGGACGTGACATACTTAACATCTCCCTCATATTGGATTGTAGAATGAGCCTTTCGGCTCAAGAATTCAATTAGGTAACTCAATAAGAAGAGTACCTTGCACCCTTCCAATGAGATGACGATCGCATCCGAGTCTTCCCCCTAGCTTCCAACTACCAACATAGTCACCATAGTGATCAGTTTGGTCTTTTTGTAGACATCAAGACCTTTTTTCCGAGGTCGGTCTCAATGTTGTCACCCTGAAGTATCCCACTCGGTCCCAGCCCAACTCAATAATTTCCCTCGCCTACTGACACTCAGTTGCACTTTCTTGGATTTGGTTTCCTTCTTCCATAACAGTTTTCCCAAAAGGTCAAAACACCCTTCCTTCCCACTGAGATACATTTATCTCTAGGAAAGGAAGCCAGGAACCATAACTACTTAATTATATGGTAGTTAGATAACTTCTTAGGGGTCTTCCAAATAATAATTATTTTAGTCTCGACAGACTTTTCCTTAACTCAAGTACTAAAGGTCTCAAAATCAAACTAATTAACCAAAAAAAAATAACCAACAATAACTGCCAAATGTTTCTATATGAGGGGGAGACATCTTCCTCCTCTTATTTGAGAATTTGTCCTCGATGTTCTAATTTTGTCCATGAAACAAGTGATAGTATATTTGTTACATCAGTTCATGATCTTCCCTTCCCGATCCTCCCAAGTGGCCTCTTTCGGGCTAAAGTGCTTCCACTACACTTTAAATTGGGTGATAATTCATCTCTGCAATATTGTTTCTTTTTATTCTAGAATGTGCACGGGTTCTACTAGAGATTTCTCGTCCAGTTTGACCTTCAAACTCCATCATCGTCGATTTGGTATAATCCTCCAAGGTGGCATTAATTCGTCGTATACTCCTTGCTACCTCCTCGACTCGTAGAAGCTTCATGAAGGTTAGTAGTTGGTTCCCCTCTCGCACAATGAGGGAAACTTTTATAGTAGTGGGGCTCCCCACAACCCCAAAATTGCAGAGGAGGATTTGATGGTTGGTTTAAATTTGGTTTTCTTGATGCCTTTGTCTGTCTATTTTCATTCACAACTCGATTTCTCTGTTAATTCTTTCTGAACTCCCCATTTGGTTTTTTCCTGTGCATCCCCTTGTTGTTAGCAGTTGTAGTAGTCTTAGAAGGTTGAATTTTTTTTTGTCCCTTCCTACTCGACCACCCTTTCATTGGAATTCCCTTTCTGCTTCATATGTTGGTAACATATATGAGCCTTTTGTATGGCTACATCCATCATTTTCGGATTGTCAAACTCTAGTTTTTCTTTCATGAATGTTAGTAGGCTACTAAAAAAACGATGTACCTTGGCCTTCTCCTCCCGAATATAGCGAACATACCTCAATAGAGAAGTAAAACATGTGATTAACGGGTCCATAATTTGTTGTTTGAGCCTCAAATCATGAAATTCTTTCACTTTTTCATCGTATAAAATGTTCTATAAAGAATTTATCTTTGAAATGTTTTTGAAAGTTTTCCCACATGATTTCTTTCTCATCAATTCCTCACACTATTTTGATTTCTTCACACCACAATGTGGCCTTACCCTGTAGTTGGTAAATCGCAAAATTGACCTGAATATTATCATTGTAATCAATAGATATGAAAATATTTCTTCATATTAATTATCCAGGCGTCAACAACTTCTTCCTTCTCTCCATTGAACGTTGGAGGCTTAATATTTTTAAGCTCCCCTTGGATTTCAATCTTATGTTTTTTGTTCATCCTACCCCCCGAAGCATTTTCATACTATTCCTCATTTTCAATTCGATGACCTTTAACTTCTAGATGTTCCTCTCCTAAACACTCCACCTCCACCCCGTTTCCATTTTCCGGGATGGGATTTGGATGTCTTTGGTTTTCTCTATCATAAAATATTTTCATAATCCTTTCCTGTTCCAATCTCAATCATTCGTTATCAACTCACAAATTTGTGATTTCTCCCCACAATTGTTGAACACTCCCCATTACAATGGTGTTAGTGGTAAAATTATTTTTGATAGCTAGACCCACATTTATGGTGAGGCTTCCATGTGTGACCCGAGCCGAAATCATGTTTTTAACCGCCTCGATGGAGTGATCCATGTTACCCTTCCCATGTTGTTCTACTACTTATTTGTAACAATAAATTTTTTTGTTAATTATCGTATGCCCAATTAGGCCCGATTTTTGTCACCTAGGAACTCTAATACCAATTGTAACACCCTTCACAAAAGAAAAATTCAAGTAATGTAAAAGTTGTATTTCAACCGATCTCCATTACCACCGAGATGATCACCATATGATTGCAGTACATGTATTATTAACTCTTTCATTGCCTTTTCTTGCATTTCAATTTAAAAAATAAATTAATAGCATAAACATCATAATATTTATATGGATTAAATATCTAAAGTGTAAAAATTGCAAACCATAACAGTATAGCACTACCCACTTAGGATACTTAACCTAATTCATACTAGGAAGGCCTGCCATTGTGCTTTCTCGGTTTTGGTAGAAGGATATCTGGCATCGTTCAATCTAGATATAATTATCTTTCTACATAAGTTGATTATTAACCTTATGCTTAAACATTAGAATTATGTACTTGACATTACACTCTGCAAATGGTTATAATTTTAAGCGCTATGATTATTATGTTCATTCCTCAATAAAACTTATGTTAAACTATCTACATGCACCAAATTTTCTCGAACATGTGCTGGCTCTTTGTGTGTTTGGAATCTAGAAACATTTCACACAATCGATCTACCTTTGATCCGACAATCCAGGTATTCTGAAAAGTGGTTAGGGTGTTACCCCCTCCCAAACCCTTGCTGGGAACTCCATTTTCCCTCACTCTGAATATGGATTATGGTTTGCAACTCTGGCTTCTTGCTTGACTCGAGGGACTCGATGCCCATGCGACTAGTGTCATATTTGTTCTCCTTCTCTAATGTATGACTCCATGGCTACTTCCTACTATATTTGTTTACTGTGCAACTTTTCTTCTATTGTTCTTGATATTCTATCTACTGTTTGGACAATTATTTGCACAGGTTTCCCGTGTGGTCCAAGGAGGCGATGACCCGGATGGTAGACGTTGTTCTAGATGGAAGAGGTAGTCACAACCTAACCTCAACACATATGAAAATTTCACTTCTTTCTAGTTGTGTGTGTTGTGATGGAAATGGTTAGGTCTCTTTGTTTTCAGGTTCACCTGGTAGAGTTGGGGCCCTCATTTTCTAGATAAGATTTATTCTAATGCTTTTGAGTTCTTTTGTAGTTCTACAGAAATTTTTCTCACTCATGCGAGAGTGCTCTAACTAAATATTGGTTGGTATTTCAGTTGCAACTACAACCCAACCCTATCAGTTCCATTCTCTGCAACTCCATATTTCATTTCATGATTGATGCTTACTCTCTCATTTTTTGGTTGCTAGGTATTCTAGAAAACCCATTAGGGTTCCTCGTTGTGGTTGAAAATAACTTTGGTTTGTTTTGTTTTCGTGCCAATATGGTTATCAAATAACCATTATGTTCCAAATTTATTCTAGGATTTTTAGCTACAAGCTCCATAGAGTTGCTTAATCTTGATTCTATTCTTTTTTGTGTATTGTTTAAGAAAATGGTGATAGTCATGATGTCATTGTATATATTTTCATATAAATTTTGGGTATTTGCACTATGCCAGACTTCTATGAAAATGTGTGCTTCTGGGTTTTTCTTGTCTAGGATAGTTAAGGGAATTTCTGAGTTGAGATAATAACTCTTATACTATTTAATTAAATTTTGTTATGCATGCCGCAAATGAGAGGTAATTTTCTTTTTTTCTGTGCATTGTAAGATACAAGGGTTGTTTCATAATTTATCTATTTATTTTATTTTTTTAAAGTTATTAATACAGATATTTACCTGGATTCACCATATGTATTACTACTGTAAGGAATTGATCATTATTCCTGTTGAATTTTAAGTTATTGGATTATTTTTGGAATTGTACATTTTCGCATGCCTTTGGCCTTGCTTTAGTTAAGGACTCAATTACCCATAGCCAAAAATTATCTGAATCTTGCACTGTTACGGTTTTTCCATATTTTAATATCAGTATGTTGCATGGAAAGGTTAAAAAATGAACTTAGTGTTTTTTTTTTTAATTGTGTAAAGAAATATCTACATATGAGCTACGACTTTCTTTCTACTATTATTTAGATTATTACTGCTCAGAATTTGTTTCTCAGATAGTAAGTGTTTGAAGTAATTACCTATATGTGTTTAACCCTTGTAACTAAATAATATTTATTAGTTTAGCTTATTATGTAGAATGTTGGATAAGAAGAGGATATAAACACACAAATAATACAAGTATCACACATGAAACACATGATCTGCAGCTCTTTTATTAATCTCACTATCAATCACAATGAATACAATGAACACGGTGAAGGGTATTTATCCTAAATTGACATGCACAGACTATCACATAACTCAACTTGATCAACTCTCACTTAACTCACTCTCTAACTCACTCACCAAATATATCTATCACTCAACTCAACTAACTCACTTAACCGATTGTCTAACAATACATGCAGGAGGTAATTACATATTTTAACACTCCCCCTTAATTACGACCGCTAAACTAAAACATAACTCATGACAACTCAAACATGTCTACTGGTCTATGTCTCAGCTAGGCTTACAACACCCAAGTTTATTTTTGTGAAACTCAAACAAATCTATTGCTAATGGCTTTGTAAATATATCAACCAATTGATCACTAGATTTATAGGGCTTAAAGTGAACTTCTCCATTTCTCACAAGTTCTCTAATAAAATGATATCTAGTATCAATATGGTTGCTCTTTTGATGAAACACACTATTCTTGGATAGTGCAATCGCTGATGTGTTGTCACAGTATATCGTTGTTGATCCTTGTTGTTTCGCTTGAGTCCATCCAATACTCTTACTAACCATACTTGTTTGACATCTTTGCTTTGAAGTTCTTTGTTATATATTCTACTTCTACTAATGATAGTGTCACAATGAGCTACTTCTTAGATACCCATGATATCACTCCTGAACCAAGATGAAACACATAATCAGATGTGCTCTTCTGATCATCCAAACTGCCTGTAAAATCACTATTTGTGTATCCAATCAATTCTTTCTTTTTTTGTACTTGCATACATTATGCCATAATCTATGGTTCCTACTATGTATCTCGAAATTATTTTTCCAACACTCCAATGTGTGTCTTTTGCAGTCTCCATAAATTTGGAAATCAAACTCACTCCTTCCATAATATCTGGTCTTGTAGCTGTGAGATAAATGAGGCTGCCAACCAATATTTTGAATAGAGTTGGATTGACATCTTCTCTTTCATCATCCTTACTTAACTTTGTACCTATTGCAACTAGTGTAGGTACAGGTTTGAAATTATCCATCCTGAATATTTTCAACAAATCTTTGGCATACTTATTTTGGCAAATGAAAATTCCTTTTTCAATTGCTCAACTTGAATGCAAAGGAAATATTTCATGAGACCAAGATCTGTCATCTCAAATTCTTTCATCATGGATGTTTTAAATTCATCTAGCACAATATCACCTGTAAAAATCATGTCATCAACATATAAGAAAACAATCAAAAATCTGTCGATGCTCATTTACCTTTGTGTATAAGGTAAGTTCAATGTTGCTTCGCAAAATCCATTCTTAATCATGTAGCTGTGAATTATGCTATACCATGTTCTAGGTGCTTGCTTCAGCCCATAGAGCACTTTCTTCAATCTGTAAACTTTATCTTCTTTACCTTCAACTTCATAACTTGGACGCTGCTGCACATAAATTTCTTCTTCTAGAATACCATTCAAGAACGCTTATTTGACATCCATCTGATATACTTTCCACTTTTTCTGAGATGTTGTCGCTAGAAATGCTCCTACAGTATCCAATCTAGCTACTAGATAAAATGTTTCCCCAAAGTCTATTCCTAGTTGTTGCGAGAATCCTTTTGCTACAAGTCTTTCTTTAAATCTGTAAATCTCACATTTATCATTCACCTTTGTCTTGTACACCCACTACCAATGATTTTTTTACTGCTTGGTAAATAAAACAAATCCCATGTATCATTATTTTCAATTGAATTCATCTCTTCATCCATGGCTTCCACCAAATTTTCATCTCTAATTGCTTCTTCAAATGAAGAAGGTTGGAATTCCAACAATGCAAAATTTGAACTAACATCCAAATAATCATAAATATCTTTTAAAATTATCATATTTTTTCTTGCCACTACTTGATTCATTACCCGATTGGTTGCTTGGAGAATTTTGGTCCGTTGATCTGCTTGAAGATCTATGCTACTCCGAAAATTTTGGAGTCCTTGATGGTGTGTCTCTATTTGGTGTCTCCTCTATTTATTCTTGTTGCTACTCTTTTTGCTACGTCATTCTCTTCCATCAATGGTGCTTGTGCATCAGTTGGCTTTTCTACAGTCCCATTCCATGACTCTTGTTCTTTGAACATAACATCTCTCTTGGTTATTGTCTTCTTGGTGATAGGGATATACAATTTGTAAGATTTTGACTGCTCACTATAACTAGTAAATATGCATTTTTCACTTTGATCATCTAATTTTCCTCTTATTTTCTTAGGCACATGTCCATAGGCTACACATCCAAAAACTTTGAAATGAGATACACTGCATGACATACACGACGATGCTTTTTTATGGAATTTTGTTCATCACACACTTTGTAGGAGATTTTTTTATCACATAAATAGCACATGCAACTACTTCTGCCCAATACTCATTAGACATGTGTCTTGCTTTCAACATGCTCCTTGTCATGTTCATGATCATTCAGTTCTTTCTCCCTGCTACACCATTACGCTACGGTGTGTATCTCGGTTGTAAAGCTGTCTTCGATTCCATGTTTGCAACACTCATGAAATGCTTTTGAATCATATTCTCCACCACGATCTGATCTCAATACCTTGATCGGTTGATCACTTTGGTTCTCCACTAAGGCTTTGAACTCTTTGAAATTTGCAAAAGTTTCATACTTACGCTTCGAGAAGTAAACCCAAGTCTTCTCGCTATAGTCATCAATAAAAGTGAGGAAGTAACAATTTCCACCAATCAATCTGTGTCCTCATAGGTCCACACATGTCCGTATGCACCAACTCAAGTGGTTTCTTTCCTCTATATGAAACTCCTTTCAGAAAAACTTTCACGGTGTTGCTTTACCAAGATGCAACACTCACAAGTGCTAATAGTTTCTTTGATGGGAGATAAACCTCTGACCATCTGTTTCTACTACAACAATCTTAAACCGGAATAATGCAAGTGTCCAAACTGAAAGTGCCATAACCAGTAATCATTAGAACATGCAGTTGTAAAAGAACTAACATGAACATTGTAGTTCATAATTAGAGGAAAGAGTTTGTTCCTCATTTTCTTCACCTTTTCTATCAGTCTGCTTGCTTAGGGATTTTTTCATAAATAACACTACTGTTGCCCCCTGAAAGATAACTTTGTATCCTTTCCGTGTCAATTGACCAACACTTATCAAATTGTGTTTGAGTCCAAGGACATAATATACCTCCGATATGGTCTTTGGCTCCCCCCGCTTGGTCAGAATGTTGACCATTCATTTTCCATCTACATCCACAATCTTGTCGGTCCCTAAATTTACTTATTTCTTCACGAGATTCATCCAAATTTGAAACCAAATTCTTGTTTCTTGTCATGTGGTTACTGCAACCACTGTCTAATAGCCATACCTTATCAGACGATTCATGCATGGTGTTGCATGCTAGATACATGGAGTTATTATTATTTGTACTAACATTAGCTCTCAGATTTCCTTGATCAGCTATCTTCTTCCTACGATCACGAGCATAATGACAAAATTTATTGCAATAATAACATTTCACCTTTGATTTGTCAAACCTTTGATTTTTGTGAAATCTTTTGTTGTTGTTGCTTCCACTTTGATGCTCATGCTCTTCTCGGCCATCTCTCGACCACCATAGCTTCCGCCTCATCCTCTACCTCTCGATCGACCTCAGCCTCGACCTCTTGAAATATAAACTTGACTTTTGAAGGCAGTTTCTAATGTGGAATTCTTATTTCTGTCTATCCTTACCTCATGTGATAGAAGGGATCCCACCAACTCATCAACTCGTCGGTTTTTCCAAATCCTGCGCTTCTTCTATGGTTGTTACCACAACATCAAACTTGGTAGACAAAGATCTAAGAACCTTCTCAATCAACTGTTCGATCTTTAATACCTTCACCATAGATTTTTAATTGATTGACAACATACATGACCCTATTTCTAAAGGAATTAATTTCCTCTGTCTCCTTCATCTGTAGACTTTCAAAGTCTCTCCTAGTATTTTGTAGTTTAACAATATTGACTTTGGCCATACCTTGATATCTTGTCGCCAAAGTTTCCCATGCTTCCTTTGCTGAAGACATGATCATTATCTTCTGGAACACTGCTTGGTCCACTCCCTGTTGGATAAGAAGCAATGCTTCTGCATTCTTCCTCTTGTCTTTCTTCCATTGCTCCATGTCTACATTATTGAGGGCTCATTCTTCTACATCGTTATTGTTAGTCATCAGTAATTTTTGCCTTTGAAGATGATTAAATGATTTCCATATATTTCTAGAAACAAATTTCATGCACATTGTGAGTTCTAAAAATCTCACTGCCTTCGTTATCCTTAAAATAATTTTTTCACTATTTCATCATCCCATCATGTCAAGCTCAGCCCACCCATCCCAGAAGAACTATCATGGGCTCATGTCACTCATTTGGTCCATGATGTGTCACCTTTGGCCTCATTCCTCTGTTTTCTTTTAACCTAAAACCCTCCACTACTACCTACGGCTACCAAACAACCATCTCTCTTACATCTCCAAAAATGCCTCAAGCATTGATGGTCTCAAAAGCTGTCTCTATAGGTTCTTTAGATAAATCAAGTACATTGGATTTTGGATTTTCAATACATCACTCTATCAAAAACTCGTTTTACACCTAAAGATCCCAAAGTCTAAGTTTTTCAGTCAAAAATCCAAGTACAAGGAACCTTCCACTAGGTCACCTAGGGTTTCACGAGTCATAGGGTGGATTTGGTATCCTAAAATCTCTATTTTTTTACGTGTAAGGAGACTACATTCAAAGAAGAAGAATTACAAGTAACTTTTTTCCAAAACTGATCAAGAGGCCATCCAAGAAAGGCCTTTTTGGCCTAAAGCACAAATTCTTCAAGGGACAAGCTGCCCTTGTACACATTTCTGCAAAAAATGATCAAGGTTGCCATCGACATAAGGAGAGGTAAGATAATGGGATGAGATCATCACCACAACACATCCATGGCAAAGAAAAAAGGTAGCGAGGCCTCTGTCTAAAAGATAATCGGGGTTTTTGTGACTATTAATTGGAAAAACAAGTGTTGCCAAAGCAAGAAGCCGAGTACAAGAACCACAAGGGACAGAAGTCACCTCAACTCCATCAAGTACACATTGAAGATTTTCAAAAAATAATAAGTGAAATTTTGAAAGGTTATAGAGAACTTAGAAGACAACAATGTTTACTTTTCTCTAACAGACCCTAAAACCTAAGATTTTGGAAAGATGGAGAAAACAGGGTTCAAGAAAGATGATAAGTCCTCCTTCATAACAATAGATGGCATCCAAAAGTTATCCAAGGTGTCCCTTAGGGTTTGTCAAAAGGCGACAATGCTTCACGTGCATCAAAGAGAAATGGAAAATAATATCGGTATAAGAGGCTAACTTCCCAAATACGATCAAAGGTATTCAAAGTAAACAAAAGAAGGAAATCGCGAGGGTTAAGTATCAAAGAGAGGAATCAAGTTGAAATATGAGTTTACTTGTTCGAGAAAAATGAGGTGTCAAAGTCCAAACAATGACAAGCGAGACCAAAAGCCCTATGTTGTGGCACCCTGCGAAATCGAAGTGGCCAAAGGGAAAACATGGTGAAACCGATGCACACAGCTATGCCAAAGGACCTCACTTTGTTAGAAGCATAAAAAAAAGATGATAAAGTCATGTTTCAGGTCACCTGCAACCAAGGAGGCCAAAGAGGATAAAAACAGTGTTATCAATTTTCTAAAATCATGCCAAAGACCGTTTCAACAGTGCCCAAACTTCCAAAAGGAAAAGGGGTGAAAAAGATATCTACATCAGCGAGTCATCAACACAAAAGAAGAAGAAAAGATGCCTTGAGGAAGTCTTCAAAACCCTGCAAAAGGAATAAAGAGTATCAGTCAAGTGTCAAAAAATATTAAAAATAAGAAAAGTGGGTTCTTAAGTTTAATTTAGCTCTCCCAAAAAGGTACAAAGGTGTTTTAAATGTCATTTTTAAGCTCATTTCAGCACTTGCAAAGGAGAAAGATGTTTCAAGGAGAAAAAACTAGAGTTTTCGGGATAATTACGGGTAGAGTGTTCAGCGCTGCGCAAATCGAAGGCGCTACGCAAATACGAGTGGCGCTACGCAAACGAGCCCTCCACCCATTCAACTTTGAACGACGCTACGCAAATAACCCCCAGCACTCGCGCAAATACCGAGCGTTGTGCAAACGCGAGCCCGACTCACCTGGAGACCGATGGAATGCTACCACATCTCGACGCTGCATTAACAAGCCACCTGACACCCCTAAGCGAGTCACCAGACACCACTCTACACGCGTTTGGGTGCTACGCAAATGACGCCACCCAACTCGCCTAGGAGACGAGGAGATGTTGCGTCTTGCCACACACTACACTAACCGCTATGTAGACCTTGTCGGCGTTGCGCAAACGAGGCCGACTCGACGACTCAAGTAGGGCACTCGTGCAAACGCAAGGAGCCTTCCAAGGCAAAAAGAAAAAAACTCTTTCCCTAACTCAAATTTTCATCCTCCAAGCTACCTCTACGGTTTGTGGAAGAGCCAAAAATTGGTAAGTGGACCTTTTCTTTGTCCCTAAGTAAATTTTCAAGTTAATTTTGGTCTTTATTGGTTTTTAAAGCTAAAACCCTAGGTGCGTAAACCATAGGTCCTGCCTACAAAGGAACCTATATTTTTAAGCCTCCTTGAGATTAGTTTGATATCATGAGTGGGTCAGTGAGTTTAAATGTTTGCAAACACATTTGAGAGAAGGCCTCCTTAAGCTCCAAAGTAATTAAAACCTAATAACCCTAGCCTCCACACCACTCATTCTCCATAGTTGACTCTATCATCATTTCCACCTTGTTTCATCAATCCCTAATTTGCAAACCAATGTCTCCTATCACCATGTGAGGAGTTGAGAACAACAGTGATGGTAATGAAGGTAAAAGGCCTTTGAGACAAAAACATAAGGGAGGAAAAGTCAATAGATTGGAGCCTAAAGCACTATAGCCATCACCTCCTCTCCTAGGATCCTATCATGCTTCCAGAATACAAGATGTTTTTAGTTTTGTGAGAAGGTCAAACGGGTGAAGAGCCACCCCCGAGCTCACAAGGCTCATCATTCTCAACCTTTTGCATAATAAGCACTCAAACCTTGCGGGAGTGAATTTTGAGATTTCGGTAGGTGCCATCTCCGAAGCCACGGGTATCCCGGCTATGGGTGAAAAGTGGTTTAAAAAAGGGAAAAATTGGACAAAGGATTCCTAGAGCAAATTTATCAAAACAAGGTATAGAGAAGGCACCAAAACAATTTTCCCTTTCTCACACCTCAAACACAGATTTTCTTCCTTGATGTTGGCTATCATGAAATACTTCACCTATGAGGGGAGCTACTCTAGGCTCTATACCTATCATGTCATACTCCTCATGCATTTCACAGGGGTCAAGGTGCTAAACTTTCCTTACTATCTCTATAGGAGCATTGACAATATGTCTTATGTTGTCCGGAGGAGGAATCCCACACAACAAATGAATGGCTTGTTCCACCATTCCCTAATCAAGATGGTGGTCTTACATCGATTGGAGTAGCAAGGTGTCCCTTGGGAGGTGTTTGGTCAATTTAGTGTGTCCTAAATTGTTGCATTTAATTTTTCAATCCGGGAATCGTAAGCTGATGAAGTGCGGCGCACTATATGTGCAAGATAACCTATTTCTTAACTTTTTGTCGTTTTTGGTTTTTCTAAGGTGAAATGAAAATTCTAAGATGAAAACAAGTTTGGTTATGTTTGTTCAAGGAAGTGATATCCCCTATAATGATTTACCAATCTTGAAACTTTAAAAAGCAAATTTGAAATTTACAATGACAAGACTTGAAAGAAAATGAAAATGTATCGCTGAAATGAAAAGTGCTGCTAATCTAATAAATCAAAACAAGAAACTAGTGAGCATGAAAACCAAACTATTCTTGCTCGCCAACTAAACACAAAAGAACTATGCTTAAGGAAATTAAAAATTGCAACAAAATAAATCTAAATCAGATTACATCAATTTATCTTTCCGACCCTTCATCATTAGTCCAACTATGATTTTCGGAAGTAATCATAAACAACTTGAGTAACCGATTATTTAATTTGCGTAAAGTAAACTAATACTAAACCATACACTCATGATTCAATCCCTCACCATCAGTCCAGTTTCGTGGCTTTCGGAGGCAAATCGAAGATGTCATGCATGATTTAATATATCTAAATTTGCGAAAAAGAAACTAATACTAAACTACACATTTCATAATGCAATCCCTCACCATCAGTCCAAATTGTGGCTTTCGGAGGCAAATCGAAGATGCTATGAGCAACTTAATATATCTAAATTTTGCAGAAAAAGAAACTAATACTAAACTACACATTTCATAATGCAATCCCTCACCATCGATCCCAATTTCGTGGCTTTCGGAGGCAATCGAAGATGCTATGAGCAGATTAGTATATCTAAATTTTAACTACCGAAGTAGAAAAACAAAACTAAAATGTACAGAAACAATACCGAAATTAAACAAAAACTATGAAAAGCAAACTAGCAACAGAACAATGTTAGTTCCATGTCATTAGTCAAAAAGCTATGAAAAATGCCCCTGGGTCGCCTATCTAAAACCCGAAAAAACATAAACACCGATTAGTGATTAACAATCATAAAGCATGAAAGACAAGAAATGAAATGGAAATTATGGAAGTGTATAAACAGAAATGAAACAACTGCAAAGTATGAACATATGAATGGATTATGATACAATGATTTTTTAAAGAAACGAAATGAGAAATATACACTAATACACAAAACCTTAGGCGAGCAGGGGGCCCTCTACACGACCTTTGGCAACGGTCCTCAAATACGAATTAAGTTGAAAAACGAGTTTTTCTCATATTAAAAAGCGATCATTACAGAATGGTAATGTTATGGCACAAGTGCGACGTAATCACTACAGAGCAAACTAATCAAAAGATAACAGAGACTACATTCACTAATAACGACTAACTTCATATGCGTATGCAAACGCAATATATATAACAACAAACTATAACTGTTTCCTAAAGTTCATACTAGTGGAGAGCACGTAGACCACTACGTCCACGGATATAGGAGTATGGCCGTGTTGGAAAGTAGATCTACGAAAGGTGGATGCTTGAATTCGACTCTAGAACCCCTGTACGGATGTCGATTTAACCTCCGCGAGCTTAGAAACGGCCGTATGGGTCTTCATGTGACACGAAACGAGTCCGGCCGACATGAAACTCCATGGTTGACTTCCATGTGGACGCTTTTGACCGCGGCTTCTTTGGATGAGTTTGCTTGAACCAATAGGACACGAACCATGTTCACGTCATTCCCTGACTCGCCCATGTGGCTCGTTTCCCTTATAGACACCCTGTAGCATAGAGTTTCACAAAATAGTCTGCGGAAAGTTGCAGCAAGCTCGCGGAAAGTGGCAAGATTCCGCAGCTGAATGAACAAAATCTAGATCAAATAGCAAACACAAAAATATAATTAAAAACCATGTGTTGTAACCTTTACAACACCCTCCAAAAAAAGACTACCTTTTTAAAATTTTGGAGCCCCTTAGAACTAAAGAGAAATTGCTAAGTCACTAAGTCGCAAAAGTAGACATTCATGCAAATTGCGACCTTGCGACATAGCGACCCTCAGTCGCCAGTGTCGCTGTGTCGCACATTACATAAACTTATGAAAAACTCGCGACCTAGCGACCCTAACGACCTCAGTCGCTGTGTCGCTAGTGTCGCAATTTGGTCATTTTCCGAAAAATCGCGACTTAGCGACCTGCGACCCGGCCGACCCCGTGTCGCCGGTCGCAAGGTCGCCAGTGTCGCAAAACTCAAGGTTTGACGAATCTGCAACCCAGCCGACCCGCATTAATGGCCCGCACGTGCGACTTCCTATAAAAGGGGGGTCACAGTGTCGCATTATTCACATTCGCCGATTTGTAAGGAAAACGCCTCGACAAACTCAACCGACGAGTTTTTCCCGCAAGTTGCCATTTCTTCCGCTCGCTTCCGTTCTAATGATTTTCTTACTAAACCCATCTCCCCCTTGCACCTATAAATTGTCTTTTGGCCATGCTTTGATGTTTTCCCCGATATTTTGCCAATTACATATTACATAAATTACCTAAAGCCTCCCCCGTTTGTCGTTTTCATCCCATGGCATCACCCCTTTACCTTTAAAATCATGCCACATCTCTCCCCGGCCCCCGTAAACTTTGCAAAGTCCCAAGAGAAAGGAGGCAAAAAAGGTTCAAAGCCGCGCGCACCAAACCCCCCGCAAGAAAATCGCGACTCGCGACCCGCCGACCTAGTCGCGAGGTCGCATAGTCGCAATTTTCTCCAGCTTATGCGCATTTGCGACTCAGCGACCCAGCCGACCTAGTCGCTGTGTCGCCGTGTCGCACTTTCCTTTGTTTCCGTCAGATCCGCGACCCTAGCGACCCAGCCGACCTCAGGGTCACCCGTGTCGCAAGGTCGCAAGGTCGCGCCCGGCCCCCGTTTAGTGTGATCTCGCGACCCGGCCGACTCACTCGCTCCGCCTTTGCTTTAACGCATTTAGGTTTTGCCACTAAATTGTAAATCGTTTTTTTTATCGCCATGACGTTCTTATCGTGGGACTCCTTTTCCGAATTTGACAGTGAAGACATAGAGTGCATACCGTGCTCTCGCATTCTAGTGACATGGCGCCCCGCGGTCTCGAGAAAGGACAAGGGAACAACGGAAGAGACCGATGAGCCGGTGGTGGTGTCCCCACCCCCCAATATTCCGAGATACATTATGTACTTTTTCGAAAGACGACAAGCATGAGGTGGTACCGTATTTATCATGAGTTCGCCAAGTTGCCGTAAGAATTTCCTAAGACCTCCCGTACCGAGAAATATACTTGGCGTAAAGAGGTCCAAACTACATCTCTGAGTGGGCGCATCCAGCCCATATTCCCATGTCCCGAGATCATAGACCGGATAATACAAAAGACAGACTCAGAGAAATTTGTGATCGGAGATCATGAAGGCAAAGCTTTCACTACGCTCGGTAGGCTCGTATGCACACATTTATTATTCACCGCCGCGCCCAAACCAAAGACTTTACTCGAGAATGGGTCGCTACTCACGCCGTCCCGATCGTCGATACTATTAAACAATGGTGGGAGGAGCCCGAGAAGTTCAAGGTGAAAAAGAACCAGGAATACCCAAAGGGCAAGCCTAAGAAAAGTTTATAAATTGGTTGCCGCCATGCTCGCAGTGCTTTACTGACGCCCGCATTGCTCCACTTTCAACGGCAGCTTGGGCCACTATTATGGAGTATGTGACAACACAGTGGCACCCAGTTTTAACCGGGCCGCATACCGATGACGTCGATGCGACCAACCTGAACTCGCATTGGCTCCGACGAAGGAATGCCTCGCTGAATTTTACATGGCTTCATACCTATTAGATGCGTGTGCGCCCGAGTGGAGTTTGACTGCCGGGAGCACAACTCGGGACCCCGAGAACACGCGCGCAATCCATCTACAACTCAAAGTATTCTCGGGGAGTCTAAATACAAACGAGACATAGATCGGATCTCCCAAATATTTGTTCCCCGCTCCGTACGTACATTTATTTGGCCAAGACGCCCTCGCATGTCATGGCGTGCCAAGGAGACCCCGGTTAAAGTGGCGCACCGGTTCCCTTTCCCCCGAGTACACCTTCATCCGAGTCTTTGGAACTTACAAGGCGCCACATGTTATGCCTCGTTTCGTGACTGACAAAATGCTGATGCAGGAGGTGTGCTTTCGTATGTCACATGGTTTCTCCAACATCTTGTCTAAGGGAAAAAAGAAGCCATGGCCCACTCTCGCCCTCACTATTGGTGCATTCACAAGCTAAAGACTTCAAGGAGGTGCTAGCGAGGCGTACGCAATGAGAAGTTATCACCGGGGGGCAATTGAACACCGAAACTATGACCCGCAGAGATTGGTCCCCGAACACCGCCGAGAGCCAACCTCGTGGACTTATCAAAGCATCTCGAACGCCTCACAGAAGATGAGAGAAGAAACTCGGTATAATGTCGAAAGACAACTTGCTCCGGGGGTTGACGTGGTCCGAGAAGACTCGGATGATCAGAACTTAGAAGACGAAGACGTCGCTAGGAGCTTCTTCTTCATCCATGCTCCGTAAATCCCGAATCAACACAGTGGTCAACTCCATCCGCCAAACAAAAAGGAGGCAGAAGCAAAGGCCCAGCAGAAAGGGAGAGGAAGCTAAAAGAAGATGAGGAGGCGCGCCCAAAAAGTGACAACTCGCAAAGACAAAAGAAGAAGTTGGCCAAAGAGGCCAGTGAAAGAAAAAGAAGACAAAGAGGCACAAGCGGCACGAATGTGCGCTTAGGCGCAGTTGGACAAGGCGGAGGCCGAACGCCAAAAAGAAAGCCGAGCAGCCGCTGCAACTGAACGCAGGAAGAGGGCCGAATAGAAGCGCCCGCAGGCCGAACGACAAACGAAAGCCGAGCAGGTAGTCGGGCACTCGACCGAAGAAGAGGGCCGAGATAGAAGCAGCAGCAGAGTCGAACGGCTGGAGGAAGGAAGAGGAAGAGAAGAACATAGAGGAAAGAGAGGATGACACGCTAGATGATCTTGAAGTAACTCCTCTCAACGTACCTTTGGGGCCGTACACAACTCTCCGATGTTAGATCGCCCCTGCAGGCAAGAAGAAGATGTGTTCGACCCGACCTCGTACTCACATTTGATCGCTTTCGCTCAAGATCCGTCAAGAGAAGAGGAGGTCGTTGGCACATAGTCCCTCCGCATCATCTGCAGTATCCACGTGTAAGGATATAGTTTTGGATACCGTGACTAATCCGGTAATGATAGCGTCGCTAGGTATCGCTTCGCCGCGGCTACGAAGAGAATGTAACCCTTGATGAGTAGAGAAATAGTAGCTCTACAAAAATGCATCGCACGCTACCGAGCAACGCGAAAAGATGGCAGAGCAGAGAGAGCAAAGCATTGCAAGCGGAAGTCCAAAGAACTTCGAAACCAAGCTCTACCAAAGAAATGAAGTCTCGCTTGCCATTTTCAAGGAGTGTGAGGTGTTAGAGATGACTATGAGACAGTATATGGTGAGATGTTCACCATCAAACATACAAGCCGCTCCTCCGGCAAGAGCACGAATGGAAACCATGCAAAGACAAGATCACCTCAAAGAGGCTTCACAAGCTTTGGACAGATGATGGGTTGGACTATTCCGCACTCCTCGGCACCCGAAAATTTGCCTAAGAGGGACTCGGATCCACACGCAGATGCGAAAGTTCAACTCCGCATAGAGATGCAACTGGAGACAAATTGACTAAAGACTCGGACAAAGTGATGTCCTCGTACGACCATCCGATTAGTGGTATCGACTCAATGCATACGCTCGCACCACATCCCATCGCTTGGAGCATTAGAGGAAGAGAAAACTCCGGGGAACAAGTAAACCAGGATATTCAAACATTCTTGCAACCCATCAAGCAGCCGCACTGATCCGAGCCCTCCGCATCTCAAGAGCATCTCGCGCAATTCATCGCCGCTCCAGCCGCGGATTTATACCAAGCTTGCGTCGCTCCTCAAATCAGATCGGACGTAAGAGGGAGACCCTAGTACCAAACGCTTTGGAATGCGTGTATAGGATGAAAGAGGAGGTGCCTCCGGTGTCCCCCCATAGCGGAGAATACCGTGCATGGCAGATTTCCTTAGGGAACAACAAAGTTGACATTAACAGCTCTCGCGTCCCCGGGCAAAGCAGCAAGTCCCGAGTAAAGCAAGAAGAAACCCGGTGTCGCAAATCGCACCAACAGACAGTCGCAAGTCGCATCTCATACCTAGGTCGCAGTCGCGTCACCTACCTGTGTCGCTGTATGAGTGGGTCTCAAGGTAGCCCAAAAGTCAAGAAGGCGAACAACTAAGGAAACCCAACAGACAATTTTTGGCATTATAAATACTCCTACGGGACATTGTACAAAGGGCTTTTTTCTTTTGGGAAACTCGTGAGCTACAAGCATTGTATTTAAAGATCTGACACTTGAGCATATGAATATAGAATCTTGTTAAAATACCCTATGGTTATGATGTGTTTTACGTATGAACACTTTGTGTATTTCTTTCATCAGCTTCTGAATATCCTATGATTAATGAATCTCGTTCTTTTCATGATATCGTTTATACGTCATGGCTATCCGTGTTGTATCAATGATGTTTATCTTATTATCTCGTTATATTAATGAATGTTAATAAACTAGATTGTTAGCATTTCGTTTCATCTTTCTAGAAGTGCAGTAGGTATCTTATCATCAAGAACTATTTTTTTTGTGATCGTACCACTCGTATCAAGCAATTACCCCACAAAAGATGTGTTGCTAATGACATCTCTTGAGGTGTATGTGCTTTATCTATAATCTTGCTACACATAGTGTTTGATTCATGTTTAACACGTTAATCTCGTATTCTATATCAGTAGAATAATTGTATGTTCGCAGTGTTCAAGCAGTGTTCTTTTGAGACCGAAGAGAAGTCATCTTAAGTGGTAGCCGACTCCACACTCCCGATGGGATCCCTACTCCAAACGGTTTAAGGTCTAATTGGGACTTTCTACCGGGGAGATCCCCTACTGTTGGCCGTACAAATTTTCCCGTCAACACCATGTTAAATGCTCTTTTGCACATGATATTGACAATTTGGGAGGTTTAGGTGAGTGAAAAAGGTATGGAAAAGTGTATGGAAAAGATGCAAATTTGGGACTCAACATACCCCCCATCGTGAAGGTGTTGCATGTCCTCATGCAACCAAAATTTTGATACTCTTTCTTCAATTCATGTGCCTTGATACTTCGCCAACACATCCAATCCTCTTCTCTTCTTCCTTGGTACCGCCATCATTCCGGGGTTTCTTCATTAAGCACCTAAATTTGATATTTACAAGTGCTCTGCTCAATTTCTCGGCATTTCCTTTTCAATTTCTTATTCTTCTTTTGCCATATTCCCAAATGTAACATAGTATTATCATGGATGATCTTGTCCGACTTGCCTTGTTCTTTCAATGTTTCATTTTCATTTTTGATGTGCCTATTTAAAAGCTCCAAACTCAAAAAATTTCCCTCGTTTTAATGATTGAACTAAATCATCCCGCAATGTATGAGGTCGAATAGAAGAAGTACTTGGACTCGTGGGTCTGCCTTTTCCAAAGATTCTATATAGTCATATACCTCCCCGTCGCTTGGGGTCTATTTCGTGTATCATTTTTATTGGGTCGTCCCCAAAATGTCGTAAAGGAGAGTTATGTTCAAAAATCCGGCCGAGGAGGGCTTACATCAATATTTTGTCGAGAATAAGATGGAGTATGCTCATTGTCCGATTGGGAATGGAATGAACCGGGTTCACTAACCGACTGAGATGGACTATGGTCGGTTGGGGACTCGTTTAGATGTCTCCTCACCCAAATCAATGAAATGAGGACCCTTAATTTGCGTTTTTCTCAATTTCCCTTTAAGTCTCGCCGCTTCTCCTCACACGCCGTGGTACACTATCCTTTTGTTTTTGTTTTCCTTTCTCTCGCCTTCTTGGGCATGGATGATCGTTTTTTGAAGATAAAACTAATCTTTCGTAGAGTATTTGATGATCTTCTTCTTCGAAGAAGGAGTTTTATGTACAGACTTCAATAGTTTCTTTCCCTTTTTGGTATTATTGGCTTCTTACCCTTGATTTCCTTCTTCTTTCTTTTTTACCAATCTCTCTTCTCTATCAGCTTTCTTTCCATAGTAGTAGTAGGAGTGTTTTGGATTTCCTCAATTGTTCTTTTCCTCCTACTTCTTCTTGTCGTGCTAGTCATGGGAATTTCCCGAGCAGGGAGTAATTTGGGTTTCAACATTTATTCTTTTTTCTTCTACTCCTTCTTATTGAACTACCTTCGAGAATTTCCCGAGGTTCCTCAAAGAAATTTCTAACTAGAAATTGTTCCCATGTGTGTTTTCTTTCTTTTAGCTCCTTTTCAATCAGAATTTTTTATAAGGCCGTGGTGATATAGATGAGGCTCTACATCTCCTAAGTGTTTTTTGAACGAGTCATGACCATTTTCTTCAAGCTATTGAATAGAAAATATGGAAGATTAAGAGTTTGGTTTTCTAGAAAATTCATTAATAGCCCTGGTATGGTACATGTACATGGACCCAAAACGGCCTTCACATGTAATGAATTTCCGAACAATTAGCGAGTAAAGTGGCCCATTCTTCCTTCAATGCATGCACAGGGAATTCCTCTCTTAAAAACAAGCTTATGTCCATACCTTGGTTTCGTAAGATTGTTCTCCATGCCTCATCACCGATGCTTTTATTTTTGAACCAACGCTCTCCCTCCCGAAGAAGTTCTCGTGGTCGTTGCTATAGTTGCTTCATTGATCGCAAACTTGAGGTCTCCAATTTCGCTTCGAGCCATCAAATGACCTTGCAAATGCTTTCGTAACTTCTCCGTGGTAACCTCCGAATTTCCGAATAAAACGCAACCCATTTTGCTTTCTTCAATATCTCTTTTGCTTGCGGATATCCCTCTATAAACTTTGGTCCTTCCGGCTCGCCCTTAGCAATTTACCCATTTCACTTCTCTCGTATTTCACAATTTTTTCCTTCGTGAGGGTTTCAAATGGAAGTAGAATGGTTGAATGCTCGTAAACGAGCACAATGGTCGTGGGGATGTATCATAAAATGGAAATGAATGAGACTGTGGGTAGATATCCGGGAGTGAGAATGAGCAAAAAGGAACGAAACGGGATGAAACAGTAACGAGTGGGGTTTCGAAAACATAACAAAGATAGGACCGAGTAGATTGATAGAATATAACACATTCAACCGCATTTTGAATTTTGGTGGCTACGAAATAAATGTTAACACGTTTCAATCAACGGTTGTGACTTGATGCGGCTTGTAAGAGTCCTTGGTCAAATCAAATACGCTTCATTATCACCGGGTGGGATATTGGATCATGAGTGAAAAATCGGGGTTTAATGATGAAACCGTTTGTGAATAAATGCAAGAGGATAATATGGAGATCGTGAAAGGTTACGGAACCGTCAATATAATCATTGCGCGTAATGGATAGAGCTCATGGTTCAAAACTATATAAAAATGTGTTTTTTCAATACTATTTGAAATAAATTTTATTCATACCTTTGGAATCTTTGCCTTTTTGCCCTTGGTCTTCAACCGATCGATCTCCATTGGTGTCTTGAATGCTCCATTGATCCTCTCTCCCGCATTTTATTTCATAATTATGAAAATAACATCTGATCGTACATTCTCTTTGAAAACGGAGTAGTAGTCGCGAATCGCTCGGCTACGAAACCGGAGTCACTGCGAAATGGATGTCGACCACGAAACCGACACAACTATTACTTTGATGAATGGAAATGAACAAATGACAAATGACCGGATGGAAAATGGTCATGAAAAAGAATTTTATTGATGAAATGGAATGAAACAGATAAAATGAAGTGAAATGGAGTGAAATGAAGTGAAATGAAATGGAATGAAGTGGAATGGAATGGAGTGGGTGGTCACAAAACCTGTGAAATGAAAGAGAGATTTTTTTAATTTTTTTTTTGGAAAATATAGAGTGTCAGGTGTTCCTGATTTTCACCCTATATTTTCTGTATAAGACTGCCAATCAGTGATTGGTTTTCAGGCTTATACAAATATTTTTTTTTTTTTTTCAATTGAAAGAACAAAAGCTAGGCCGGTGGAGAAGAAGAATTCTTCTGTACCAGCCTGATTGCAGAATTTTCTTGAAAATATTTGACAAATTCCTCTTTTGAGAGTGGCTTATGATAAACTTTCAATCTGTGGCCATTCACAATAAGAGGAGTTTGAAACTCATCAATGGTCTTGATTCTTATCGCTCCATTGCTAAAGATCTTGTCAATCTCATATGGCCCAAGCCAATGAGTCCGAAATTTTCCTTGAAAATCTTTAAACTTGGAATCAAATAACAATGCCCAATCTCCTTCTTGAAACTTCTTCTCTTTGATGTACTTGTCATGCCATTTAGCTCTTTGATATTGAACTAGATTAGTTCTTAAAATTGCTTCTTGTCTGATCTCATCTAGCTCATTTAACTGCTCCATTCTATGCTTTTGGGCTTCTGATAAGTCCATCCCCAACTGAACTTCTATCTTGAAGGTCTTGACTTGGAACTCAATGGGGAGCAAGACTTCTTTCCCATAAACAAGTTCATAGGGAGAATGTCCTGTTGTATTCCTCCATGTAGTTCTGTAGGCCCACAAGGCTTCAAGAAGCCTTTCTGCCCAATCTCTTCTATGTAGATGAATAGTTTTGGTGATGATACTTTCAAGAACTTTGTTTGTGGACTCCACTTGACCATTTGCTTGTGGATGGTAAGGAGTAGATCTTCTGTGCTTGATTTTGTATTCTTCCATCAACTTCTCCATCAAATTGGATGTGAATTGGCTCCCCTGATCTGTTACAATTTCTCTTGGAACACCAAAGCGAGTAAAAATATCCTCATAAAGAAAATGAACAACCGAATTTTCAGTAGCAGATACTAATGCTTTAGCTTCTACCCATTTAGTAACATAATCAGTGCAAACCAATATATACTTCTTTTGCTTAGATGGTGGATTAATAGGTCCAATGAAATCTAAAGCCCATTTTTCAAAGGGTTCAATGAGTACCTGTGGTTGCAATGGCATTTCATTTGAAAGGGTAGGTTTCCCTACACTTTGGCAGCTGTCACACCTTTTGACATATTGTTTTGCATCTTTGAAGAGGGAAGGCCAATAATATCCTAAAGAAAGGATTTTATAGGCCGTCCTTTTGTCTGCAAAGTGTCCGCTGCATGGTTCATCATGACATGCCTTAAGAATATTAGGCATTTCATCTTCCCTGACACATCTTCTGATCACAAGATCTGGCCCTGTTTTAAACAATTCGTTAGAAATCCATGAATATTTTGAACTCTCCTGAATAATTTTTCGTTTTTCATTTGGAAATAAATGTGAAGGCAGTTTCCCTGTAACCAAATAGTTAGCAATATCTACATACCAAGGAGTTTTAATAGTTACTGCAAACAAGTATTCATCAGGAAACTTATCCTCTACAGGAGAATCTTCTTTAGTATTCTAAATCCTAGACAAGAAATCAGCTACTGTATTTTGTTTTCCTGGTCTATCCAACACAGTAATATTGAATTCTTGCAAAAGTAAGAGCCATCTTGTCACTCTGCCATTAGTAACAGGTTTGTTCATTAAATATCTAATTTCAGAATGGTCAGTATGAATAAAAGTTTCATAGCCTGTTATGTAATGTCTAAACTTATTAATTGCATGAACAACAGCTAAAAACTCTTTTTCAATCACAGTATAGTTCAACTCTGTGGGAGTCAAATTTTTACTGGTATAATAAATGGCATAAGGAACTAAATATTTTTGACCCAACACAGCTCCTAGAGCTGTATCTGAAGTATCCGTAGAAATATGGAAAGGGAGTTTCCAATTTGGTCCTCTCAAGATAGGTGCTTCAGATATTCTTGTTTTCAAAGTTTCAAAGGCTGATTGACAATCAGGATCCCATTTAAATTCACAGTCTTTTGTAAGCAATTTAAAGAGTGGAGATGCTATTTTAGTGAAGTTTTCTATAAATCTTCTATAGTAACCAGTAAATCCCAAAAAACTTCTAACATCTCTTTGACAATTTGGAATAGGTAACTTGGAGATGACTTCAACTTTTGATCTATCAACCTTAATCCCATCTCCCGAAATATGATGCCCCAAAACAATCCCTTCAGTAAACATCATAAAGCATTTTTCATGGCTTAATGAAAGGTTTGTTTCTTTACATCTTATAAGAACTTTTTCCAAATTTTCTAATGCCTCTTCAAATGAATTACCATAAACCGTAAAATCATCCATATAAACCTCTACACAATCATGGATTAGATCAGAAAAAATTCCTAGTACTGCTCTTTGGAATGTTGCTGGTGCATTACATAACCCAAAAGGAAGCACTCGGTAGGCAAAAGTTCCCCATGGACAAGTAAATGTGGTCTTATCTTGATCTTCAGGTGCTACCTGAATTTGATTATAGCCACTAAAACCATCCAAAATGAAAAGTACTTTTTACCTGCTAATGTATCTAATACCTGATCAATAAAAGGCAAAGGAAAGTGATCCTTCAAAGTTGCTTTGTTCAACTCCCTGTAATCAATGCATACTCTCCATTTACCATTCTTTTTAGGTACTATAACCAAAGGAGAAACCCATCGGCTATCCGAAATTGGATAAATGAAGTTTACATTGAGAAGTTTTTGGAGCTCTTCTTTCACTATCTCCCTAAGATTTGGATTCATCCTTCTTTGAGGTTGTCTGATTGGTCTACTGTTTTCCTTAATATAGATATGATGGATGCAAGTCTTAGGATCAATACCTTTCATGTCAGTATACTCCCATGCAAATGCAATAGAATGTTTTTGCAAGATTTTGGTTAGTTCTTCTTGTTGTGAATTTTCCAAATGCTTGTTGATATTCAATGTTTTTCCTGGAAAAATCTCAATAGTAGAACTACCAAACTCTTCCATAGAGTAAAGAGACATTTGTCTTGATGATAAATATTCTATGTCAGATTCCAACTGAAATTGTGTGGGGTCATATTCTGAAGATATCTCAAAATTTTCTAATGTGTTCAGAATTTGACTATCCTCACTGATTTCAGAAATGGTAAAGACAAGTTGTATAGTGTCCTCATCATCAACCCATTCATTGTCTCCTACTTCTGTGATTGCTTTTGCTGGAGGATACAAATTGAATTTCTTTGTCGAATTACCATTAGAGATGTACATGTCCCCAGATCTACAACTAATAAAAGCATCAGCTGTGGCTAGCCAAGGTCTTCCTAAGATAAGTGGGTGCCCTCCTAGATTACTCTTGGGAGTCAAAATCATAAAATCTAATGGATATTCCCAAGAATCTAAGGAGACTGAAATATCTTCTAATACACCATCTGGTTTAATAACTGATCGATCTGCAAGTTGCAGTAAAGTAGGTGTAAAAAGAAGGTTAGGAAGTTTTAGCTGGTCCATAGTCTATCTACTCATAATGTTGATAGCAGCCCCTAAGTCAATCAATGTGTTTGGAATTTCTATCCCATTTATATGTGTCTTGACAATTGGACTTCCTGGATCTACATACTTCTGCATGGTGATTTTTCCCATCATAATATTTGCAATTTTTCCTACCAGGTGGATTGTGTCTTTTAGTTTCCTTCCTGATCTTTTGAAACTCAACTCCTTTATTGTTTTTGCTAGAATAGGACTCTCTCGAATGGCTTGTAGCAAGGGAATATTGATACAAACATTCTTCAATTCATCTATAAAATCATAGTTAGGCAACAATATTTGCTTTTCCACCCCCTTGTCAATTTGTAGTCTTTCAGGAAAAGGAGGTGTAGATGAAGATGCAGGTTGCTCAACTATAGGAGTTGTGGGTGTTAACTTTTCTTTTTCTTTTTGAATGTTTGAATTTTGAAGAGATGCCTCCTCAGAACCATCATTGACTTTAAGAGATTCCTCCTCAAAGGTATCTTGTTCTTGAATATCTATAGAAGGTTTTTCTAAAACTCTACCAGATCTGAGTTGTACATCATTGAGAGGAAAAATCATATAGGTAGGAAATTGTTGTCCTTCTACCATGTAAGTATTCTGAGGATTTTTATTGTTAGGATTTGGCAATGGCTGAGCTGGAAGTTGATTTGTTTTTTGTTGGTATGGGAGCATGAGTTGAGGATTTGGATTTTGTTGAGAAGGTTGTTGTTGTGGAAATGGCAATGAAAGTTGTGGATTTGGGTTTGGAAGTTGTGGAGTTTGTTGATTTTGAAAAGATGGAGGATATTGATAAAATTGAGCAAATATCCCATAAGGATTTTGCATCCCTTGTACCCATGGCTGATATGGATTTTGATGTTGGGGCCAAGGTTGTTGCCAAGGATTCCAATTTTGTGGGGTTTGAAGATTCATAGGGTTGTTAAACCCTTGAGTTTTTTGTCCCTGCCAAGGTCTTCTTGCAACAAAACAGAGAGATTCTACTGAATTTGGGTCTTCTTGAAAGACAGATTTGAGTCCAGGAATTGAAGGACAATCCTTGATCTCATGATTCTCTGAGCAAATCATACATGTTTCTACAACTTTTGCATCCAAGGGACATTCCCTTAAAGCATGTTTTTTCCTACATTTCGGACAAAAGATGGCTAGAGCATCTGTTTCTGCTTTCTGCTTGTTTTGGATTTTAAGGGTGTCTAGTTGTTCACTAAGGCTCCCTAAGATATCAGTTTTGAATTCATCAAGCATATTACCAATCTCCGCCCTACTTACTGATCCAGTTGCAGATTTTTTAGCCCTAATAAGAGAAAGATCCCTAGGCCCTTTTCCTGTTTTAGATTTTCCTCTTGAGAGATGGACACATAGTTCTGTTATGTCACGAAGTGGAAGTTGAGAAATGTCTCCTTTCCCCATCATGTTTAAAATATCTATCCATTCATCTCTAATGGATTTTAATATGAGGGCTTTCAAGTTTTCATCATCTAAGTTGCTCATCTTTGCTCTTTTCAAGTTGTATTGAAATCTTTCAAGTAAGTCTTCCAAATTTTCATCTTCTTTTTGCATAATTTTGAATACCTCATCCTTGTGATTGGTGGGCATACAATAGTCCAAGTATCTATCCAAAAATGTTTGTTTCATATCATTCCAAGTCCTAATAGATTGAGTGGCTAATCCCATGAACCATTTCAAAGCAGCTCCCTTCAATGTTGAAGGAAACAGTTTGAGTTTTTGAGAGTCTTCCATATAGTCATATGTTCGGCACACGACTTCAAACTCAAACAGAAATGTTTCAGGATCCTCACTTCGCAATCCATAAAAGTTGGGGAGGACAGATGGTGAGATATTTTTCATTGTTGTATGAGTTTCCTCATCAACTATAGGGAATCCAAACAAGTTATCTTCTTCCCTATTTCTTCCATTATTATCTTCACCATTGTTGTCTCCATTGTTTCCTCCTCCTCTACCTCTACCTCTAAATCCATCTATTATTTCCTCTGCCGTGATAGTTTCTTTAGAGTCCTTAAAGTCCTCTGGTTCTTCTATCAAGGGAGGATGAGAGAGAGTCTCTTCCTTTTCTAAATGAGATTTAGTAGGTGGTATAGGAGAATCCTCTAATTCAGCTGTTCCTTGAATTCCAAAAATCTTAAGGCTAGGGGTAGATGGTGGTGAATCTTGTCTATGCCTTAAAGAAGATGGAGTTGTAAAAATCGAACTCTTGGCTTTAGCTATAAACCTTCCCCTAGAATCTCTTGCTCTATGCATGTCATTTTTTATTTTTTTAAAAGTTGGGCTAATAATTCTCTTTCTGATCTTCCAGGTCACACTAGGTGCAAGAAGAGAGCATACTTAAGAAATTACTGAACCAATAACTCTCTTTTCTGATCCTCCAGATCACACTAGGTGCAAGAGGAGAGCATACTTCAAGAAGTTATCAAGTTTTCCTTCTTTTATTATTTTGTTTTTTTTTTAAGAAATTGGCTACCTATTTACACTTCCCCGGCAACGGTGCCAAAATGTTGGTCAATTTAGTGTGTCCTAAATTGCTACATTAATTTATCAATCCGGGATTCGTAAGCTGATGAAGTGCGGCGCACTATATGTGCAAGATAACCTATTTCTTAACTTTTTGTCGTTTTTGGTTTTCTAAGGTGAGATGGAAATTCTAAAATAAAAACAATTATGGTTATGTTTGTTCAAGGAAATGATATCCTCTATAATGATTTACCAACTTGAAACTTAAAAAGGAATTTGAAACATACAATGACAAAACTTGAAAGGAAATGAAAATGTGCTGCTAGTCTAATAAATCAAACAATGAACTATTGAGCATGAAAACCAAACTATCCTTGCTGCTGTCTAAACACAAAAGAAACTATGCTGAAAGAAATCCAAAAATTGCAACAAAGTAAATCTAAATCAAATTACATCAACTTATCTTCTGATCCCTCATCATTAGTCCAACTATGATTTTCGGAGGTAACCATAAACAACTTGAGTAACCTGATATCTAACTTGCAGAAAGTAAACTAATATCAAACTACACATTCATAATTCAATCCCTCACCATCAGTCTAGCTGTGGCTTTCGGAGGTAACTGAAGATTTCATGAGCAATTTAATATTTCTAACTTGCAGAAAGTAAACTAATATCAAACTACACATTCATAATTCAATCCCTCACCATCAGTCCAGCTGTGGCTTTCGGAGGTAACTGAAGATGTCATGAGAAATTTAATATATCTAACTTGCAGAAAGTAAAATAATATCAAACTATACATTCATACTTCAATCCCTCACCATCAGTCCAGCTGTGGCTTTCGGAGGTAACTGAAAATGACATGAACAATTTGATATATCTAAATCTAACTACTAAAACAAATGTGCAAGACTGAAATAAACAAAGCAGTACTGAAATTAAACAGAAACTAAGAAAAGTAAATTAGCAGCAGAACAATATTAATTCCATGTCATTATTCAAAAAGTTATGCAAATGCCCGGGCTGCCTATTTATAACCTGAAACAAGAACACTGATCAGTTAACAATAACATAAAACATGAAAGACAGAAGTAAAATGTAAAGCATGAAAGATTATAAACAGAAATGAAGCATATATACCATGAAAGATGCAATGTATAAACACATGAATGAACTATGGCACAATGAGCTTAAAGAAATAAAACAAGAACTATACAATAATGCACAAAACCTCAGCGTGTGCAGGGGCCCTCTACACCAGCCTTGGCAACAATCTTCAAGTACAAATTACGCTTGGAAACAGAGTCTTCTTATATATTAAAATGCAGTCATAACAGAAAGGTGATATTACGGCACAGTGGCAACGTAATTACATTACAGAGCTATCTAGCAGCTAATGGAGACTAATAAAAACTAACTCTTATGCGTATGCAAACGCGTTATTTATA
Organism: Pinus albicaulis; assembly: GCA_034641835.2. Lineage (NCBI taxonomy): Eukaryota > Viridiplantae > Streptophyta > Pinopsida > Pinales > Pinaceae > Pinus > Pinus albicaulis. The sequence continues at coordinate 1,579,036,209 of CM076581.1, forward strand.
ACTGAAGGTGATGTAACTAATTTCCTAAAGTTTATGCTGATACAAAACATGTAAACCATTACGTCCAGAGATCTAGGATCATGGCCGCGTTGAGGAGTAAATTTATGAAGAGTGGATGTTTGAATTCGGCTTATGGAGCCATGTACAGATGTTGATTTGTCTCCCACAATTCAGAAACGGCCATAGAAATCTCCACGTGACGAGAAACGGAGTCCTGTCACTGTGGGACTCTACGGTTGACTTCCACTTGGCCACCTTTGACCGTAGCCTCCTTAGGTGAATTTGCTCGAGCCAATAGGACACGATCCATGTCCACATCATTTCTGACTTGCCCATGTGGCTTGTTTTACCTGAAGACACCTGTAACATAGAGTTTCACAAAATGGCTGCGGAAAGTTGCAGCAGCTGCGGAAAGTGGCAAGATTCCGTAGCTAAATGAGCAAAATCTAAATCAAACAGCAGACACAAAAATATAGTTAAAAACCATTTTAGATGCTCTTTTGCAATTAATATACAATGATATTGACAACTTGGGAGGTTCAGGTGAATGAAAAAGGTATAGAAAGGTGTATGGAAAAGATGCAGATTTGAGACTCAACAAGTACAAAGCCGAGCTGGAAGGATATGTGGAGAAATATCACACCAGGGTTTCTACCACCATGAATGTGGACACAGAACACCTGGTATTATCTATGGCTGAGGCCATCTTAGATCCCAATACAGGTACCACTAGTTACCGGGTGCTTGAACATGCAATTGACATGGCCAAGGTGCCAGCAACCGATATGTGTAACCTGTTTCAGGTCGTAGGGGATATGTTGAAGGACGAGGTGATGCGGGTCACCATTGCACTGAGAAATCTCGAGACAAAGCATGAACAGGTGAGGGAGACCCTAAAAAATGAACAGGAAAACTCTCGCGCCCAGGCAAATCAATTTCGCAGCCTCTAAGAGTTAATCAAGGGAAAGGATACGGGAGAAACAAACCCGCAGCGCGCTTTGATAGAACGATTGCAGAAGGAGGTCGTGTCATTGAAAGGTAAGGTCCACATACCGGCCTCCCACCATGTGCAGACAGCCGAATTGGCACAAGCAGAGAAGGAACAAGCTGAACTGGCTAACACACTGTCAAGAGAGAGGGAGGACAAAGAAAAAATGACTGAAACAATTGCCACTCTGCAGAGTAGATTGACGGAATTGCAAAACACATGGGACACGCACAGCTGCGCGCCTGCTACAGCCCCACCAGAGACAAGTCCGCTGGCAGAGCAATTGAATGCAGCGAGAGCTGCGAATGATATATTAGAGAAACAGACATGCACCGCTAAGCAGAGGATCACTGATTTGGAAAAACTCCTGGCGGAAAATAGCAGCAGAATAGAGACACTGCAGAAAGAGGTCAAGCAGGAAAAGAAGACAAGAGCCGACCAGCAGAAAACCATCGCTGACCTCAAAAGCCGCATGAAGGGAAATCTCACCCTCAGTGAAGCGAGAGGTATAATTTGGTCGGACATAATCTCAGCAGTGATGGAACAGTGGGGCTTCTTAAAAACAATGGGAGAAAATAAATCTGCTATACCCTATCTCAGCAGGAAATTGCAGGAGGTAGACCTCAACTTGTCCGTTAGATCCCTGCATGCCAGAAACTATATTTCATTCTTGAAGGGACTGGAATCTAATGAGGTGGAGAAGCATGGCATACCAAGTCAATTCATGGAAGTTTTTGAATGTCAAAAAATCATTGACAAGGAGGCGGCCTAAGATACACCTTCGAGAGCCCTGCAACAGGTGGTAGCGAACGTGGGTCATTTTGATGCAGTATGCGGTGAGATTACCACAGTTGGACTGCCATCTTGTTGGGACCCAACCACTCCTTCCGTGCTACGACCGTTGACAGAGTATAAGACATGCCTACAGGAAGAAAAAGACCGGACAGACATTCTGTCAGATAAAACTGCCCGGTTAAAGGCCGAAACAATTGTTTCATCCCTCCGTCAAGAATTCGTCCTTCTTCATCTCATAAAGCACAGGCTCCCCACCGATGCAAGTTTCAGCGACCTCACCGAGGCCTATGTCAGGGTGGAACAATTCGCAGCGACACCTGAACCATCAACAGATAGCCAGCGAAGATGCACTCAGTTCGCCAGTCAGATCGCCAGCTCATCTGCAAATGTTCCACCACCAGCATCTGCAACTGCCTCAACTCCTTCGCATCTGTGAAACACTGTCAACTCATGATTGGGCCTCAGTGGCCTTTTTACTTTTTACTTAGTTAGCTACTTTTCAAGTTTCAAGTGGGCTTCAGGTTCTACTTCAGCATTGTACTTTTTACCAGACTGTTGTTTAATATTTTGTTTTAAAAATGGCCAAGTGCCTGACTGTCCATGATGAGAGGTCTTTATTCCTCATCATAAATTTTGTTATTTTGATAAGGACCTTTAACAATTTTTGATCATGCGAAGAAGATATTTTTCCAAAAATATCTTCTCGCTCAGTCATGAAGATGTCTATATAAGAAAGATCTAAAGAGAAGAACAGGTTCCAAATTTTTTGAAGAATTGACTGTAAAAGAATGTTTTGTATGCTTTTTGTGAAAGTTGTAATACAAATGTGAAGAGCCCATTGGGTTTTCAATGAGAAAGAGTTTTGATATTTAAGGAGGATTCTGGTCTTGGTACTTTACAGTGTGTACTTCTTTCTTATGTGCTATAGTTAACCATTGATTCCGTTTATGTCCATTTATCTTGTGTCACATTCTGGAATGCGAGTAGCCCACTGTGTCTGATGTAAATTTATCCTTGTTGATACTTATGTCATAAGCTTAATTGGCACTTTAAATATGGCTCAGGTGTGACATTCTGTTTCATTTCCAGTTCATCCGCATTTCTGCTATATTGACTGCTAATGAGATGTCATTTACAAATGTTGTCTTCAGGTGTGGATTCTTATTTTACTAAGCCCACTACATGCTGGTATATGTTTCTGGATGTTGTCTCAATAGCAGTTAGTATCCTCTCTATTCTACGAATACAATAGATGCTCTGTGATTACCAATATCTGTGAAGTGTTTAGAATCCAGCCCTCTTTGTAGTTAAGCTGCTTTTGAGTTGTCTGCTACATTTCGTGTTCGAGTTTCATATCTTGCCTCTGCAATATTGCTTTCTCTGTTATTAACTTCTGGAAGTTTTGGTCCCATTCAAGTTAAATTTCCTATTTACAAAGGAATAGCATGAGAGCTCAGCTCTGCTAGTTATCCCGATCATAATATATTGCACTTGCTCTCTGCTATATAAGATGTCCTAGGCACTGGTCTTTCACAGCTCAAGACTGTCTCTAGGATCGACAACACTGGACATGAGCCAAATCGGCCTAAGTAGCCGCAAATGACATGGCTACATCAATGGGACATAGTGGTGGGAATTACAAGCCCACCTGAAAGGGGTTGTGGCCGGTTGAGCTGTGGAGAGCCTGATTATAACTGTTTTTTACATAGGAGAGGCTCTCATCCCATGTGTGTGGATGCTTTTAATTGTACGTGCGTGGAATGTGTACAAGCATCATGTTAACGACCTCTGTCTGGCCATCAGTTTGGGGATGGAAAGATGTGGACTTGGTGAGATTCGTGTCCAACATTGACCAGAGGCTAGACCAAAATGGGTTGAGGAACCTGTTGTCCCGATATGAGATGATAGACTGTGGGATCCCAAAGTGCACCCACACTCGTTCAAAGAAGAGTTTAGCAGTGGCTTATGTTGTGATATTCTTCTTGCAGGCCGCCATAATGGTCATCTTCTATAATCTGTCGACGACCACGAAAACACAGTCATTTCCATGCTTAGTAGAAGGAGGTCCGACATGTAATCCATGGAGATGGATTCCCAAGGCCGACTAGGGGTAGGTAGCAGAGGATAGAGGCCTTGCTTATTGATGGTTGGTTTGGAAATGGCACAAGCAGTGCAGGATCTGATGTACTTCTTGACATCCTGTCAAAGGTTCGTCCAATATAAATACTTCTGCAGTACTCCCACTGTTTTCTTGACCCCGAAATTCCCAACAACTCAATTGTAGTGTTCTTCCCATATCATCTTGGCACGCTCACTTAAGGAACACAAAGGTGTCCCAGGTGACATAACAGTGCATCTTGGAGGTGAAATTTTGGAACTTGCGTACCCCCCAAGAGTGCCTTGTATGTGTGGCCGAATTATGGATTGCTCTTGTAGAGAAGCATCCATTCATAAGTCTCGTGCCCAAAAGAGTTTAGAATGGTGGTTAGCACCACGATCGGTGGTCGGATGAGGCAGTCTGCAACTTATTGGTGCTACCCTTCTTGTACTTGATGTTCAAATGAAACTGTTGTAGATATGTGGACCACTTCTAATGGCGATCGTTCTGCAACTTCCCTTGTGTCTGTATGAACTACAGGGGTCAGTGATCAGTATGGATGATTGTTTCCTTCCCAAAAATGTAATGCTTCCATTATCAAAAAGCCTGCACAATGGAATACATTTCTTTGTCATAAGTGGGATACTTGCGGACTATTTCGGACAATGTCTCACTGTGATATGCCACTGGATGCCCCTGTTGAGTAAGAATTGCCTCAATAGCATAGTGAGATGCATCTGTCTCGATCTCAAATGGTTGTTGCAAGTCTGGTAACGTGAGCATTGGGGAAAAACAGAGGCGATATTTCAATTCTACGAACGCCTTCTGTTGAGATTTCGACCAAAATAATTTTTCTTTCGCTCCTCCCTTGGTGCCTTGACTCAAGGGCCAAGTGATATGAGAGAATCCCAACATGAACCTCCAGTAGAAATTAGCAAGATCTAGAAAGCTACGAAGCTCTGTTAGAGTGGTTGGGGCTTGGAAATCCTGAATGACTTAGATCTTGTTTGGATCCACATGCACCCCCCTTTCATCAATAATGTATCCCAAATATTGAACCTGGGTCATGCAAAAAGTGCACTTCTCCAAATTGGCACACAACTTATGTTGTCGCAGTGTTTGGAGGACTTGTCGGATGTGGTGGAGGTTCTCTTCCCAAGTCTGGTTGAAGATCAGAATGTCATCTAAGTACACCACTACAAATGCATTGGTGAATGGCCGCAAGATGTCGTCCATCAACCTCATGAAGGTTGCGGGAGAATTTTTCAACCTGAAAGGCATGACTAGCCATTCAAAAAGGCCCTCTTGGCTTTGAAGGCATTCTTCCACACATCGAAGGGTTCGATTGGTACTTGGTGATACCCAAACTTCAAGTCGATCTTGCTGAAATATTTCGCCCCTTTGAGTTGGTCCAGAAGGTCATCAATCCATGGGATTGGGTACCTATTCCAGACAGTGATCTTGTTCAGCGCCTGATAGTCAATAAAAAGTCTCCAAATCCCATCCTTCTTTTGTACCAACACGATTGGGCTCCCACATGGCGATGAACTCGGTCGGATGTGACATTTCTGCAGCAGCTCCTGAATCCGCCTCTTTATTTCATCGTTCTCTAGAACAAAGCATCGATAGATCTGTCCATTAGGTAGCGACACACCTAGGGTTATATCAATGGGGTGCTTGACCTGATAGTGTAGAGGCACCCCTGTGGGTGAGGTGAAGAGGTCCCCGTACTCCTCCACAACCTTGTCCACTTTTTGTTGTTGCTGTGCAGAGGAGCCTTGTCTGGAGGTCGTGGCCACACTCTTCTTCTTGCCCTGGGGGCAGATCATCAGGAAAACAATTTTTGTGTTTTTGGAAATGAGCTTACTGCATTGTTTTGCAGTAACCAAAGAGATAGCGGTAGGCAGTGGTACCTCTGGTATCATGTACAACTTATTTCCCAAAGTAACAATAATAATGGGAGGTTGGGACTCATACACAACATGTCACTTCCACAAGTATTGTTGGACTAATAATACATCACAAACATCAAGAAGAGAAATGTCACATAATACGTCATCCGTGAAGGGCTTGATGCTGTAGGGAAGGAGGCATTGTTGGTTCATGCGGAGATCTCGTCCTTGGTGAAGCCACCTGATGGTGTATGGTTGTGGGTGTGATGTGGTCGGAAAGCCCAACCACTTCACAGAATCTGCTGAAATGAGGTTCTTTTGGCTCCCATTATCGACAATGAACTATAGCGGGGAACCCTTTACCCACATCTAGGAGTGGAAGAGATGATCCTCCTCCTCTGGATCTTCCGGTTCCTCCTTCTGGATCTTCGTAGTGGCAATAGTGGCACTGGGCTCGGCATAAATAATTTGTTTCCCTTTTTCATTCCCCTTGTCAGGTTCTGATTCAGAGTCGGAGCATGCATCTAATTTAGAAGCCCTCATCTTGGCCACCAGCGACTGCTTGGCCCGACACTCACTTGTGTTGTGGGTGGAGCTATTATGGAACTCACACCACTTTCCTGTGTCCTTCTTTGACTTCGCGATGTTGTTCTTTTCTTGCGGCTTTGGCAGGTTGTCTTGGGCCACCATGCCTTGGCTTTGTCATTTTTTCTGTGGTTTTGGGGCACCTTTCTCTTGTTTTTGATTCACAGATCCAAAGTCTTATTTCTTCTGTTTGAATTTATGCTCAATCTTCACAGCATATCGGTATGTCATACCAGGTGAGGAGATGTTGAGGAACTCCATTTCCTCCTGAATGTATATGTGAAGAAAACTGTGATACTTTAACACCAAATTTTTCTCCGAATATTTGATAACCAAATTTGTGCATAGGGTATGGAACAGATTCGTCAGCTCATGCACATCTTGATCCCTTTGTTGCCGCAGTGTTGTCCATTGTATGTAATTGTCCTCATAGCTCCCCATGGGATAGTATTGTTCCTTGATGGCATCTCAAAAATAATTCCAAGTGGGTACGGCTGAGAATAAAGAGGGTTTTCTCTCGTCCTTTTTCTCACAGTAGGTTTCCCACCAATCCTTGACATGGAGGGTAGCTTTGAGGAGTGCAAAAATAATCTTCTCCCGGTTGGAAAAGTCATGAACCGAGAAATATCCTTCTAATAGATTCAACCATCTATCTACGAAATCTGCATCTATTTGACCCTCAAATATGGGAATGTCAAAGTTTACTTGTACCTTAAAGGGAGTCGTGCCTCCAAAGTGGCTGTTGGATGCAGATGCGCCACAGGTGGGAAGTCGCTGAAGGATTTGGGCAAAGTTATCCATCATCGCGTTCCTTTGTCTTTTGAGGGCCTACTTGAGAAATGTTTTGATAGAATTTCCTGCTCCCTCATATTTATTTTCATCCCCCATGGGCGGCCATCGGGGTTTACGAGGCTGACCTTGCAAAGTTTCAACTAGATAGAGTCATAACTCCTTATACCATGACCACGTTGGGGACATGCAAAGAAGGATCGAGAAAAAGAAGACTGCTTTGATACCAATGATCCATATTTATGCAGGAACGAAATAGAATACACATATAACCATAATTATAAATGTGCAGTGGAAATAACACTTCATTTCCGTAATATCAAAGAATTGAAATTTGCTTACAGACAGAATGGAAATAAACTAGCTAGGGCGATGGTAGCTTATCTCTGAGAAGAGATGTGGCAGCTATAGGCCTCTAAACTGTGTTACAATGAGGCTTGAGGGTATATTTATTATTTAGAAACAATGGAAAACCCTAAACATCCAAAACCATAACCCTAAGAGATGAAGCGCCAAAACTATGGGCCCCATTTGGGTAAATTGGTGTTTCAACTTCCCGGGGACGTAACTTTGGCATACGATCTCCATTTGACGTGCACCATACCTCGTTAGAAAGATCTATCCTATGACTACAAATTTTGATGTAAGAAACATCGGTCCATGGACCCATGTTGCTGCCAGTTTTCCCAAAAGAACGTTGTTTAGGGCCTCAAAACGGCTCTGAAAGTTCAGGACCGAAAAACTACTAAAAAAAGTAAGTTGTGCTGAAACAGAAAAAATAAAAGAGAAAATGGTGAGGCCCCAAGTGGAATAGGTGGGTGGCCACCAATATCCACCTGGATCAATCCACTTCCTAAGGAGTGGTATGGTTATCCAAGAAATAATCAGACCTTCCAAAGGAAACTTGCCCTGAAAACATAGCTACATGGAATGGACTATACATGGGCCTATGAACCATGTTACAATGAGGCTCAAGGGCCTTTTTATTATTGAAAAACATGGGAAAACCCTAAAGAACCAAAATCTTAACCCCGGGAGAGGGAACGCCAAGAATTTGTGGGCTTGGTTGGGGTTAGTTGGGCAACCAACTTCTCGGGGTTGTAACTTGGTCATATTATCTCCATTTGGCACATATGATATATCGTCGAAAAGATATCTATGATTACTACATGATTTTCTTCAAGTCCCTACCTACATCTATGGGCTTATTGCAGACCTCATAAAAAACACCATTTAGGGGGTTAAAACTACTCTGGAAGTTTAGGACCTAAAAAACTGCTAAAATAGTAAATGTTGCTATAAACAAGGAAACTAATGAAACCAACTGGAGGTATATGTGCAATAGCTGGGTGGCCACTAATATCCACCTGGATCAGTCATCCCCCCTAGGAAGCAATGTTTCCCATTGCATGCAGAGCCTCCATGAGGTGAGGAAATTTATGTTGAATTTGGTCGCTGGTAAAGGGCAAGTAGGGCAAGTGAAGGAGTAGGGCCAAAGGCAGTCCACATTGAACACTAGGTGCAAACCAAGGAATGGTGGAATATTGAGCTTGAAGGCATTGTACCCTATAGCCTTGGTGATGGTATATGGCCCATATCAGAGTGGGAAAAGCTTGAGGTGGGGCCCAGCAAGGTGCTCCTTATGCAAATGTAGACAAACTTTGTCGCCCAATTGGAACTTGCATGGAACCTGATTCTGATAATGTCATTGCTTGTACTTAGCATTATCTCTGTCCAATATATCATGGACCTATTAGAAAATGTGTTGAATATGCTCAATGAATTTGTTCACCTTGTTAACTTTGGACTACACATGAGCTAAATTTGTCTGAGTAGATGCAAATGGTATGTCCACATCAATGGCGCATAATGGCTAGAATCCCAAGCCCACCTGAAAGGGGTTGTGGCCAGTTGAGTTGTGGAGATCATTATTATAGTTTTTTGGACATAGGGGAGGCTTTCATCCCATGTGCATGGATGCTTCAAGTTGTACATGCGCAGAATGTGTACGATCATTCGGTTGACGACCTCTATTTGGCCATCAGTTTGGGGGTGGAAAGTTCTGGACTTAGTGAGCTTGGTGTCCAACATCGACTAGAGACTTTACCAAAATGTACTGAGGAACCTATTGTCTCGATCTGAGATAATGGACTGTGGGATCCCAAAGTGTACCCACACTCGCTCAAAGAATAGTTTAACAATGGATCCTGTTGTGATATTCTTCTTACAGTCCGTCATAATGGCCATCTTAGAGAATTTGTCGACGATTACAAAAAAAAAGTCGTTTCCATGCTTGGTAGAAGGAAGCCCCAACATGTAATCCATGGAGATGGATTCCCACGGCTGACTAGGGGTAGGCAGCAGAGTATATAGGCCTTGATTCTTGATGGTTGATTTGGAAATGGCGCAGGAAATGTAGGGTCTTATGTACTTCTCGACATCATGTCGATGATTCGACCAATAGAAATACTTCTGCAGTACTGCCATGGTTTTCTCGACCCTGAAATTTCCAGTGACCCACTTGTCGTGCGCTTCCCAAATCATCTTGGCATGCTCACTTGAAGGAACACAGAGGAGTCCCAGGTGGCATAACACTGCATCGTGGAGGTGAAAATTTGGAACTTTCTTACCCTCCAAGAGCGTCTGATATGTGTTGCCAAATTCTAGATTACTTTTGTAGAGATGTGGCTAACCCAAAGTCTCGTGTCCATAAGATTTGAGCACAGTGGTTAATGCCACGATCAGTGGTCGACTAAAGCAGTCTGCAACATTATTGACGTTTTTATCACAAAATTGTACTTGATTGGCTGCTTATCAAACAACTCTATGTAAATATTTCAAACCACTTCTAACTGAAGCTTAGCCTCTTCAGTTTGAGAGGACTCTCTCAAGGTGGTTTTATGATATTGAATAATGATAGTACTAGATGGCTAACTCTATGGGAAATGTAACTTGTTTTTTATGTTTGCAGGTTGAAAAGAATGCAAGCTTGCTACCATTGGGCTTATGGAGTCAAAAATCAATAGTTTTAGTGGCAAAGTTTCTTGACATGGAAGCTGAGGCAGATAGAGGTCTTTAACAGAGGCAATTCACACATAAAACATAGGATAACACAGTCATTTCATGACTAAAGGAAGTCAGAGCATAAAATTATAAATTCTGAGTAATAGAGATGAAATCTATTGCAAGTGGTAAAACATAAAGATATAGATCAATAAGACATCAAAAATCTCATGAGAATATCAGGTCTGTCAAGAAGAAAGTCACTCTATATTACTGATATAAGTCAAATACATAAAAGCAGCAGTTTGGTGCAAAAAATCTCCAATCCTTTACTACTCCGATGCTTTGTCATTAAATAGACCTTCTTTATAATAAGGATGATCTGCCTAATGGCTAGATCACTGAATTCTCCTATGACACCTTTCATAACTGAAATACATAACTTGTAATAGAAAACTGATAGCTACACCTCAAACAAAACATCTCCCTAATAGGACTCTAACTTCTATTTATTACATAACTCTACCTTATCTGTGAAATAGTTACATGATGGTTACAAAATAAGTATCACATGCTCGAAAGACACATGACAGAGCTCATTACCACTTTACATATTTAAAACCCTCCTAGACTTGTGGGGCATAACCCTACTTTTTAGGAATGCATGACCATTATCTTCAAAGTTGCTTTGGATGATGACATGTATTCATAGCACCTCCTTCGAGTCATAAATATTTGATGATAAGCTCACTTGACATGTTGGAGGTCTCCAGTTGTCCAAAACTGCCATTAAGATGCTCCAAATCCTTTAACAATTGCTCGCTATGAAAACAGGACAGTTTCATAGCGAGTTTTGGTAGCATTGGAAAAGTAGCTTTTGCAACCATTTACTCTGCTCCTTTGTTGTTCCATGATGTCAATCATGTCATGACACATCACCACCATCAATTTCCCTCCTTTAAAACTACAAAAACTGACTTTAGAAGCAAAAAGGCTGCTACAGGTTTTTTCGTAGTGTTTTCCTGGCTTTAAGCCTCAGGAACGCTACGAAATTGTGTAAAAACCCAGAAATTTCCTATTTCAAAACTGTCTTCGAAAACTGACCTCCAGCTGCAAATCTTGATTTTCTGCATGTAATGAAACTTCTAAGACATATTCAATCTCAACTTATTGCTCCTGTGGTGTTTCCTCCTCATTTATGATCAGTTGAGCTATAGGCTTTTCTACCACTATCATCTTTAAAACTTTCTTTTACAACTCTTCATGAATCAATTATAATTTCTCTTTAAGATATTTGACTTGGTCCTTCAGTGTCCTATTCTTATATTGCAAGTACAGGTTTATATTTTTGATGTGCTTGACCTCTCTTCTTAGTGGCTGAGTCCACTTTATCAGTTTTTCTGTGTTGTCCAAGGTCTTTGAGACACTTGTCACTTGATCCTCCCAAATCTTCCTCATTTGTTCAAACTACACTCTCTCAGCTCTATGCTTTTTTGCCTCTTTCCTCAAGACTGATATTTCTTCACCTGCCTCTTTCAACAGCTCCTTAAGGGTTTCAACTTCTGATTTTTCAGTGATTTTCTCTTTACCCTTCTTTTATTTGATGACTAGTTCTTCTTTTGCGGGTGAGGAGAGGTCTATGATGCTTGGTGGTGGTTGAGAAATTTCCTTGACCTTCTGTGTCTCTTTGCTTCTTTCCAAGACCTTTCTTGCATGTCTTGTCATTGGATTTCTAGCTTGAAACATGAAACCAGCATCATCACTTGCAAACTCTAACTTTTTAGTTGTTTTGCCTTTCTTTAGCTTTCTTCACCCATCTTCAACATCTTCAACTTGGACAATGGGAGTTTCTTCAATATCAACTGCATGCAATATGTCCTCTTAGTTACCCTTAACCACTGTTTGGCTCCTAGTAACTCTCTTGCTGCCATGTTTGTTAACTGTTGACTTATGTTTTGTAGGTGTAGCTTTGGGTGTATCAACCTTCTGTAAAGGCTTTGTCTCCATGCTCATTGTTTCTAACTTCTCTACCACTGTTGGTGATGAAATATCTCTAGGTTTGGGAACTCTTTTAGGGGTGATAGCATCTACTTCAAAACCACCCATGAACAAAAAAGATGACCAGTCTCTACCTAATCTCTTCAAATCCTCTAACACCAACAACTTAATCAAACCATGGTGAAAAAGAGAAGTTTCATTTCCTTATTTTTTAACTTGGACCTTATCTGACATTTTAGTTATACTTTTGTACAAGTAAAATGGAAATTCAAGAGACCTCTTACCCAAAAAATGTAGCAGAAGCCTAAGGTGGTAGGAGTAGACCATGTGAAACCTTCCTTCACAGGTGAAGTACCTTTGAATGATCATCAACAACTTTAAGAAGTTGTCTTTCATGTAGCTCCTTGGGATAGCATTTGTGAGATCAATTTCACTATGCTCTAGCTGGATGAATTTTTTGTTTCTTGCATGGTGAACTTGATGCCTTTAAAACATTGTTCCCCTCCTCTAGGGATTCCTGTTGCTGCTGAAATGTTGTTTGGTGTTACTGTGAGATTTAACATTCCCACCATTGAAGTTGTCCCAGTAAAACTGATAGCAAACTCCTTAGAGACTTGTAGATGACAACCTTGCAGCCTTTGGAATAATTGCATATAACCTATTCTTCTGAATACCTCCAAGGCAGTTGGGTCTTCATTTAACAAATTCATGTCCACGGGCTCATACCTGTGGCACTGACCACCTTTTTTGTTCTTCTTCCTTGCAGCCATGGCGACTTTATATCTTCTCAGGCTCGCTTGATTAATGACACCTGCAACCTTTGAAAATGCCAACAACTTGCTTGGCTTGATGAAGCAGCTCTCCAGAACTCAATAGCATGCAAAGATGAAGCAGATAATGACAAAAAGACTTAATTGGGTAATGTTTTATGGTTTCGATGACAAATCATTCCTTAATCATGACACATGCATGCTAAAAATGATAATGATGACCTCATAAATGACCTTTGTACCTTGAATTAACCCTAACAGACTCGAATGACATCCACCCTAACTCCTCCAATGATGAACTGACACTTCACCTCAAGTTTGACAAGATAGACAGGAAAACTGTTTTTCGTAGCGTAGCTAGTTCATTTTTTTACAGTTTTGCTACGAAACTATTAGGTAGTTTCATAGCGAAGATTTTTGTTTCACAATGTAAAATGCTACGAAAAGAGGTGAAACTGGCTTAAGTCTCCTTTTTCAAATTAAACACTTGGGAAATGAAATCTAACACCTAATGTTGATTGATGGGACATGACATGACCTAAATGGAGGTGGGTTTGAACCTTAGGATAGGTTAAAGATGAAAAAAATTAAATTTTCCTATACCAACTTGTGACAAATGAACTCTATGACCATGTCAAATAATGTTTCACATTTTCTGAGTGATAACAGGCGCTGCCCTTCTTGTACTTTGTCAAACCAGGAGGTAACTCCTGATGTTCAAATGGAATTGTTGTAGGTATGTAACCCATTTCTAACGGTGATGGTTCTGTAACTTCCCTTATGTCTGTATGAACTGCAGGGGTCAATGATATGTGTGGATGACCACTTCCTTCCCCAAAATGTAACACTTCCATTATCGACAGGGCTGTACAATGGAATACATATCTTTGTCATATGTGGGATACTTTTGGAGTGTGTCTCAAAATGTCTCACTGTGATATGCCACTGGATTCCCCTCCTGAATAATTATTGCCCTAATAGCATAGTCAGAGGCTTATTTCTCGATCTAAAATGGTTGTTACAAGTCTGGTAATGTGAGCACTGGTGCAGAGCAGAGGTGATGCTTCATATCTCTGAATAACTTCTGTTGAGATTCCGACCAATAGAATTTAGTGTTCACTCCTCCCTTAGTGACTTGACTCAAAGTCCAAGTGATATGAAAGAACCCCAACACAAACATGTGGTAGAAATTGGCAAAACCCAAAACGGAGCTCTGTTAGAGTGGTTGAGGATGCCCAATCTCGAATGACCTGGATCTTAGCTAGGTACAGATCCACCCCACACTCATCAATAATGTACCCCATATATTGAACCTGGGTCATGCAAAAATTTCATTTCTCTAAATTGGCACATAACTTGTGTTGTCGCAGTGTTTGGAGGACCCGTCTAATGTAGTAGAGGTGCTCTTCCCAAATCTGGTTGAAGATTAGGATTTCATCCAAATACACCATCACGAATGAGTTAGTGAATGGTCGCAATATGTCATACATCATCCTCATGAAGGTTGTAGAAGCATTTGTCAACCCGAAAGGCATGACCATCCATTCAAAAAGTCCCTCCTTGGCTTTGAAGGCAGTCTTCCACACATCGAAGGGTTTGATTGGTACCTGGTGATATCCAGACTTCAAGTCAAACTTGCTAAATTATTTGGCCCCCTTAAGTTGTTCCAGAAGGTTATCAATCTGTGGGATCGGATATCTATTCCAGGCAGTGATCTTGTTTAGCGTACGATAGTCAATACAAAGTCTCCAAGTCTCACCCTTCTTCTGCACCAACACGATCAGGCTCCCACGGGGTGATGAACTCGGACGGATGTGACCTTTCTGCAACAGCTCCTTAATCTACCTCTTGATTTCGTCGTTCTCCAGAACAAAGCGCCAATATATTGGTCCATTGGGTAGTGGTGTGCCTGGGGTCAGATCAATGGAGTGCTTGACCTGATAGTGTAGAGGCACCCCTGTAGGTGAGGTGAATATGTCCCCGTACTCCTCCACGAACTTGTCCATATGTTGTGTTTGTGCGGAGGAGCCCTGTCTATAGGTCGTGGCCACAATTTTATTCTTGCCCTGAGGACAGATCATAAGGAAAAAAAATTTCCCGGTTTGGGAAATGAGCTTATTGCATTGATTCGCAGTGATCAAAGAGATGGTGGTAGGCGGTGATACCTCTGGTATCATGTACAACTTATTACCCAAAGTAACAATAATAGTGTGAGATCGAGTATCATACACAACATGTTGCTTCCACAAGTATGGTTGGCCTAATAATACATCACAAAATTCAAGAGGAGAAACATCACATAATACCTCATTTGTGAAGGGCTTGATGTTGTAGGGAAGGTGACACTGTTGGCTAACACAGAGATATCATCCTTGGTGAAGCCACCCGATGGTGTATGGTTGTGGTGTGATTTTATCGGCATGCCCAGCCGCTTCACGACCTCTGTTGAAATGAGGTTCTTTTAGCTCCCGTTGTCGACAATGAATTGCAGCGGGGAACCCTTCACCCACATTTGGGAATGGAAGAGGCGCTCCCCCTCCTCTGGAAGTTCGTGTTCTTCCTTCTGGATATTGGTGGTGGCACTAGGCTCTGCATCGATAATTTACTTCCCTTTGTCATTCCCATTGTTGGGTTCTGAATTAGATTCAAAACATGCATTTGATTTGGAAGCCTTCAGCTCGACCATTAGTGACTGCTTGGCCCAACACTCATTTACGTTGTGAGTGGATCTCTTATGTAACTCACACCACTTTCCCATGTCCTTCTTTGGCTTTGCGGTGTTTTTCTTCACTTACGGCTTCGACAGGTTGTCCTGGGTCACCTTGCCATGGCCTTGTCCTTTGTTTTGCGGTTCGGGGATGCCTTTCCCTTGCTTCTAATTCATAGATCCAAAGCCTCGCTTCTTCAATTTGAATTTTTGCTCAATCTTGGCAGCATACCAATATGTTGCAACAAGTGAGGAGATGTCAAGGAACTCCATTTCCTATTGGACATATTTTTTTAGACAACTACGGTACTTAAGCACCAAGTGTTTCTCCAAAACTTTGATACCCAACTTTGTGCACAGGGTATGGAACAGATTCATCATCTCATGCACATCTTGATCCCTTTGTTGTCATAGTGTAATCCATTGTATGTACTTGTCCTCATATCTCCCCACGGGGTAGTATTATTCCTTGATTATGTCTCGAAAAGAATTCCAAGTGGGTGAAACCAAGAACAAGGAGGATTCCCCCTCATCCTTCTTCTCATAGTAGGTTTCCCACTAGTCCTTGACATGGGGGGCGGATTTGAGGAGTGAAAAAGTAATATTTTCCTGATTGAAAAATTCATTAAATGAAAAATATCCTTCTAATAGATTTAGCCATTTATCTACGACGTCTGCATCTATTTGGCCCTCAAATATGGGAATGTCGAAGGTAACTTGTACCTTAAAAGGAGTGGTGCATCCAGAGTGGCTGTTGGATGAAGATGCGTCATTGGTGGGTATTCGTCAAAGGATCTGGGCAAAGTTATCGATCATCACGTTCCTCTATTTCTCAAGGGCCTCCTCTAAAAATATTTTGATAGGATATCATGCTCCCTCGTATTTCTTTTCCTCCGCCATGGGAGTTCGTCGAGGCTTGCGAGGATGATATTGCAAAGGTTCAACTAGATCGATCCCTAACTCCTTATACCTTGATCTCGTTGGGGACATGCAAATAAAGATCGAGAAATATTAGACCACTCTGATACCACTAATCCGAATTTATGCAGGAATGCAATAAAGTACATAAATAAATATAAACGTATAGATACAACAGAAAATGTACTTCATTTCATTAATATCAAATATAAAAATAAGATTACAGACAAAATGGAAATAAACTAGCTCGGGCGATGGTAGCTTATCTCTAAGAATATATGTGGTGAATACAAGCCTTTGAACCGTGTTACAATGAGGCTCAATGGCCTTTTTATTATTAAACAACATGGGAATACCCTAAACAACCAAAACCCTAACCCCAGGAGATGGAACGCCCAAATTTTGTGGGCCCTGTTGGGGTTAGTTGTGCAACCAACTTCTCGGGGTCATAAATTTGTCATATTTATCTATGTTTGGCGCATACAATATATCGTCAGAAATGCCTCTTCGAGTACTTCATGATTTTCCGTAGGCCCTTGCCTACAGTTATGGTCTTGCTACGGACCTCAAAAAAATGTCGTTTATGGGGTCAAAACTGCTCTGTAAGTTTAGGACACGCAAAAACTGCTAAAAATAGTAAATTTTTCTATATACAAAGAAACTGATGAAATCAGTTGGAGGTCTAGGTGGAATAGGTGGGTGGCCACCAATATCCACCTGGATCATTATGATTCATTACTATATAATTATTTAATTATGAAAATTTTTGAAATGGTAAAATTGATCTCACATTGATTCACCCCCCACCCTCTAAGTGTGGCCTTTGGGCCAACATTAAGTGTGCTCCTATGATCCCGAACATACTCTTGAGCATCCCTCAATGTCTACGTGAACCATCAAGTTCTCTTCACAAAAATAGAAGGGACTAATACCTCCTATTCCTCATGTAAATATTGTCATCCTAAGCTAGAAATTGTTGATGTATTTGGTAACCCTAGCTCAAAATTTGGAGTTTCCTACTCCTCATAATATATAACTAGAATGGACTAATGTGACTTCTTAGATGCAAATTCTTCCTCAAAATTTACATCCCTTATTACTATTGTCTACCTTTTCTCTAGAATATAAATACTAGAAGCCTTTGAAGTCTCATGGTAACCCACATATAAACCCTTCCTAATGGAGTTATCCAACTTTGTCCTCCTTTTTATAGGTACATGGATGGATTTTGGACAAACAAATATGTACAAATTACTTATCTCTAGCTTCACACTAGTAGATTTCTCCTCTGGTGTCTTATCCCTCAAGATCCTATGAGGACACCTATTGTGGATGTAAATTGTTGTGTTGCATGCTTCTACCCAAAGAATCATTAGCAATTATTGGTCATGAATCGTGGCCTATGCAACCCCTATTATGGATTGATTCTTTCACTCTACAAATTCATTATGTTGTAGGTTGTACAAAATAGTTATCTTCTTCTTGATTCCTACCTCTTTGCATAAATCCTAGAACTCATTGGAGGTATATTCACCCCAATTATCTAATCTCAAAATCTTGATATTATTCCCCATTTGGTTCTCAATAAGAGCTATAAACTCTTGAAAATTTATAAAGACTTCAACTTTTGTCTTTAATATTTAGATCCATGTCTTATGAGAGATTCAGTCATCAATGAAGAAAGCATAGTACATGCTCCCTATTATTGATTCTACTAACATTGATCCACATACATATGAATGCACTAGGTATAAAATCCCTTTTAACCAATTCTCACTAGTTGGGAAAGTACAATGGGCATGCTTTCCAAGTGGGCACCCTCTACATACTCCTTGTTGCTTGATTCTAAACTTTGTAAGACCTGTGACTATCTCCCTCAAAATAGGCAATGTTCTATAATGCATGTGCCTCGTCCTCTTGCACCATAACTCGCACAATTTGTTTGTGTTATGAATGAGGACTATAATAGGTTCTCCCTATAACCCATATAGGCTTCCTTCCTTAACCCATATCACATATGTTTATTTTGGGTTAGATTTCTTTAGCTTGATAAGGCCATGTTGGTTCATTAGCTCTACAATGTAACCCTTATTCTCCATAACTGAAACTAAAAGCAATTTTTTCTTGAGACCTAGATAGACAAAACATCATCAAAGTATAAAGAGTTACCTAACTAGATCTGGAAGGGAAAGGTACCAAACCTTGCTACTAGGTACTAAGCATCATCACCAAGATCATCCTAGACTCTTGAATTTTTATCTGTTAGAATTTAAAATAAATCTTTGGTTGATGTCATGCATAGATTCTCTATTATCCACGTGTCAATTTTTCATTGGAACCATACTACTAGAGAGGAAAGACACCATTAATAAATATTTCACAAAATTAGCAGCAAACTCATTCATCTAAGTTTTTGTACAGGTTGTTATATTCTTCTATTGTTTCTTCCCCTTGACCTTCTTCATTATACATTGTGATTCATAATGGTTGAATTTATGACAATCGAAGCACTTGATTTTACTCAAGTCCTTCTCCCCTGGCTATGAGCCTGACTCCTCACTCTTTCCCTTACCCGTTTTAGTTCCTCTATGTTATAAAATTATATATTATATAGCAATGGAACACACAAAATATGTATAAACACAAACACATAAATAACATATAAAAAAAGAGAGACACAGATATATGTGGTTCACCCAAATTGGGCTACGTCCACGGAAACAACCAGCCCTTCATTTCTATTATCCAGCAAAATTAAGAGAAACAACCTACAAAAAATCCTCTGTAATATCCTCTACTCTCTCACATAGTCCCCCTTTCTGGTTCTCGCTCAGAATATACACTCAATACACAATCGCAATACAATACCCTAATACAAAACGATGGGTTGCCTTCTAGGGAAAAAACCCCTACATTAAACATAACTTCTACCATCAAATCATCTGCCTAATTAACAGCCCATATTGACTACAAAATTACCATATTTTACAAGGAATTTTTACATATGTTTCTATCTTCAGGGGCGATGCCCCCGAAACCCCTCGCTAGGGGGGGCTCATAAAATCGTCGCCGCCCCCCGTGGAACCCCCTAACAGTGATTACATGATGGGTGGCATTGCCACCCCGTTAAGAACAGGGATCCAACATGGCGATACAACTAAATAAAGAAGATAATCAAGCTCAACATCCAACACTTTACCTTTTCCCTTCTTGGTTTGACCAATTAGGGCTAGGTTTTCATCATCACCCTTCTTGTTGGGCTTTGACTCCATCTGACCTTCCTCCTGGATATAGTCATATCACACTCTTTAAAGTTAGGTTAAAGGTTCTATTTAGCAAAAATACCTTTGAAAAATGGTCCCATGAAGTTTGAAATCCATTCAATGTCGTGTTCACCAACTCTATATTTGTAACCTTCTCTCCAATTTATGCAAGTTGATCACAAATCTGTGTGATCTTTATCAAGTAATTGGTAACAATATTTTATCAAGTCATATCTATGGATCTAAGTTTGTTCCAAAATATTATATTTATATTAATTCTCCTACTATGGTATAGGCTAAGTAGGGAATCAAAATTATCCTCCACCATTTCCTTCTCATATATGTGAGGAATTAAGTGATCATTCATAGCAGCGATGATCATATGCTTGGACTTCACTTTCATTTTCATATGTGCTACCAACAAATGTAGATCTGTAGGTGGAGACGAAACATCCTTAATAGTATCCCAAAGATCATTCTCTTCCAATAGTTATGTCACCCTAACTTTCTAAGGAAAAAGTTGGGGGCACCATCTAATCTATCCTCAAACCTAAGATTAGTTTTTTTTGTCTTTGAGATCAAATGCACAAACTTCCTAGATCTAAAATTTAAAAAAAAAAAAGAGATCCATCCTGCAAGAGTTCTTAGTCCTTTAAGAAACAAAAATTAAACCCTCTAATTGTTGGTTCTTGACTCTAATGGTTGATTTATTGTTGTAAGCCCTTGATGATCTTAATCAGAGACTAGTTATGATACCATATCAAATTTTTCAAAGGCCCTAAATGATTGTTGTCATATGTTTGTCTTAATTAAATAAATTAGATCAAAACATATTTAATCACTTAAATGGATATTTTTAGACATGAAACAATCACATATTTTTTGAAAAATGAATAGTGAAAGTAGTGAATGACTAACACAGATGCAAAATGAATTTTTTCCTTCAAATCAATTTACCATTCCAATGATCAAAACTTACAAGGTACCTTCACAATATATTGTAACTTAGCATATTTATGATAAAAAAAATATTGAAGAATAAGTATAACCTTATAAAAGAGAAGTATGGATCTACTGAAGAAAGAAGAAAACAACTACTATTATATAACTTTAGAATGGTGTTCTTATACGAGTTCCCTCTTATATGCACTATCCTTCTTATCTTGGTATCTACCTCTCTCAAGTGTTCTCATGTGTGTCTCAACTTCTCCCATCTCTTATTTATTCTTTGAAAGAGATAACTAATCACCCCAATCCTAGCAACTAATTTCACATATCTTTGCAACTAATCTCCTTAATCCAAGAAACCACCTTATCTCAATAATGAGGTATATGGTTAAGATTAGAAAAAATCTAGTTCACTAATATTCTATAATATCTAGTATATTTCATTTATATTTCTAATATTAGAATAATATATGGAATTTAACTTTCACGTGTGCTCATTTAAGTGAAATTAAAAGATAGTATTATTTCCCACTTTTAATAAGTGGTCACTAGAAGTTGTCTGGAAATATTTCTTGCATGTTCACACCTAACCTATGCAAGAATCTCCCGCACGAGCCATATTTCTCAACACCCATATCCTTTCCATACTTAACAAACTCCAATGGCCTTTATTTTAGGTGGTTGTTTAATGTATCCCAAAAGGTTTGTATTATACTCCTATAGTAAGAAGAGGCTAGGATGCTTTAAGTTGATGCATTTGTAAAAAATAGAAAAAACATGTTATGAAATTTCAAAATGCAAAAATAAAATAGAAGGGATATTAATTGTGAGTTCAAAATCCAAGAAAGCTTGATCTATACCCCCTCACTATGAGGCCATCACCCCAAGTTCTAAAAAAATGGATGTGTATCTAAATAAAGTACTTAATTAAACTATTTGAACCCTTAATACAATGAAATGCATAAACTTAAAAAAATATGCATTTGCAAAGAAAAAATAATGTACATAAGAGACAAGCAAGGAAAGGGGTAGAAAGAAATAGTTTCAAGGAAAGGATAACTCAATGCATGAAGCGCTCCCTATATAGAAGCACCCATGGATATGGCCATTACATGTGTTCTTGCATTTCAAAGACACAAATACCATGAAGAAAACACAAAGGCATGTCATGGTCATTTACACTTACACCTTGATTGGTTTATGGGAAAATTCCTAGGTACTGGCATGCCTAAGAGGTTTCTATGATGGTCCTCCCATACCTAAACTTGGAAAATACATAAGGTCATAAGCTATTGTGGTGCTTGAAGATGATACTAATTTGATATGCTTATATGAAATTTACATTAAACATGGCTCACTTTTTATGTTACATTGACTCTTGTATACATGTTGATTCATCCCACTTGATTCTTTGATCACATGCTTTACGATGATGCATGCATAGACATAGTCCTTTAGAGGAAATTGATGGCACTTCTCCCACACTTCATGGATGAATTGATGATGGAAATTAGGCTATGTGATGACTCAGAACCTTTTTATACACTTTATCACTCATTAGACCATAGGAACTGCACCTTGGAGCTTGGACATTGCACTTATGAGATTGATGTGGCACTTGGAGAGGGATTGGAGGCCCTAAATGGTATCACATCCTTTTGATGATGTTGATCCTTGGCATGATGATGTTACATTTAATAAGAATGTCATGGAGCCACCTACTTTGAGGATCTAAAGATGTTACTTGTGGACATTGCATTTGTAATGGAACATTGCACCTTTCTAATGGTATGACACTCACTCAAGTTGACCTAGAATGATTAATGATGATGTGGCACTTCCCGGTGATGATACATGACTCTTGGATGATATCCTGCACCATTTTAGAGATACATGACCTTTGGATCATTTCTACCTTATTTTAGAGGAGACATCATCTTTGATAGCCCACTTTCCCCACAAGTGTGGAATTTATGGAGCATATATTGGGGATGATTTGAGTAGAGAATTATTTATTCATTGTAGAGGCATAGGCATATTTGGGTATTAGCTTTAGACCTATCCACCTTGTAACATGTATTTATTATGTTTTAGGGGCATTTAGAGGATATTAGCTATTGTAGAGATAGAGCCTTGGTTTCCTCATATAAATAAGGGGAGTTCTCACCTCATTTGGATTATTTCTACTTCTGGAGTATTACTATTGCTTATTTACTTTTCTCATGATAAACATTCCTATGGAAAGATTAATTGAGCAACTTCTTGTGGAGATAAACTTAGTGGATGATCTTGCCTTTCCTATTGATTTTCATGGCTATGGTTTTGATGAATGATCTTTGTTGGTGCCAACTAATTGCTTAAAATAAGAAAACATTTTTCCTTGACATTAATTTTCAACCAAGGTAAGTCTTATTTCAAGGTTACCATGCACTATCTATGTAGGCCACAAATTCTTATTAAAAAGATATTTTACTTTGTTGATGTCGTTAATTACTTAAATAATAAACATTTGCAAAGAAATGAACAGTAAACTTAAACTATGCAACTATTCATCCTCGTTAAACCCACATTATAGAACCTGAGCATAAACCAATATTAATGGAACTTGATAGCTTATGCTACAAAAATAACACAAACTTGAAACAAAGTAACAAGTCACCAAGTCAAATTTGCATCTAGCATTATGTTGACAGAGACTAGGTGTGAAAAGGTTGACTACCTAAATGAAAATTAACACTTTACTAACAAGGTCATGAGCTACTTGGATTAATCGATATCATGCCCTGTTTCTACAACAAGAATGAAATATTCCTTCAATGTAAACAACATCAACCTTAAAATGCGAATAAAATTAACAGATTGACTATGTAGTAGTAATCTACAACAGTAATAAATTTACCATTAAGTAGAAAAATCAATTGTATGAAATTATTATAAATAACGCACATTCAATATGAATTATTGCAATCCATTAATGATATCAAGAAACACAAACTATTGTAATTTCAAATATCAATAGCAATAAGAAACTGTAATTCTAAATATCAATGATAAATTGCAATCCCAACTATCAATAACGATCATTAACTGTAAAAATAGCAATGCCAAACAATATTCTACCTAAGTACAATGATAGTTGTTCCTTGAGTGGGCCATCCTCCTAAAATAGGGTATTGTCTAAACAAACTCTATTAGCAACTTGGAAAGACTTAATCAAGCATATCGTAATTCATTAGACATCTATTGCTCTTGATATTAACTAGTGTTATTGCAATGTTTACAATTTAGAGGTAAAAATATAAGAAACAAATCCTTTGCTTTCAGTAGAGATTTTATTTACACATTGAGCAAATGTTCCCTTATTAAAAATATGTGCTAGCTTCGAATCATAAATTCGGTCCTTTTACTTAACTGTTAAAAAATACAAAACAATATTTTTTGTTTGTCACACAAACAAAATGTGCAGTTGTATCTTTTCGTCTTTAGATGATCAACTTGAATCATCCAACATGGATCCTCAATGACCTGGGAAAAAATGTGATATTGGTCGTTTATGAACCAATTTTAATAAATTCGTTGTTCAGTATGCCTATCACTCTGTAGCCTATGCAACCAAAACTATTTAATAGGTTCTAAAGCCAAAACTATTTTGGAGTAGATGTCATATATGCAACTTTTTGCAGCAACACCCAGAAGTGCAATCCTGCATTCACTCAGGGAAATGGGAAAAAACACATCATTCTCCTACCCATACATCCAAATGCATAACATGATGCAAAGAATATAATTCAAATTTACCTGGTGTCAAACTTGGTCAATATATCAAAATGGTTAGAAAAAGGTTAGACTTGAGATTAGCAATGAGAACAAATGAGGCAAGAACTTAGCAAAAGGGTATGAGAAAAGGTGGCATTTCCATGACCCAATAATCTTGATTTAATGATTAAGTGGTCTCTCTAATCTTGTTGGATTTATTTATGGATTATTTAATTGTAATTGTTCTTGCATTCATTTGGATTCTATTGAATAAATCCCTTCTTTTAAAAACCATAGGAAGTTCCATAGTGGAGAAACTTCCCTTGAATTTCTTAGACTTTGTAAGCTTCTAAGTAGATCATCTAGATTTAGTAGTGGACAACCCTAGAAATGACACTAGAACCTCTTTTTCTCTCCTAATGGAGTGCTTAGTTAACTCCATATGTACTAGCATTTTCTCCAAATAATCTATCATAAAATCCCAAATTTCTCCTTAGTTTATAATTTAAAATTAAATTCAAATATGTAATATATAATAGCAAAATAATTAATTTTAATATAATTTAAAATTAAATTCAAATATATAATTGTGTGATAGAGAGAAGTTCCTCTTTGAAACTTTAGTCACTCCTATTATCTTATATGGATGTGAGGTTTGGGGTTGCAACATCTCTAGAGAATCCTAGAGAAAATTTAAGCAAATCCAGAAGCGTTTTATAACATATAACCTTAAAATTAAAAGCAATACACCCTATCATATTCTCCTTATAGAAGTGGGTCTTTCCCCTATCGAGAGCCTAGCTATGACTAGGCTTCTGTTGTACAAGCACAAGCTCAATAGCATAGGAGACCATAGACTTCCTAAGATAGCTTTAAATTCCAGCCAAAACCACCTAAGGCTTAAATGAGGTTGGTATAAAGACACCAGGGCCTGGTTAAACCATTCGGAGATCGATGAGAATGTTGCATTGAAAAACATTAATAACATTAAAAAAATTGTTACTTCTAAGTTGAAAGAAAAAATGTGGTGTGAGAAAGATCTAGCAGCTAAAAGAAAATTAAGATATTATAAGGAGGTCAATAAAATAACTAAATACTTTGTTTTTATGATAAAATCTATCTTCGGGACATAAAAGGTCATAAGGCACCTTTAAAAAAGAGTTAGGAGTTGTTCTTAGTGCGATTTTTTGGAGTTTCAGGTGCCCGAATCCGGTGAAAAATTTTGAGGTAAAATCTTGATTTCTATTATTTAAACTGGTTTTTTTACTCTATATATATGGATTCAGCACCCTAAGCTTTTGTTTTAAATAAATTTCTGCCAAATTTTAGAGAAATTAGACCAAAAAACCTCACCTTAAAAATCTTTAAAAAAATAACACTAAAAACTAGTCTTTAAAAAATTCATTTTCATTTATAGTTTTTTTTACATTTCAAATCCACATTAAAATTTAATACAAAAAGACATAGATGTTTCAAATCCACATTGAATCCTCTCTTCAACATATAATTTAAAAAATTAAAAATTAAAAATTCATTGAAGTTTAAAATCCACATTGAGAATCTTCATAATATAATTAAAAAAACCAAAAACAAAAAAGCTTCCAAAAATTTAAAAATAATAAAAAACAGGACCATCAACTTGTAACTTTACAAAGAGATAATATCAAGATAAAATAATAATAATAAAAGGAAGACAATATCTTTTGAAAAATAATAAAATAAAATAGATACTAATAATTAGCAAATAAGGATATTAAATATATAATTAATTAATAATATTGATACAAATTTAGGGTAATAAAAAAATATGATGATAATCTGCCTGACTCATCTCAAATCAGGAGTCCGATTCTGCTCAGAACTACAGGGATACTTATTGAATGATTTTACTTAACCAAAATGAAACATTCACAATTTATACGTCAGTAGATATGGAGATCACCCCTGAAAGAAAATAGAGATGCCAGTAGTGAGGGAAATAGCGAAATTAACATAATTTGGTTGCAGCTTTTAAATTAAAAATCTTGCAGGGCAGATTCTAGAATATTTCAAAACCTATGTATATGTAAAACCACTCTATGGATTTTCAATTTTGAAATGATCCAACACAGTCTTCCTCTTCAATCCCTGGCTCCAGAAAACATCAAAAAATTCTTCAAACTTATATCCTCTGTACAGTGGTGGATGCTTTTCATCAACCATGGTGGGTGCAGGAGCAATAAAGGCATCCTTTGAAGGCCCATAGAAAGTAGGAATTGATATGCGTGCAGTGGAGGCATTAGTTACTGCTCGATGCTCAACACTCCTAAATCTCCCATTGCTCACAACCTATTTATATATATTCAAATCACAGATCCACAAAAGAAAATCAAATTAGTATCAGTACATTCAAGATTTGCAGAAAGGAAAATCTGTATTGTATTATTGGGGTTTTCAGTATTTTCTAACCTGCAGTTGATCTGCCAGATTGACAACAAAGGCGTTAGCCAAGGGTTTTACAGCAATCCAATTTCCATTTTTTAGTACTTGCAGGCCGCTTACATCGCCTTGCATTAAAACAGTGATGCCATCTCGATCAGAATGGCATGGCAAACCGAAGGTAAGATCTGGCTTTGGGCATGATGGATAGTAATTTGTAACCATCACTTGGCTGTGTCTTCCAAAAATTCTGTTTAAGTAATCAGAATCCAGGTCCAGAGCTTCAGAAATCGCAGCCAGGAGCCTTAAAATTAGGCCTCTTATCTCTGCAGCATATCTTCCTCCAATTTCTCTGGCAAAAAATTATATATGTTACTATAAGAGTTACTACATGTCGTATGACACAGAACAAATTTGTTGCTACCTACCTGTAGGCTGCAGGTTTTTCAGGCCAAGAGCCTATCATTTCCTCCAGAGGATGACAAGGGAGCTCCAGATAGTCCCTCCAGAGAAGGACTTTCTCTTTTCGAATATTGAAGCTTGTAGCAAGCCGAACTGGCTGATTTGGGTCCTCTGAGTAGAGGCATGCTCTGTCTTCCACAGGCATTTCAAAGAATTCTTTGGATATTCCCATCATGTTTGTCATGACCGTTTCTGGCACACCATGGTTCACTATCTGCACAATCAATCAGGTCAAGTAGAAAATCATACATGATTCATTCCAAAATTAAACTTCAAACTTGAATCAATCATTTATTATCTATTCTTTTAAGATGTTTTCTTAACATCACACCATTACAATAAGGAACATCCATCCATTATCAAAAAAAAATGTTAAACTCCATTATCAAAAAAATGTTAAACTGTAAACTATAAAATCAACCAATCCACTTAACAGAGTTTGGGTGGATCAACAACCCCTTAAGGCCTTGACTACTTACTTGTGTTGTGAAAATCAAAACCTGATGAAGCTAGTGAAATCTGGGTTAGCCAATTAAGATATATTTATAAAAAATTGAGTCAATTGGGTTTATTGGGAGGAATGATTGGAATCTGTTCACCCAAGCTTAATTCCGGCAAATGACATTAATGAATGGAATGTGTATTTTTTTCCTTCCAAGAAAAACTGGTGACTGTCCGTGTGTATTTTTTTCCTTCCAAAAAACTCGTGACAGTCATTTTCGATTTTTGTCCTTTTGATGTGATCAAAGGACAAACCAGAAAACAAAAGTATTGAATATAACACAGGGAATGAAGGTTGAACATGTACCTGGAAAAATCCGTCCTCCTCACATGCACTTCGGATTTCTTGGACTACCCTGGTTTTGTTAGGGCCATCCAGATCTTTGAGATCCACCACTGGTATGCTCTGAGAGTAACCAGAAATCTCAGATATCATCTGTGGGCGTTCATGAGGAGGCAGGATATATTTATCCTGGACGTGAAGATTGTTTGATCCGTTGGTCATCAGCTTTTCAATAGTAATTTTGAGATCCGCATGGTTTTGTACTTCTGGTACTGTAGATGACATCTTCGTAACTGTAGATTCAACAATACTCTGCAAAAGTTGCGAACACAGGAGATTGGAAATTGGGCTCAGGGGGTAAGAGACTAATTATAGGAATGTATAGGATTGTGGGGATGGACCATTTACTTACAAGTGGCAGGATAACCCCAGAAGCGTCCCAAATTTCAATGACAAATTCCATTTTGGCGGGCGCATCAGTCCACAGCAATGATGTATTATATTGTTTTTTTGGTTTGAAGTTGGGAAATTTTGACACACACGTTTTTTGGGTTTGTTTCGAGTTGGTAAAACTTATCATAGTTGAAAGGTTAATTGATATTTAGAATAATTATTATGGACTATGAGTTAATTTATTATCCTTAATAAAAATCAATTATTTATTGAATTTATTTTAGTAACAGGTTTTTTTTTAAGTAACAATTAAAATTATTTCAGCAATAGCAATAGTTTTTTAAAAGTAATGTTAATGGTGAAGTTAATTATTTTTTTATCTAGACGTTTTGGTTTTAGTAAATTTTGGACAAGTTATTTGATAAAAAAAGACTGAAAATATTTATATATTTCACACAATGGTGTATGCCTCAACACACACAAAGAGCGCAAAGAGTACAAAGAGATTACATTCAAAATACTCTAATATATAGAGTTTCTGAGATATAACTTATTCCTAAGTTAGAAAGAGAGGTTGAGAGAATTTCTCAACCATCACAAACCAACATCTCAAATATAAGATGTAAGTATTAATTCCAACATCCCCTCTTAATGCTCACATTACATAAATTTATTGAAATCGCCCATAAACAACAAAATACCCAATCATTTTTTAACAGGGTTACATCTTATCAATATAGGCTCCATCAAGTTGCCTCATAACCCTCGTAAAGGTGTAGTCAGCAAGTTGGATTCTCGAGTTTGACTCTTCAACTCCCGAATCAAGGCCCCCCTGAAGTCAATTACCAAACAACGTCTCAAACTGTGGCATAACTTCATTAAAAGACCACTTCACATCTTCAACGAATGAGGGATCCTTCCATAGATCCGCAACTGCCATATTATCTGGACAACCATCCATGTTGAGCTTGAAATGTAGCTTTTCTAAAAGAATTTAAGAGGTTCAAATTCTTAGTTGAATTACAAAAAATATTACAAATTTTCAATACTAAAAGTAATTTAAATACTACACTACATGCAAACACTACTACTAAGATAAATTTTGATAGTGCACAAGATTAATATTTGTGGCACTTCAACCTTGTTATCCACCACTGAGTATCTTTGCATCATCTCTCTGGTTTAATTGTTGTCTTGGATTCACCGAGGCAGAATATTGTTGCTTGTTCCAACTGAGCATGCATATTTAACAAAAAATTACTCCACAAAAGGTTCTCGAAGATGGCCATTATGGCGGCTTGCAAGAATAATATCACAACATAAGCTACTGCTAAACTCTTCTTTAAATGAGTGTGGGTGCACTTTGGGATCCCACAGTCTATCATCTCAAATTGGGACAGTAGGCTCCTCAAGTACATTTTGGTCCAACTTCTGGTCGTTGTTGGACACCAAGCTCACCAAGTCCACAACTTTCCATCCCCAAACCGATGCACAGACAGAGGTCGTCAACAGGATGATCATGCACATTATGTGCATGTACAACTCAAAGCATCCATGCATATGGGATGAGACCTCCCCTATGTACAACACAACTATAATCGGATTCTCCACAACTGAACCAGCCACAACCCCTTTTAGGTGGGCTTGGGATTCCAGCCACTATGTCTCGTTTACGTAGCCATTCCACTTGCAACTACTCAGGAAAATTCGGCTCATGTCCAGTCTGAAGTTAGCAAGCCGAACAACTTCATTGAGCGCATTCAACACATCCGCCAACAGGTTCATGACATATTGGACAGAGTGAATGCTAAGTACAACCAGCGAAATGGTTAGCATCGAGTGCCACACAACTTCCAGGTGGGCGACAAAGTGTGGCTACATTTGCAGAAGGAGCGCCTCGTTGGACCCCACCACAAGCTTTGCCCGCTTCGATATGGGCCATATACCATCACCAAGGCTATAGGGGACAATGCCTTCGAGCTTCGTATTCTGCCATTCCTTGGTCTGCACCCAATGTTCAATGTGGACCACCTTCGGCCCTACTTTCCACCTCTATTGAACACATCCAACATGGAAGAAAAACTCACACCAACAGAGTTAAACCCAGACTGCATGGAACAAGCCACACATAATATTCCTAAATTAGCCATGAGCTAGTTGGAATTTTAATTTTTGTTTTTGGCTTCCTTGTTTGATGAATAAGTGGGTAGGGAGACCCATAAATCTCTTTATGCAGAATAAAAGTACTTCTCATGTGAAAGTGGATCATCTTTTCAGCTTAATAAATCACCCTAAGGTGTGAACAGGGGCTAGAGCATATGGACTGGTTCAACTTTGACCAAATCAACATCGCTATCATGGAGGAGTGGGCATTTATGGAGGGACAGCGCAGTTTTGGGTGAGATCTCATGCATGGAGATATTGCCTTTAATGAGTGGGGTTTAGGGTTAGAAATCTCATCACTTATATAAGGAAGAGGATGGAAGCCATATTCATTCATGTTATGTTTATGTATTTTGATACTTGATTATATGGTCTGTTTAGACATATAAGCTTTCAACAGCTGTTTAACTAAGATTGCAGTGCTATTTAGCACAAGGGTGTTTCCGAGCGGGAATCCCACCTCTATCCTTAAGAAGCCTCAAAGGAAGAGAATTTGTACTACATTCCCACATTTTGGCAACTGGCCAAGCTACAACTTTCTTCTATAACGCAAATTTTGTTTAGATATGTGTTGAGTTGCAGGGTGCAGTAGTGGAGGATTTCTTTGGGCCATTTCTAAGCTTGTCTTCAATGGAGGAAGCTTTCTTTCCATTGGGAGATCAGTAAAGATGGTCCTTGTGCTTCATATCATATTTTGGTATCAGGCCAAGGTAGCATCATCCCCTACAACGCAGTATCAGTCCATGACTGCATTATTTTAGTGAGCTATTGCAGGGGTAGGTTCAGGGCTCCATTTGGAGTGTTTGCTTTCCAATGAAGGAATCAGCCCTTCATTGAGAGAGTCTTTTGGAGGAGTTCTTTCAGATCTACATCAGATTCAACCACCTCCTTTTTAGGTGCCCAGTTGCAGAGTTTATTCAGCCCTAGGGCTGCATTTGAACATTCTGATATTTTATGTATTTCCGGAAACCCTTCCTGGGTTATCTAGGAAAAGTGTATGGGAGCATAGATCTCCATTTTTGGCCTTCTATGAGTAGAATATTATCATATCCATTCATATATATTTCCCAGCAAGAGTATTAGTCATTTTAAACCGCGTTGTACTTTCTTCAGTGTTTTGTGTAGCAGCTGCAACTTGTGTTTGGGTGTTTCTTTTTGTTGGAGGCTTCTCTAGCCTAGCTTGAGGGGTTTGTTCTCCAAGATTTTGTATACAATTGTTGCTGATATAATTAATACAATGGATCTATCTTTGGCTCACATGTAATGTATTGAACACATCCACCTCTATTGAACACATCCAACATGGAAGAACAACTCACACCAACAGAGTTAAACCCAGACTGCATGGAACAAGCCACACATAATATTCCTAAATTAGCCATGAGCTAGTTGGAATTTTAATTTTTGTTTTTGGCTTCCTTGTTTGATGAATAAGTGGGTAGGGAGACCCATAAATCTCTTTATGCAGAATAAAACCACTTCTCATGTGACAGTAGATCATCTTTTCAGCTTAATAAAGCACCCTAAGGTGTGAACAGGGGATAGAGCATATGGACTGGTTCAACTTTGACCAAATCAATAGCGCTATCATGGAGGAGTGGGCATTTATGGAGGGACATCGCAATTTTGGAGGGAGATCTCATGCATGGAGATATTGCCTTTAATGAGTGGGGTTTAGGGTTAGAAAGCTCATCACTTATATAAGGAAGAGGATGGAAGCCATATTCATTCATGTTATGTTTATGTATTTTGATACTTGATTATATGGTCTGTTTAGACATATAAGCTTTCAACAGCTGTTTAACTAAGATTGCAGTGCTATTTAGCACAAGGGTGTTCCCGAGCGGGAATCCCACCTCTATCCTTAAGAGGCCTCAAAGGAAGAGAATTTGTACTACATTCCCACATTTTGGCAACTGGCCAAGCTACAACTTTCTTCTATAATGCAAATTTTGTTTAGATATGTGTTGAGTTGTAGGGTGCAGCAGTGGAGGATTTCTTTGGGCCATTTCTAAGCTTGTCTTCAATGGAGGAAGCTTTCTTTCCATTGGGAGATCAATAAAGATGGTCATTGTGCTCCATATCATATTTTGGTATCAGGCCAAGGTAGCATCATCCCCTACAACGCAGTATCAGTCCATGACTGCGTTATTTTAGTGAGCTATTGCAAGGGTAGGTTCAGTGCTCCATTTGGAGTGTTTTCTTTCCAATGAAGGGATCAACCCTTCATTGAGAGAGTCTTTTGGAGGAGATCTTTCAGATCTACATCAGATTCAACCACCTCCTTTTCAGGTGCCCAGTTGCAGAGTTTATTCAGCCCTAGGGCTGCATTTGAACATTCTGATATTTTGTGTATTTCCGGAAACCCTTCCTGGGTTATCTAGGAAAAGTGTATGGGAGCATAGATCTCCATTTTTGGCCTTGTATGAGCAGAATATTATCAGATCGATTCATATATATTTCCCAACAAGAGTATTAGTCATTTTAAACCACGTTGTACTTTCTTCAGTGTTTTGTGTAGCAACTGCAACTTGTGTTTGGGTGTTTCTTGTTGTTGGAGGCTTCTCTAGCCTAGCTTGAGGGGTTTGTTCTCCAAGATTTTGTATATAATTGTTGTTGATATAATTAATACAATGGATATATCTTTGGCTCACATGTAATGTATTGATAGTTGCTGCTATTTTCCAGTATTTTGGTCTATATTCCTGCTTTTCCTATTTGGGAATATTACAGTGGTATCAGAGCATAATCTTGGCTCAGCCTGTGTACTTCAGCCATTATGCCATCTGAAGATGCTTCTCATAGAAAGGAGATGATCTGCATAAGAGATGAAGGAAAAACCCCATTATCAGGAGAGATGAAAGGGAAGGAGTTCTCAAGACTTCTTCTCCAAACTATGCAAGGCATTAACAAAGACATCAAAGAGATGAGAAGGGAGAGATGTAGATATTCTCCAAGAGGGCTTGTACATGAAGAAAGCTCCAGATTTTCACATTATGGGTGTGAGAATTCAGCTACACCATCAGATCTACAATGTAGTACCATGCCTACATTCTTGGCAAGAGGAGAAGAGGAAGGAGAAACACCAAAGGAGGAGACTCTTGGTGACTATCTCCAAGAATATGAATCTCAGTCTAGAAGATTCAAAGAGCATCTCAACTTCCAAGGGTTTTGTCAAATCAAAGAAGATAGAAGACCCAATAACCACAATAGAAGAAGAGGGTGCATGCAACACACTTTGGGTAAATTCTTTTTACCTACTTTTGATGGGTCACCCAAGAGCACAGCCAAGTCTTGGGTAAAGAAGTTAGACAAATATTTCCAGCTGCATCAAGTTTCAGAAGAGGAGGCCATTAGAGTAGCAGCGCTGCATCTTGAAGGTAAGGTTTATGCCTGGTGGTTTTATGAATCTTCTTCATTGAATAATGCAAATATATCTACTTATGCAAATTTCACTAGGAGGTTAGTGAAAAGACTTGGTCAAAGACATGTTGAAACTTCCTTGGATGAGTTAGCCAAACCCAAGAAATCAAAACCTTTGATGAGTTGGAAGGATCCATGAAACCAACTCCATTTCAAAATATTGTTGAGGGGCTTAAAGATGTACAAGATGCTTTTCCAAGGGCAAAAGCCCCACTTCAGCAAGAACTTTCTTCTCAAGAGGAAGAGATGAATATTCCTCCTTCAAGAGGAGATCAATCCAAAGGATCTCTTAATGATGAGGTACTCTCCAATGATGAGGAGAAGGAAGAGGAAAAGCTGGAAAGAGCCTCCAGCGCTGTAACAGTAGGAGGAGATCCACCACTAGTTGGAGATGGAGATGAAGCAATTGCTTCAACTAGAGGAGCTCTTGTATCTTTGCAAGAAGTTCCAAAGAATCTTACATATGAAGATCAAGAGCAGCATGTGTCTATGTTGATAGGTAAGGAGACAAAACAATGGAGGGAGTGTGTTCCAACATTGAATACAGTCTTAGAGACACACACTATGATAGTTCATTCCCTTGTGATCAATATTGTTGACACCAATGAGATGTTGGGTACACATGGATTGATTACATCTAAAAAAGACACCTTAGACTGTGAGGTCTTGCAGAAGGTAGGAGAAGATGAGAAGGAGGGCTAGCATCAAGTGATTGGGAACATACACACCCATCCTTTTCAGGACGTTTATGCACAAAAGCAGGAGGATGATTTGCGCAATGAGGGAAGGGAAAAATCAGTCCACTCACATATACAACTTGCTCTAGGCCTTGATGTTTCATTACATGGAGGCATTCCACCAGGGAGACCCCCTAATTGGAAGATAATCAAAGATTTCTCTCAACATGTTGCACCACTCATAGATTCAGGAGGAGTGGGAGTATTGAGAGGTCCTTGTACAGCGCTGAGAGTCCTGGGAAGACTCAAGGAGGAGGGAGACATTCTCCCAACATCATCATTACCCACTCTTATCTCAAATATTACGCTGAGAAAGGAGCAGCAGAGGGAGGATAGCATCCTTCCAATATGTCACTTTGGCATGGGAGATGTCAAAGAGGAAGACAAATACATGGTAGATGCTTTCTATGACAGATCATCAGCGTTGTCACTTTGGAGGATAGATCCATATTGGAAATCCCAGCTATTGGTGGATTATTCCAAGGATCTTTTCACTTGTATGATACTTGATGAGCAGCTACAAGAGGAGGGATATTCAATCAAAGATGAGTTCATCTACTATCATGGTAGGATCTTCTTGTCTAGAGCTTCCAAGCTCATGGAGAAGTTACTACATGTAGCACATCAAGATTTTCTCTTCAGCCATACTTCTTCCATGAGACCATACAACACCATCATGGAGGGATACACTTGGGAAGGCTTTGAAGAGGAGATATATCAGCATTTGAGAAGATGAATGGGTCATGTGGATATGGAGGAGATACATAACTCTTTGAAGGAGTTATCACAACCACCTCTTTCCTCTTTTGGAATGAGAGGGGATCTACCTATGGGCCACTCCATTTGTATGAGCACAAGTTATGGTAAGGGTCATGTTTATATGCACAATGATTTACTTGATGATTATTTGCATTCCTTTACCATATGTATGCAGACCATTGCTCCAAGGATGAGCATTAATCCATATAAAATTCATGGCCAACTTTGGGCCATAAACATTGTTGAACATGGCCTCTCCCTAGGAGGATATAGGGAGATGTTGTATCATTCGGGGTGCAGTCCAAAGGCACCAAGTATTTCTCACCTTTTCAGAACTTGTGAGAAAACTACGGCAACAAGTAAATTGTGGGGAAACCACTTACCATATCACAATCTGATGCAGTCAGGAGATATACTATGCTGATTCCACATGTGGGACTATGATCCACCTCCATTATTGCATTTGATTGTTTATGTATCACTGGTTTTGATCCCATATATTGATGATGTCATTATTCTTTTTGTGGGAGTGATTGAAGGGAGGATGGAAGGATTGGATGTGCCCTTTGGGAGAGAGATTCTCCATGGTTTCTATGTTTCATATTTCTGGGAGAGCATTGGACCATCCATGATTGCTACATTGGGTCTCTTGTTTCCTTATGGGATGAGCCATTTGGGTAACTTGAGCACTTGGGAGGTGCCTCTCATGAGTAGATGGGAGGAGTTTTTCTATGAATTACCACTCTGGAAGGTGATTCATTTTGTATGGAT
This sequence comes from Pinus albicaulis, assembly GCA_034641835.2. Classification (NCBI taxonomy): domain Eukaryota; kingdom Viridiplantae; phylum Streptophyta; class Pinopsida; order Pinales; family Pinaceae; genus Pinus; species Pinus albicaulis. The sequence goes on from CM076581.1 coordinate 1,579,072,629, forward strand.
GATAGCTTGGAGATTGGAGCTCCATATGGGAATAAAGGTTTCCCACATTTTCAGTTTTGTCCTTGCAATTGCTTGGGGACAAGAAACACTTGGGAGGGGAGGATTGTAATATTCCTAAATTATCCATGAGCTCGTTGGAATATTAATTTTTGTTTTGGGCTTCCTTGTTTGATGAATAAGTGGGTAGGGAGACCCATAAATCTCTTTATGCAAAATAAAACCACTTCTCATGTGAAAGTGGACCATCTTTTCAGCTTAATAAAACACCCTAAGGTGTGAACATGGGCTAGAGCATGTGGACTGGATCAACTTTGACCAAATCAACATCGTTGTCATGGAGGAGTGGGCATTTGTGGAGGGACAACGCAGTTTTGGAGGGAGATCTCATGCATAGAGATATTTCCTTTAATGAGTGGGGTTTAGGGTTAGAAAGCTCATCACTTATATAAGGAATAGGATGGCAACCATATTCATTCATGTTATGTTTATGTATTTTGATACTTGATTATATGGTTTGTTTAGACATATAAGCTTTCTTCAGTTGTTTAGCTAAGATTGCAGTGTTGTTTAGCACAAGGGTGTTCCCAAGCGGAAATCCCACCTCTCTCCTTGAGAAGCCTCAAAGGAAGAGCCTTTGTACTACATTCCCACATTTTCGCAATTAGCCAAGCTACAACTTTCTTCTACTGCGCAGATTCTGTTTAGATATGTGTTGAGTTGTAGGGTGTAGCAGTGGAGGATTTCTTTGGGCCATTTATGAGCTTGTCTTCAGTGGAGGAAGCTTTCTTTCCATTGGGAGATCAGTAAAGAAGGTCCATGTGCTTCATATCATATTTTGGTATCAGGCCAAGGTAGCATCATCCCCTACAACGCAGTATAAGTCCATGACTGTGTTATTTTAGTGAGTTGTTGCAAGGGTAGGTTCGGTGCTCCATTTGGAGTGTTTTCTTTCCAATGAAGGGATCAACCCTTCATTGAGAGAGTCTTTTGGAGGAGTTCTTTCAGATCTACATCAAATTCAGCCACCTCCTTTTTAGGTGCCTAGTTGCAGAGATTATTCAGCCCTAGGGCTGCATTTCGGCATTCTGAATTTTTGTGTATTTCTAGGAACCCTTCCTGGGTTATCTAGGAAAAGTGTATGGGAGCATAGATCTCCATTTTTGGCCTTGTATGAACATACTACTATCAGATCCATTCATATATATTTCCCAGTTGCAGTATTAGTCATTTAAACTGCGTTGTACTTGCTTCAATGTTTTTTGTAGCAGCTGCAACTTGTGTTTGGGTGTTTCTTGTTGTTGGAGGCTTCTCTAGCCTAGCTTGAGGGGTTTGCTCTCTAGATTTTGTATACAATTGTTGCTGATATACTTAATACAATGGATCTATCTTTGGCTCACATGTAATGTATTGATAATTGCTGCTATTTTCGAGTATTTTGGTCTATATTCCTACTTTTCCCATTTGGGAATATTACAGATTTGATCGGATCATGGACACATAGATCGAGATTCAAGAACACTCGCTAGCAAAGGATCCAACTATACCGAGTTGTCAAAGTAGACCAACTCCTTCACCAGGGCAAGTGGTTCACTAGAGACCAAGTTCAATAGAAATTTCCCCACCTCATGGAGGCTCTGCATGCAATGGGGACCATTTCTTCCTAAGGGGGGAGGAATGATCTAGGTGATATTGGTGGCCACCCACCTATTCCACCTAGACAGTTTCATCAGTTTTATTATTTACTATTTTTAGCAATTTTCGGGTCCTGAATTTCCAAAGCAAATTTGACCCCCTAAACGACGTTCTTTTGAGGTCCGTTGCAGTTCCGTAGCCAGAGGCGGGGGGTTGCAGGAGAACCTATATTCCTCATAGAGATATTTCCAACGAGGTATCATACACACCAAATAGAGATAATAAGACCAAGTTACGACCCTGGGAAGTTGGCTGCCCAACTAACCCCAACGAGGCCCATAAACTCTTGGTGTTACATCTCCTCAGGTTAGGGCTTTGGTTGTTTAGGGTTTTCTCTTATTGTTTAATAATAAAAAAGGCCCTTGAGCCTCATTGTAACACAGTTCAGAGGCATGTAGCTGCCACATCTCTTCTTAGATATAATCTACCATCGCTAGAGGTAGTTTCTTTTAATTCTGTCTGTAAGCATTTTTAGTATTTGATATTAATGAAAGGAAATATTATTTTTGTTGCATATCTATATTTGTGATTATATATGTATTATGTTTCATTCCTTATTAAATTTGGATCACACACACTCATCACAAGTTCGATCTGCAATAGTTAAGGAGAAGAAGAGCTAGAAGGATGAAGAAAAGAAGGAAGAATCAAATTTTCTTGGGATAATCTCTCTCTCTCTCTATCTCTCTCCATGTGTGAATTTAGGGTTCTGTGTAGCTTCTAGTTGCAAGAGGCCGAAATTGCAGAGCTGGAATTCTGAGAAGTAGTTGTAAGGCCAAAATTCTAGAGTGAAGCTAAAGATGGTCGAAGTTTTGAAGTTGCCTTGGAGAGATCTTGCTGGGGGATGAATTGGTGCTTGGGAGGATTTTGGGCTTTGGTATTTGTGTCTTGGAAGTCTCATTGTAAGAATATTCTATAAGAAGAGAAACATTATTTTTAGGTTTTCCCCTTAGAGGGGGTTTTCCCTGGCTTGGAGCCCATTATCTTGTGTACTTTGTTTCATTGTGATCTGCATTGTTTTTGTAATTACTTGATGAGAAAAGAATAAAAAGTAATAAAAGGCCAACTAACATCAGAAGTAATTATCAAGGAAATTCAACAATAGTTTGCAAATCCCTTGACTTTCCAGCATGGTATCAGAGCTAAGATGCAAGAAGCAAACTGGATATCACATCATAGTTGGCACTATGACAAAAAGGTATGAAAAAGGGGTTTCAAGTTTCTTGGAAATATTGCTATATCCATGAATGGTTTCATATTAAATATCATCTCCAAGCTACCAAAAGAAGTGAAGGATGGAAGTTTATTTTCTTCTTTATATGGAACTTTCAAGGACGAAAATGTATGGGTTATCGACAATGGTGTTTCTAGAAATATCACAGGAGAATGCAACCAACTGTAGACTTTGTCAAAAGGAAACTCCTCACATTCAATCTAACTTGGAGACAAGAAGAGATATTCAGTGAAAGGGATTGGATCTACTTTGTTGGAGCTCGAAACCGGTGGAAGTATTCACCTCAACAACATTCTATATGTTCCAGGTTTGAAGAAAAACTTACTTTCTATTTTTTGTATAGAGGATAAGGGTGATAGAATTTCTTTTGTCGATGGCAAGGTTTTGGTTTGGGGTAAGGGATCTAGTATTGATAATTCTAGGGTGATTGGCATTCGTGAGGGGGCATTATATAGACTCTTTACACCTCTATCTCAAACCCTAGTTCACTTGGATGTGAACCCTTTTGAACTATGGCATAGAAGGTATGGACACCTTCATTATAATATTTTTCAATCTCTACATCAAACAACTAACTACTTTTTTTTTGAAATTTGGCTTCTGTGATCCATAATTTATATAGAGAGAGTTTTTGGTGATAATCACATATGAAAATATTTTGTCTACGCTTTTTGAACCAACTAATGTGATTCATCTTCACCACAAGATGAGAGATCAGGTCATGGCATCATATTTAAATAGATGAAGAGAAAAGTTAACTAGTAATTATAATATAACAACTAATTTGACTTATAAGAAAAAGAAAAAGAAAACACAATCTTTATTGTTTTAATTTCTATAATATTATCTATCTATTTATTTGTTATTATTTTTTAATATTATAAACTTATTATATTTTATCACTATTTTATTTTAAAATTATTAAATAAATAAGCAATAAAATATAGTAAATGATAAGAAGAAATACATAATAAAAATATAATAATAAGTATTATAGTTTTTTTAATTTCTCTTAGTTTATACATTTATTTACTAACTAATTTGTTTTATGCAAAAAGTGATAGAGGTTTCAAATCCACATTAAGTCCTTAAAAACACAGCTTTTCATTATTAAAAAAAAAAAAAACAACTTGTAACATAACATGAAGCCAAAAAAAAATAGATAAAATATCTTCAAAAGATAAAATAAAATAGATACTATTAATAATGGAGTTGCTCGATAAATAATAGTTTTTATTATAAGTAATAAAATTAGCAAATAAAGATATTAATTATATAATTATTAATAATATTGATACAAATCTAGTGTAATAAAAAAAAATATGATGATAATCTGCATGACTCATCTCAAATCAGAGTCCGATTCTGCTCAGAACTACAGGGATACTCATTGAATGATTTTACTTAACCAAAATGAAACATTCACAATTTATACGTCAGTAGATATGGAGAGCAACCCTGCTTTTCAAATGAAAAGAAGATAGAGATGACAGTGGCGCCTCTCTTTGACTTGTACAAAGAAGAACAAATTCAGAAATAGCTTATTGATCTCATATTCATTGTCCAATGTATAAATTTGTGCAAATTTTCCGAAGAAATCACTTTCAACAAACTTGTATGTCTTTCCAGTAGAGAGTAAATTAGCGAAATTAACATAATTTGGTTGCAGCTTTTAGAATATTTTAAAAATCTTGCATTGCAGATTCTAGAATATTTGAAAAACCTATGAATTTGTAAAACCACTATGGATTTTCAATTTTGAAATGATCCAACACAGTCTTCCTCTTCAATCCCTGGCTCCAGAAAAGATTCAAGAATTCTTCAAACTTATATCCTCTGTACAGCGGTGGATGTTCTTCATCAACCATGGTGGGTGCAGGAGCAATAAAGGCAGAAGAACAAATTCAGAAATAGTTTATTGATCTCATATTCATTGTCCACTGGATAAATTTGTGAAATTTCCCGAAGAAATCACTTTCAACAAACTTTGTTTGTCTTTCCAGTAGAGAGTAAATTAGCGAAATTAACATAATTTGGTTGCAGCTTTTAGAATATTTTTAAAATCTTGCATTGCAGATTCTAGAATATTTGAAAAACCTATGAATTTGTAAAACCACTATGCATTTTCAATTTTGAAATGATCCAACACAGTCTTCCTCTTCAATCCCTGGCTCCAGAAAAGATTCAAGAATTCTTCAAACTTATATCCTCTGTACAGCGGTGGATGTTCTTCATCAACCATGGTGGGTGCAGGAGCAATAAAGGCAGAAGAACAAATTCAGAAATAGTTTATTGATCTCATATTCATTGTCCACTGGATAAATTTGTGAAATTTTCCGAAGAAATCACTTTCAACAAACTTTGTTTGTCTTTCCAGTAGAGAGTAAATTAGCGAAATTAACATAATTTGGTTGCAGCTTTTAGAATATTTTAAAAATCTTGCATTGCAGATTCTAGAATATTTGAAAAACCTATGAATTTGTAAAACCACTATGGATTTTCAATTTTGAAATGATCCAACACAGTCTTCCTCTTCAATCCCTGGCTCCAGAAAAGATTCAAGAATTCTTCAAACTTATATCCTCTGTACAGCGGTGGATGTTCTTCATCAACCATGGTGGGTGCAGGAGCAATAAAGGCATCCTTTGAAGGCCCATAGAAAGTAGGAATTGATATGCGTGCAGTGGAGGCATTAGTTACTGCTCGATGCTCAACACTCCTAAATCTCCCATTGCTCACAACCTATTTATATATATTCAAATCACAGATCCACAAAAGAAAATCAAATTAGTATCAGTACATTCAAGATTTGCAGAAAGGAAAATCTGTATTGTATTATTGGGGTTTTCAGTATTTTCTAACCTGCAGTTGATCTGCCAGATTGACAACAAAGGCGTTAGCCAAGGGTTTTACAGCAATCCAATTTCCATTTTTTAGTACTTGCAGGCCGCTTACATCGCCTTGCATTAAAACAGTGATGCCATCTCGATCAGAATGGCATGGCAAACCGAAGGTAAGATCTGGCTTTGGGCATGATGGATAGTAATTTGTAACCATCACTTGGCTGTGTCTTCCAAAAATTCTGTTTAAGTAATCAGAATCCAGGTCCAGAGCTTCAGAAATCGCAGCCAGGAGCCTTAAAATTAGGCCTCTTATCTCTGCAGCATATCTTCCTCCAATTTCTCTGGCAAAAAATTATATATGTTACTATAAGAGTTACTACATGTCGTATGACACAGAACAAATTTGTTGCTACCTACCTGTAGGCTGCAGGTTTTTCAGGCCAAGAGCCTATCATTTCCTCCAGAGGATGACAAGGGAGCTCCAGATAGTCCCTCCAGAGAAGGACTTTCTCTTTTCGAATATTGAAGCTTGTAGCAAGCCGAACTGGCTGATTTGGGTCCTCTGAGTAGAGGCATGCTCTGTCTTCCACAGGCATTTCAAAGAATTCTTTGGATATTCCCATCATGTTTGTCATGACCGTTTCTGGCACACCATGGTTCACTATCTGCACAATCAATCAGGTCAAGTAGAAAATCATACATGATTCATTCCAAAATTAAACTTCAAACTTGAATCAATCATTTATTATCTATTCTTTTAAGATGTTTTCTTAACATCACACCATTACAATAAGGAACATCCATCCATTATCAAAAAAAAATGTTAAACTCCATTATCAAAAAAATGTTAAACTGTAAACTATAAAATCAACCAATCCACTTAACAGAGTTTGGGTGGATCAACAACCCCTTAAGGCCTTGACTACTTACTTGTGTTGTGAAAATCAAAACCTGATGAAGCTAGTGAAATCTGGGTTAGCCAATTAAGATATATTTATAAAAAATTGAGTCAATTGGGTTTATTGGGAGGAATGATTGGAATCTGTTCACCCAAGCTTAATTCCGGCAAATGACATTAATGAATGGAATGTGTATTTTTTTCCTTCCAAGAAAAACTGGTGACTGTCCGTGTGTATTTTTTTCCTTCCAAAAAACTCGTGACAGTCATTTTCGATTTTTGTCCTTTTGATGTGATCAAAGGACAAACCAGAAAACAAAAGTATTGAATATAACACAGGGAATGAAGGTTGAACACGTACCTGGAAAAATCCGTCCTCCTCGCATGCACGTCGGATTTCTTGGACTACCTTGGTTCTGTTAGGGCTATCCAGATCTTTGAGATCCACCACTGGTATGCTCTGAGAGTAACCAGAAATCTCAGATATCATCTGTGGGCGTTCATGGGGAGGCAGGATATATTTATCATGGACGTGAAGATTGTTTGATCCGTTGCTCATGAGCTTTTCAATAATAACTTTGAGATCTGCATGGTTTTGTACTTCTGGTACCGTAGCTGACATCTTCCTAACTGTAGATTCAACAATGCTCTGCAAAAGTTCCGAACACAGGAGATAGGAAATTGGGGTAACAGGCTAATTATAGGAGTGTATAGGATTGTGGGGATGGACCATTGACTTGCAAGTGGCAGGATAACCCCAGAAGCGTCTCAAACTTCAATGACAAAGTCCACGGCAATGATGTATTATATTGTTTTTTTTGTTTCTTTGAAGGTGGGAAAATTTGACTTCCCTGTTTTTTTTTAATAAGTTGGTAAAACCTATCCCAAGGTTAATTGATATATAGAATAATTATTATGGATTATGAGTTAATTTATTATTTATAAAAAGGAAAAATTATTTTAACTTTTTAGGTTAAAGATAGTTTATGGGATAGATTGTTTTTCTATCTGGCTTTTGTATTTGGTCATGTTCTATGAAGTTTCAAAATAAACTCTCTGGGTTGCTCGACAAACCCCTTGTTGAATAGATTATCCTAAGAGCTAGCTGCCAAAATATCTGCATAACTTTCATTGTTGTCTTTGAAGACCTCACATTCTAAAATGAAATGAAAAATACATACTCTTTCCTCCCACACTTCTTTTAGAAGACCCCAAAAAACTCAACATGGTATCAAAACTAAGGTATGAGAACAACATTTTATCATGGTCTAATATATGAAAAGGAAGGAGTATATCCAAAATACACCAAATTTTGTGTGTGCCCTAATCCCAAGTCGGATCAAGTTTGTGATGGTTAAGTAGATTGCAATATAAATTCGAGGAGCCCGTGAATCTTAGTCGATGTTCCACGGAAAGACTAATCAAGATCCATTCTTGTGTCTATGATAAGGTCAAATCATATTTGGAGGAAGATCGAAATCTTAGCGTTGCAAGCCTTATAATTTGTGACAAAAATACGAAAGGACCTCAGAACTAGTACAAAATGCCTCGGGATGATCAAAGGAAGGTTGAAGAGCCTCAATATAGCATCCTCGGTCTCTAAAAGGGTTACACGTTTGTTGTGCGAGCACTTAAAGGGTTACAAATCATTGGTACAATGATTATTACACTAAATTAAGGTCGAGCTCTAAATTTTCTTAAGGTAACCAACTGATGTCACTTTGAAAAAGTTTTGAACTGAGTTTCATGTTTGAATGTGTCGAAAATCATAACTAGGTTCGATCTTCATAATTACCTTTGTGTAATCATGACATTGTATATTTTGTATAAAGAAAGAAAAGAAAATTTTATTTTATGTAAAGCATGGATTTCATGCTCAATTTTATGTCAAAATCATGTTATTCTTACCTGTAGGTCTTTCATGGGCATGTACTACATCTCTTTGACTTGGAGTTCTGTGGATGTTGCGTGCTTGTTTGTCTGTGCTAGTTATTTACTCCATTCAATGTCTCTGATAGTGTGGAGGATTCAAAATTTCCTGTGTTTGGTTCCTCTTGTTTTACCTTTGTGTTTGGTCGGAAACGGGCTTAGGGAGCCAAGGCATGTTGTTCCTTGTCTTGGGTGGCAGACAAATCTTGTTTTACCTCTGTGTTCGGTCTTAAGCGGGCTTAGAGAGCCTGGGTATGTTGCTCCATGTCGTGGGTGGAAGACCCATATCACTCTCAGGTTGATTGTCGGGTTCAGGCCTAATATTAGCTATGCAATGCCTCTATGTTGTGATAATTTACCAGGTCTTCATTATCACTGTAATCGTCAAGACCCCAAGCTCTCAGGTTGCTCCAAGCTTGTGGTTTGGGCAGCTTGTTCTAGGGTTTTTGTTGTATCCATTGATTTGTCAAGAAACATCATGGTTTGTCCTTCCTCTGGTTCTAGCTCTTTGGGCAGAGGCGGGCAGGGTCGGAGAAGGCACGCATGGAAGCGGGGAGAGAATGGCCAAGCTCTGGCTCGCCAGCCACAGGGAATAGGTCGCTCATCTAATCCAAGATGCATCCCGCTCCTATCAGATAGGTACCCCATCTCATGTTCGACAACTAATTTCTAATTGGGAAACAAAGCTTAATCAACATGCACAAGCAGAGTTTCAACTGGAAGATTGGAGAGACCTAGTCCCCGACCTTGGTCATTCCATAGGTCGTATTTCTCAATACAAGAATATTGTTCACCTCTATTGGTTGATGAATAACATTGTGGCCAAGGCCATAATGAACCCTCCAAATGGCTTTGTTAATTCTGATCTTGGTCTTCAAGAAATCCATAAGGAATTTCAACTTATCAAGTTCCAAATTCAATAGCAGAATGTCTGCCTCAGTGGCATTGAGAAACACATCACGTGTCTTCCTCAGTATGAATTATCGGGTTCAAGTGCGAAGGATCTAGCTTCGGTGGATTCCTCTGATGAATAAAAATATGCTTGACTCTTCAATTTTTGTTTAATTCTATATGGTAAATTTGTTGGTTAGGTTATTATGTTACAGTTATTTAGCTTGTAGATGGTTTCAAGACATTCAACCTTATAAGGCACTGTTAGAAAGACTTAAACTTTACTATTTCTAGATGGCTTATAATATTGTTCGGTGGCCAATAGACCTGGTTTCTCAATAGACAGGTTGGAGCCACTGAACTCCTTGAATATGGTTTTAACATGCTTTTGATGAATGTGAATGAAAAAGTCTTGTCAAACTTACAAAAAAAAATTATTAATTTTTTTAAATTAAATTAATAATAAAATATTAATACACTAATAATAATAATAAAGTTATTTAACATTCACTATGAAAAAGTCTCCTCACATAAATATAATATAATATTATATTAAAAAAAAAATTCTCACATAAATATAATATAATTTAATGTTATATTTAAAAAAAATCAAACCTATATATAAATCAATTTTAATTTATTTTTTAAAATTAAGATAATTAAAAAATATATGCATAATAAAATTAATATTTTATAAATTTAATTTTAAAATAAATTTAAATTAATATTTATAAATTGTTGACACCTAATCCTATGGGATGGGTGTGAATATTTAATTTTTTATAATAAATAATATTAGGAAATAAGGAAGGCCAAGAGTCATTGGGAGATGAATCCCAATAGCCTCACCTCCATGTATAAATGCATGTACATTCTTCAGCTAATACACATTCTGATTTGAGGAGTTACCTCCTGGTTTGACATGGTATCAGAGCCAGTCCCACTATTGGCATTTTTGCTTGTGGTGTAACTCCCTCACTCCTTTGCTCAGTCAGCTTTTCTGTATAGTTTTGCTGCTCCATTAAATTGATGCTATATACTGTTATTCTGCATTTTTTTTATCTCTTCACAGCTCTGACATTTGCAGCTCCTGAAGATTCTACAATTCTGCAGTTCCTGAAATACTGCAAATTGCAGCCCCTGCACACACCTGCAAATTCGATTATTAAAGTCCTCACTTCTCCCTCACCTACCCAACGCACCTCACATTTCCCTCACCCGCCATCTGCTATCTCTACCTCTCTGCTATCTCTCCCTGCCCCCTCACATCTCCCCTCTTCCCCAACGCCTTCCCCATCGCCCACCTCCCCTCCCTACCTGCGCTGGCTCGACACCTGCGTTTAATACGCCCCTCCATTTATATATCAATACAGTGCATCCACACAACAATAATACCGCCCGTCAGCTCCTCACTACATCGCTGTCTATTCCACAGTGTGGTATATAACGCTCCTCCAGTCTGCCGAGCAATCTCTTTACGCCTCCACACTGTCATTATAACACGCACACCGCCCTCACTACAGCTCTGTCTATTCCACAGTAATACGCTGTCTGTTCGGTGATATATTACCGCCCTCCCATCTTTTACTACCACCTCCCCACTACTTGCTTTACTCCACTCCGATTGCACATATCAACGCCCTCCCTGCCCTTGCTAATCCGCTCTGTCATTCAATACTGCCCTCCATAACCACTATCCATATTACAATACACCCTCCACGCTCATAATACACTGTCTGCATCATAGAATACTGCCCTCCACGCCCTCCACGCTGCTATATCACATATATAATACGTTGTCTGCATTATTAAATCCGCCTTTTAATACCGCAATACATCTCTTATACTTTGCCTCAACACCATAACACCGCTCCAATACGCTGTCACACAATATACGCTGTCACACAATATATAATACCGCACATATATACATCTTAGTTACGCCCCTCCCTTTTAATACGCTCACCTTACCTTTTAAGAAAGCACTTCTCTGGCTCTTATTTCCTTTATCACTTTTATATTATACTCCCCCCCACCGTATTATATTCCATCTCGTCACCAATCATATAACCCATAAAAAAAAATTTCTCCAAACAAAATATATATATATATATATATATATATATATATATATATATTTTTGGTGCAGAATTCAGTATTTTTAGCAATATTTTTTTCCCCTTTAATTGAGCAAATTTCCAGAATTGAAGATTTTCTAGCAGAATTTTTCCTCTTCAAAAAGAATTTTTTCCAGCAAACTAATGCATTCTCTCATATCTATTGTTGGGGTGGTTCTCTCCAGCAAAGAGAACTATCTTGAATGGTCTCGGAAGATTAAACACACACTCATTTTTAATGAGTTGTGGAAAGGAATCTGTGAAGGACAAGAAGGAAATCCACCAGCAAAGCCCACTTCAGACAAGGAGCTCACCATTTGGGAAAACAAGAACTGCAAGGCCTATGCCTTGATTGCAGCCTCCGTAAATGAAGAGGTGAGTCGCCATATTTCATCATTCTCAAATGCCTATGATGCCTTGAGCAAGCTAAAAGAACTCTATGACTCACATTCAGAATTAGAAAATGTTCAATTGATGATTAAGCTGTTCACTCTTGAAATGAAGAATGATGATCCCCTTGCTTTAGCTTCAGAAGTAAGATCTATAATGCATGACATTGAAAACACTGGTGTAAAAATGGACATATCTCTCATAGCATATGTTAAGGCATTATATCCGACTTACTCACATTATATTGAGTCTTTGCAAGCAAGTGGAAGCTTTGAGCATATCACCTTTGATACACTTGAGAAAAAGTTTGCAGAAAGAGAGAAAGCTTTTGGGAAGATGACAGTCCCTTCATCTTCCGAAGAGGCTGCATACTTGGCACATAGAGAAAAGAGTCATGCTCCAGATTTATCCAGAGGAAGAGGTGGTAGAAGAGGAAGAGGAAGAAGAAACTTCACAGAAAGGGGGGGCAGACAATCTGACAAATCCAATCTTCATTGCACACGTTGCAATAAAGATGGACATGATGCATCCAAATGCAGAACACCTTGGGAGAAAATTGAGTAGCAAAGAAATCAAGACAAAGGTAAAACTAATGACAAAGACAAAGGTAAAGCACCTAAATTAGCTCATTATGTTCTAGCACATTGTAACAATGGAGTAACTGAAGACTTATTTGATGTTTCATTTACTTCATGGAGAGATGATTGGTTGCTAGATTCAGGAGCAACATGTCACATGACATTTAGAAAATATTTTTTTGAAGAATTCACTGACAAAGTTGATGGAGCAGTATATTTCGCAGATAAATCCAAACTCAAGCCATCAGGGCTTGGCACAGTTAGGCTTAAGTTGCCTGGTCTTACAGATCATATTCTACATGAGGTTCTATACCTCCCCGAGTTGAGGAGAAACTTGTTGTCCCTGGTCCAAATCCGCCAGCAAGGACACTCCATTCACTTGTTTGATGGCAAGGCAGAGGTCAGAAAAGCATCAGATCACTCACTTGTCATGGAGGGAATAGAAGAAGGGAGACTCTTGAAGCTGAAAGGTTCATCCGCTCATGCTCAAAACTTTGCATTCAGTTCACATCATGATGAAGGTACATTTCCATCAAGTCTTTTATGGCATGCTAGATTTGGACACTTAAACTATGACAGCCTTCGTTTGTTGAAGAAAAATGGTGTTGATGGACTGCCTGCAATTCCTAGAAAACCTAAGGAATGTGATGCTTGTATTCTAGGAAAGCATAGCAAACAACGATTTCATGATTCACACTCAAGAGCACATAGGAAACTTGAACTTGTTCATTCAGATTTATGTGGCCCTATGCCTATTGCTTCTGCAAATGGAAAAAAATACATGATGACATTTATTGATGACTACACCAGAATGTGTTGGATTTACTTACTGAAGAATAAGTCCGATGCTTTTCAAACTTTCAAGAATTTTCATGCATGGATTGAAAATGATGCACAAACACATATTGGCTCTCTACGTACTGATAATGGAAAAGAATACACTTCAAACGAATTTGAAAATTATCTTCGTCAACATGGAATCAAACATCAAACAACTGTGCCATATAATCCCCAACAGAACGGTGTAGCTGAAAGAATGAACAGAACTATCTTAAATATGGTTCACTCCATGTTATTTTTCAAGAATGTGAAATTGATGTTTTGGGCTGATGCAGTTCTATATGCTGTTTACATAAAGAATAGGTGTCCTTCAAGTTCAATTAGAAACAAAACTCCTTTTGAAATGTGGCATGGCCACATTCCTTCGGTAAAGCGTTTCAGGGTCTTTGGGTCCACCTGTTATGCCTTGATACCCAAGGGTCAAAGGAACAAACTTGGTGCTAGAAGCAGAAAATGTATCTTCTTGGGGTACTCCAATACCTCCAAAGGGTATCGTCTCTATGATGAAGCAAATAAGAAGTTTGTGATAGCAAGAGATGTCATATTTCTTGAATCTTCCAAGAGTGACAAGGTTGTTGAGCGGCAACTTGATCGCCTGGATAGATTCACACATGCAAAGTCTTTCCAAGAATTTGATAATGAGATTCCACATCTTGAAGGGGGGGTTCCGATATTGAATCAAACTGTGGAATCATGTCCTGAAGCACTCTCTCCCCCACATGAAGAAACAACCACGGATGACACATTGGACGATGTGATTGACAGAATTGGGAGATTGAATCTTGAATCAATCCCAACTCAGTCAAATGACCAGCCTGGGCCATCTCAGAAAGGTCCTCCCAAATGGCTGACAAAGACACTGGAGAATGTTCATCCTGATGAGGTTGGAAAAACAGGAACAAGAAGTTCCACTCAACAAATCGAAGGTGATGTAGATAATTCTGATTCTCCTGTTGATATGGATATTGCTTATAACTGTGAATTGAGTTTATCTACAGATCATGAACCAACTTCCTTCAAAGAATTCGCTTCTCATGATGAATGGAAAGAAGCGATGCAGAAGGAGTATGATGCCTTGATAAATAATGGCACTTGGAAGCTGGTTGATCCGCCTTTGGGAACAAAACCAATTGGCTGTAAGTGGGTCTACAAGAACAAGTATAAAGCAGATGGCTCACTTGACAAGCACAAGGCCAGGCTTTTGGAAAAAGGTTTTGAACAAAAATAAGGAATCGATTATGAAAAAACTTTTTCTCCCACAGAAAAATGGACTACCATCCGGACTCTCTTTGCCTTAGCAGCTCAGAATGGATGGAAATTCCATCAGATGGATGTAAAAAAAACCTTCTTGAATGGAGATCTAAAGGAGAAAGTTTATATGTCCCAGCCAAAAGGATTTGTGGTAAAGGGTCAAGAACACAAATTTTGGAAGCTTATAAAATCCTTGTATGGCCTCAAGCAAGCACCACGAACCTGGTATGAGAAATTAACCGAGCATCTTCTGAAACTTGACTTCAAACATTTTGATCTTGATGATGCAACTTTGTTTGTTAAGAAAGTTGGAAAAACAGTTGTATATCTTATGGTATATGTAGATGATCTTTTGATAACAGGAAACAATGAGAGCTATATTGCATCCATGAAGAAAGAGTTGAAGAAAGGTTTTGAAATGACTGATTTGGGTCATGTTCACTACTATTTGGGTATTGAAGTAATTCAACATCCTAAATTCATATTTCTTTCTCAAAAGAAGTACATTGGAGATCTCTTGAACAAATTTGGCATGGATGACTGTAAACCCTTAAGCACTCCAATGGAACAAAACTTGAAGCTCACATCTATTTAAGGGAAGGAATTTGAGGATGCAACTAAGTATAGACAGCTTGTAGGAAGTCTTATCTATCTGACCACCACCAGACCTGACATTTCATTTGCTGTTGGAATCCTCTCAAGGTTCATGCAAAAACCTTGTGAAGGAAATTGGTCTGCTGCAAAAAGAGTGCTAAGGTACTTGAAGGGGACTCAAGACTTTGGACTCAAATATACACAGGTAGGCGACTTCAACTTGACCGGATACTCTGATTCAGACTTTGATGGCGACAAAGAAATAGGGGTGTCTACTACAGGTTACACCATGAGTCTTGGATCAGGAGCTGTCTCATGGAGATCACGCAAATAGTCAGTTCCAGCAGATTCCACGACCGAGGCAGAATATGTGGCAGCAGCTGAAGCAACAAAGGAAATTGTGTGGCTCCGAAAAATCCTGGAAGATTTGCAGATGAAACAAATGTACTCCACACCACTCATGATCGACAACACTTCTGCAATAAAGTTGGCCAAGAACCCAAAGTTCCATGATCGAACAAAGCACATCAATACAAAGTACCATCTAATTCGACATCATGTTTAGGCCAAAACCATCCATCTACATCATTGTTCCACAAATGAGAAAACTGCCGATATCTTCACCAAAGCACTTGGAAGAGAAAAGTTTGAAAAGTTCAGATCGATGCTTGGACTCACCAACATCCCTTCAGATTAAAGGGGGGAATGTTGACACCTAATCCTATGGGATGCAGGAATATTTAATTTTGTATAATAAATAATATTAGGAAATAAGGAAGGCCAAGAGTCATTGGGAGATGAATCCCAATAGCCTCACCTCCATGTATAAATGCATGTAAATTCTTCAGCTAATGCACATTCTGATTTGAGGAGTAACCTCCTGGTTTGACATAAATAAATATTATAAATCTTGTAACTATTTTTATATAATTAAAATAAGATATGTTTTTAATTATAATAATTTTACTTGTACAATCAAAATCCATCCGGAATTAATAAATATCATAAATAAATTTTCAACGGATTAAACAAGATCAAAAACTCAAATCGTTAAACAGTTGCTCAACCCCTGTGTAATGATCAATCTACTCAGCAAAAAGTAGAGCATTTCTTTAAATTAAAGAAATTTAACCTTTATTTTCACCATTTTCATTATTATAAAATTATAATTTTTAATATCAATAAAGATTTTAAACTAAAGATACTTTAATTTAATATGAAAAGATTTAAAATTTTTATCAATTAAAATCATTAAACATTATCTATAGGCAAACATAAAAAAAAATATCTACTAATTAAAAGTGAGTATATATTTATTTGATTTAAAATATTTTATTACACTATTAACAAACAAAGTATATTTCTTTCTTTTTGAGTATATGATGAGTACTTTTCTCTCTTAGTCGTTACTAAGAGCTTGACAAAGCTACCAATGAAATTGCCTATGCCTTCAAATATTTCCTCCTCCAAATATTCTTTTAGAAGAGAAAAGTGTTGAACCCACATTGGAGCAGCAAGGAAGTCTTCTTTCTCTAGATTATAGTCCTCATTCCGAAATTGCATGAAGAGCTCTACATTATTAAAAAAAGTCTTCCTTGCTTCTCCTTCCAAAATTGCATGAAGAGCCCTAAATTATTAAAAAAATGCAGATATCCTTAAATATCCATGGATCTATCTTCTAAGCTAGAGAAAATGAATATGAAGAATCCTTTTTCCCTTAGATCCAGTTCTATTTGAGCCTAACGTTCCATTTATTTTCGATCCACCCGATGAAAGACTTTTCATATAACCATAATTTGATGAACTTGCAAATCAAAGCATGATCCTACATATATTGGATATATTATCTAATCTTGCTAGATTTAACCTCCTATTTGGAATCTTACACCACTTTTTCCAGCCAAATCCCTAGATTTCTACCTTGCCAAGACACACCTAGTGGAGGTTTCTTTGAGAAACCAAAAACCCCACTTAACCCAGTGGTTATACGAAAAGGATGTCGAAAAAGAGGAGATGAAAGGAAATACCATTAGATCGAGAATCTTTATAACTCCCAAAACAATCTCACCGAAAGAGAGGGTAGATCCCCCTCTCATAGAGCTAATCATGTATTGTTATATTAAATAAACCCTATTTATCCCAATTCCATAATTCTTTCATCTCTCTTTTCCTTAAATGTTAGCTAAATGTATTAAACAATACAAATTTATCATATAATCACTTTAATAATTAAATAATTATAAAAGTAAATACTTCATATAATGGAATTTTAATTTTAATTGGGAAGACAACGACTTCTCCTTAAAACCTTTCACCAAATGAATTATAAACATGATATTTAATGTACATTTTTCTTTTCTATTTCCAAAATCAAATTAATATCATTGAGTTAAAATTGAGAAAAAAATCCCCCGATGGGGGTGGAAAAACATGTTGCCAACTGGCCTTAGGGATCGCCCCATGCAACACGTGACATGTTCATTTTCAATTATGGGCAGGGTAATGGGATGGGACGTTGGTGGTTCAAACAATCTAGACCTCACCGAGGTTGATATAATGTGGAACATGCATAACGACAAGGGTGTTGATGATTGGGCGATGAATGTGGGTTGCAGGGTGGCAGGTTCAAGCGTTGGTTACCAAGCGCGTTCGCTAGGGCCATGGGGCAGTGGCTGTTTCCCAGAGGTAACTAGTCTTGGTGCAATGGGTTCTAAGGTGGGTTTCCAAGCCTTCATTTGGGACCCTAGAGCGCATTTGTGCAACACTTTAGAATGTCATCGCAAGCCTAGTTTTGATTGTGGGAGCCTGTGTTGCAGTTGGTGGTGTGGTGCTCCTTACGGCTGGACCCCCTGTGAATTTCATGTAAATCGGTTCTCCTAGATATTGTCTTTTAATGTGAGTCAGGTATTAAGTGTGTATGATTCCGCGTCGTTGTTGTTTATCCTTCTGGGCAAGTGGAATTGGGTGTGGGTAAGTTATTGGGTGTGGGAGTCTATTTGTGTGATTTCTTCTTGGGGTCTTCAGAGTTTGTGGTGGGGAAATTTTCAGGCAGGCACCTCCGATGGTAAACTCCATGCGTTTAGAGAGGTTGGTCATCTTCTTCCCATCGTTATTCTTGTTAGCATAAGCTTGTTACTTTCTAACTTGGTATTGGTTTCACTGTCATTTGGTCTCAGCCTGAGAGTTGTTGTCAAATTTCTCCTGTACTAGTTGTGGTCTGATGTCTTGGGTGAGTAGGACTGGGGAATTTGGTGGTTGCGATTGGTGAAGGCAGACCTCTCTTCCTTGGGTTGTGTCTTTATCTTGGGGTCGTTTATTTCTCAAGCCACCCTGCCTCTGTGTGAGTCATGTCTTAGTCTTAGGGGTACTGCATTGTGTCTGTGGTGGGTTCTTGGATCTTTTGGTCGTGTCTTGGTGGGTAATTCCTTCTAGGTGGATAAGGTATCTCATGTACATTTGTTCAGTGTTTTTTGTGTGTTGTCAGCAAGGCCAACCTCGCCGCAGAGGAGGGCAGCAAGGCCCTATAGTGCACCACGCCAACAGTCAAAGCTCGTCCACGACGGCTTCGGAAAGTGAGGAACGTGTGAGGGATGTGGTCCATGCCCACGACCACTCTTGGGGCTTAGTGGAGGCACCGACGATGCTCACATTGATTTTTGAGTAGCTCCGAGGAGTCCAGACCAACCTTGACATCCTTAGGGAACATCGTTACGAAGATAGAAATGAATTGGTGGCATACATGAATGATATTTAATTCAGCCTAAGTGAATTTTTGGAACAATTAGAGAGCATCTGTCAAAGCCAGCGATGCATAAACGGTCGTCTATCGACTTCCACATGCATGAAATATCTAGCCTACTTGCAACACCTCTTGTGCTTCCTCCTCGGCCACCTCTATGATATGATGATTTCAGATTCTATGTCTATTTTGTCTTCTTTTTGTTTTGTTAGACTAATTAGCCTGCCGAAAATTATGGTTTTATGGTCATATCTTCAGCATTCTCTGACTCTCCTCGCTAAAAAATTTGGTCGGAATGAAGCCAAGAGAGTCATGGAGACACATTTTGTACTCAATTTTCTATGATGATAATAAAAAAAAACCTTTGATCGACCATATATATATATATATATATATATATATATATATATATATATATTCATTCAACTATAAATTTTTACAAAATATATCATTCTTTTAATTAAATTGATAATAAAATATTATTCCACAGTTTTACAAAATATTTTTTAATTTTCAAATCTTGGATTTTTTTTAATTAAATGAGTAAAAAAATATTATTTTACAATTCAGTATAGAAAAAATGTTCTCACACAAATATAATATACTAAAATAAATCAAACCTATATATAAATCAATTTAAATTTATATGAAATTTTTAATTTATTATATAAAATTAAAATAATAATAAAATATAACATTAAAAAAAATAAAAAAAATAAAATTAATATTATAAATAAATATTATAAATCTTCACATGATGCATGATTATTTTATATAATATATAGTTAAAATAAAATATAATTATGATTATAATAAATTTACTTATACCATCAAAAATCCATTAGGGAATTAATAAATATTATAAATAAAATTTCAACAAATCAAACGAGATGAAAAACTCAAATCCTTAACTAGTTGCTCAATCCCTTTTGTTTCACTATTTTCATGATTAAAAAATATAATTGTCTGAGGATGTGCACTCCAACTTAATAAGGGGAAGGTTTATATGCATTAAACGTAATGTAAGAGAGATTATTTGTTAATATTTTTTAAATATTTTATTTTAATTTAATTTTATAATTTATTAAAGTAAATTTAAAAGCAAGAAGGTGTAGGGAAATGTAGTGGTGTAAAATAATTATTTCGAAATCATATTTAAATGTATGTCTTTCGAATTAATCATATTATTGGGATTTGGTCGATGTTTTGAACTAATTAATGTGGTTCATTTTCAAGGTGAAAAAACCAATATATTTTCAGGTATAAATAGCAAGGATGCATTATTGCCCAGGGAAAGCCGTTAAAAATAGGGATGCATCATTTCCCAGAGAAAGTCGTTGAAAACATGGATGCATTATTGCCCAGAAAAAATCATTGAAAACTAGTCGTTAAAAACTCGCCGTTAGTGAATTAGTTATTAAAGTAAATCATATTCAGAAACTAGTTTAAATAATTATTAAATTATTCACGAAATACGAAATGCAAAATATTTAAGAATTAGTTACAAAATAAAATAAAATAATCTATTTATAATAAAAAATTTAATAATAGAATTATAAGTTTAAAATGATTATTTATTTATCATAATTATATATAATGTAGTCAGAGTAATTATATATATAGAAAAACCTTTAATCGACAAACAAACCAAATATATATATTTATTTTCATTCGACTATAATTTTTTACAAAATATATCATTGTTTTAATTAAATTGATAATAAAAATATTATTCCACATTTTTATAAAATACATTTTTTTTTTAATTTTCAAATCTTAGATTTTTTTTAATATTATTTTACAATTCAGTGTTGAAAAAGTTTCCTCACAAAATATAATATATTAAAATAAATTAAACCTATATATAAATCGATTTAGATTTATGTGAAATTTTTAATTTATTATATAAAATTAAAATAATTAAAAATATATATACATTAAAAAAAATTATTCTTTAATTTTTAATAAATTTAAATTAGTATTTATAAATCAATATTATAAATCTTCACATGATGCATGACTATTTTATATAATATATAGTTAAAATAAAATATAATTTTAATTATAATATGATGATGATGATGGTGGTGGTTAACGTCCACTGAGACCAATTTTTGGTCTATCCGACCTAAAGAAAAGAGTTATTAGTTTGATTTAAGATTTTATTCCTATGCTCAAAAAGCTTGGAGAGAAGCCTCCCGAGCTCACTATAATTTTGACATCTTAAAAGGCTAGGAAGGTCAATATTGCAACAAAGATTATGAAATTGAGCTCTAATGTGGTTGTACGCGGGGCACTCTAAGAGGAAGTGATTTTCATCCTCGATGTTCATATTCTCACAGAGATGGCAGATCCTTTCCATCCATGGTGTTTTAGGAACTTTCCAACGACCTGTTTTTCACTATGGAGCTCATGAGAGTTCGTTCTAATCTTGGCTATATTAATTTTCTTCTTTGAGATAGTTAAAACAAATAGATACTTTTGATCTTCTAGGGTGGGGTTGATGACCTCCTTATAATATCTTAATTTTCTTTTAGGTGCTAGATCTTTCTCACACCACATTTTTTCTTTGAACTTAGAAGTAACAATTTTTTTAATGTTATTAATGTTTTGCAATGCAACATTCTCGTCGATATCCCAATGGTTTAACTAGGCCCTCGTGTCTTTATACCAACCTCGTTTAAGCCTTAGGTGGTTTTGGTTGGAATTTAAAGCTAGCTTAGGAAGTCTATGGTCTCCTATGCTATTGAGGTTGTGCTTGTACAACAGAAGCCTAGTCATAGCTAGGCTTTCGATAAGGGAAAAACCCACTTCTATAAGGAGAATAGGATAGGGTGTATTGCTTTTAATTTTAAGGTTATAAGTTATAAAACGCTTCTGGATTTGCTCAATATTTCTCCAAGATTCTTTGGAGATGCTGCAACCCCAAACCTCACATCCATATAAGATAAAAAGAGTGACTAAAGTTTCAAAGAGGAACTTCTTTCTATCCCACATTACGAGGTTTTCCGTTTTACAATTATTCTCAAGACCAAAATAAGCTTTCCACCCCCCATTAATCCTTTTTTGAATGATATAGTTCCATTTGAGCTTGTGATGAATATCAATTCCTAAGTACTTGTAAGAAGACAATTCCTCCAAGTTACTATTGTCATACTTAAAATTAGCGTAAGTGTCCTTCTTGGATTTGATAATCATAACTTTTGTTTTGTCAGTGTTAACAGATATACCCATGGTAGAGCATAAATCCTTAGGAAGTCTAAGTTGCTTATCAAGATCAGATGGGCACCTTGCGAGAATAACAATATCGTCAGCATAGAAGAAGGATGATGACTATCCCAGCTAAGATCATGCCAGCACATCTTGCTTCCTCTAAACAACCTTCTAGCTTGTCGATGTAAATTCGAAATAGGGTAGGGGAGAGAGGGAAACCTTGTTTAACTCCGATATTACACTTAATATCTTTCGACCACCCCTCATTGCTCTTTAACTTGGAAATTACATTCTCGTATAACCTTATAGCAACCGCTCTTAGTTCGAAAGGAACATTTAGCTCTTCTAATCTATTCCATAGGTTGTTTTTAGGAACCATATCGAAAGCCTTTCTAAAGTCCACAAAGCAACAGAAGAGATTGGATTTATCATTGCGGCATTCCTCCACAATGATACTAAGTGTAACGAGGTGGTCCGTTGTTGAGTGCTGCCTTCTAAAACCCGCTTGGCATTTAGCCTACTTACCTTCACTTTCAAGCCAAATGCTCAACTTCTTTTCCAAAATAATACCATATAACTTGGCTAAGAGAGGGTTGATCATAATTGTCTGATAATTAGAGGGGTTATTTGTATCCCCACTTTTAAAAATAGGGATAATGAGGCTATGATTCCAAGGTTTAGGGAACCCTTTCTTGACTGCTTGGTTGAAAAGCTTGTGGATGTGGGGGATGAGGACAGGACCTCCCATTTTTAAGATTTCCGCGTGGTAACCTTCAATGTCTTTAGCTTTCCCATTAGCCAGGCGTTTAACCCCAAAATCGATGTCTTCTAATGAGAAAACTTCTTTCGTTGTGAGCAGGGTTTCAAAATCGTTGGCATTTGGAGATTCATAAAGCTTTTTAAGATAGGAATTCCAGTCGTGTAAAGAAATTTTCTTATTATTTTTAGTTTTCCTAGTTAGAATATGCCTCCAGAATTTCTTAGGAGCCACCTTAGAGAGGTGTAAGAGATTCTCTTATCTTTTACGAATATATTGCCTTTTTTTCCTTTTAGTTAGGGCTTTGTAGATTTTTATCTTGTCAATTTTGAGAGATTCATCAACAACTTCCTTAATTGCTCTCCTCGCACTTTTACAATCTTTGTCATACCATGGGTTGGTTTTGCTATTTCTTTTATTACTTGAGACTTCAATTGAGAATTTGTTAATAGAATATGAGAGGGTTGTGGTAAAATTATGATAGAGGTCATCTATGTTGTCTATACTAGATAAAGGAGGAAAATTAGTTTTTAATTCATTTAGAAAGAGATCATTTTTATTTCTATCAAAGATTAAGTTCTTTTGACTATAAGGATTATTTTCTATGGGATCTCTATGCATGACAAAATTGAGAGTTATGAGTAAAGGCCTATGATCAGAGTCAGGCTCGTGGTCGTCTAAGATGTCAAAACTTATTATTTCGTTGTATAAAGGGAGATTGGAAATAACATAGTCTACCACACTGCTACCAAGCCCATGGATGTAGGTCATCTGGCTAGATTTGGGCCACTTCTTTAGACCGTTGCAAATTATGAGATCCTGAGCAATACAGAGCTTGACTAGCTCCAACCCAAACAAATTATCCCGAGGTCTTCAGAGCTCCTTTTGTACCGGATAGCCAGAGTAAGGTATTCGTCTAACTAAAGAGGATTAGGGTTGGAATGATTGCTTAGAAGAATAGCTCGGTTGCTTGATGTTCTAGCATTAAAGTCACCCACTAAAATGATATTACCTTCATTCCTTAGGCTAGAAATATCATTCTCTAAACCATTGTAAGGATTATTTTTATGTAGATTATTTTTCTTATAGAAGTTAGAATTAATGGGGGGGAAATAAAAAATTTATATGTAGGTCTTTTTATCATTAATTTACTTATACCATCAAAAATCCATTACGGAATTAATAAATATTATAAATCAAATTTCAACAAATCAAATAAGATGAAAAACTCAAATCCTTAACTAGTTGCTCAACCCCTTGCGTTTCACTATTTTCATGATTAAAAAATTATAATTGTGTGACAAGGCATTGTACAATTTAATACTCATCTTAGATATACTATAAGAAAGATTGTATGTCAATATTTTTTTTAAATATTTTATTTTAATTTAATTTTATAACTTCATTAAAGTAAATCTAAAAGCAAAAAGGTCCAGGGAAATGTAATGGTGTAAAATAATTATTTTGAAATCATATTTAAATGTATCTCTTTCTGATTAATGGGATTTAAATTTTAATTTGGAAGATAACAACTTCTCCTTAAAACCATTCACCAAATTAATTATAAACATGATATTTAATGTACATTTTTCTTTTCTATTTCCAAAATCAAATTAATATCATTGAGTTAAAATTGAGAAAAAAATTCACCGATGGGGATGGGAAAACATGTGGCCAAATCGCCTTAGGGATCACCCCACGCTGCACATGACATGTTCATTTACGATTATGGGTAGGGTAATGGGATGAGATGTCGGTGGTTCGAACAATCTAGACCTCACCAAGGTTGATATAATGTGGAACAGGCATAACAACAAGGGTGTTGATGGTTGGGTGATGAATGCGGGTTGCAGGGTGGTAGGTTCAAGCATCGGTTACCAAGCGTGTTCGTTAGGGCCATGGGGCAATGGGTGTTTCCCAGAGTTAACTAGTCTTGGTGCAATGGGCTCTAAGGTGGGTTTCCAAGCCTTCATTTGGGACCCTAGAGAGCATTTTTGCAACACTTTAGAATGTCATTGCAAGCCTACTTTTGATTGTGGGAGCTTGTGTTGCAGTTGGTGGTGTGGTGCTCCTTACGGCTAGGCCCCACGTGAATTTCATGTAAATCAGTTCCCCCAGATATTGTATTTTTATGTGAGTCAGGTATTAAGTGTGTATGGTTCCGTGTTATTGTTGTTTATCCTTCTGGGCAAGTGGAATTGGGTGTGGGTAAGTTATTGGGTGTGGGAGTCTATTGGTGTGGTTTCTTCTTGGGGTGTTCAAAGTCAGTGGTGGGGAAATTTTCAGGCAGGCACCTTCGATGGTAAACGCCGGGCGTTTAGAGAGGTTGGTCATCTTCTTCCCATCGTTATTCTTGTTAGCATAAGCCTGTTACTTTCTAACTTGGTATTGGTTTCGCTGAAATTTGGTCCCAGCCTGAGAGTTGATGTCACATTTCTCCTGTACTGGTCGTGGTCTGATGTCTTGGGTGAGTCGGCCTGGGGAATTTGGTGGTTGCAATTGGTGAAGGCGGACCTCTCTTCCTTGGGTTGTGTCTCTATCTTGGGGTCGTTTATTTCTCAAGCCACCCTGCCTCTGTGTGAGTCATGTCTTAGTCTTAGGGGTACTGCATTGTGTCTGTGGTGGGTTTTTGGATCTTTTGGTCATGTCTTGGTGGGTAATTCCTTCTAGGTGGATAAGGTATCTCATGTACATTTGTTCAGTGTTTTTTTTGTGTCGTCAACAAGGCCAACCTCGCCGTAGAGGAGGGCAGCAAGGCCATATAGTGCTTCACGCCAACAGTTAAAGCTCGTCCACGACAGCTTCAAAAAGTGAGGAACGTGTGAGGGATGTGGTCCATGCCCGCGACCGCTCTCGGGGTTTAGTGGAGGCACCGACGAAGCTCACATTGATTGTTGAGTAGCTCCGAGGAGTCCAGGCCAACCTTGACATCCTTAGGGAACATCGTTACGAAGATAGAAATGAATTGGTGGCATACATGAATGATATTTAATTCATCCAAAGTGAAATTTTAGAACAGCTGGAGAGCATCCGTCGACCACCTCGCCGCAGAGGAGGGCAGCAAGGCCCTATAGTGCACCACGCCAATAGTCAGAGCTCTTCCACGGCAGGTTCAGAAAGTGAGGAACGTGTGAGGGAGGTGGTCCATGCCCGTGACCACTCCCGGGGCTTAGTGGAGGCACCGACGATGCTCACATCGATTATTGAGTAGCTCTGAGGAGTCCAGGCCAACCTGGACATCCTTAGGGAACATCGTTATGAAGATAGAAATGAATTGGTGGCATACATGAATGATATTTAATCCATCCAAAGTGAAATTTTAGAACAGCTGGAGAGCATCTGTCGAAGCCAGTGATGCATCAACGGCCATCTATGAGACTTGGAGGCCCGAGCAGAGCATATCGACTTCCACATGCATGAAAGATCTAGCCTACTTGCAACACCTCTTGTGCTTCCTCCTCGGCCACCTCTATGATATGATGATTTCAGATTATATGTCTATTTTGTCTTCCTTTTGATTTGTTAAGCTAATCAGCCTGCCGGAAATAATGGTTTTATGGTCATATCTTTAGCATTCTCCAACTCTCCTCGCTAAAAAATTTCGTCGGAATGAAGCCAGGAGAGTCATGGAAACACATTTTGTACTCAAATTTCTATGATGATAATAAAAAAAAAACCTTTAGAAAAAATATTTATTTTCATTCAACTATAACTTTTTACAAAATATATCATTCTTTTAATTAAATTGATAATAAAATATTATTCCACATTTTTACAAAATAATTTTTTTAATTTTTGGAATCTAAGCGTATATGATCCATCATATAAATTTGTAAAATTCTTTCGGTAATAATCACAAGCAATGGAACATGGTCGACGCGTTTCAAACCAACCAGTGCAGTTCATCATCAGGACTATGTGAGAGATCAAATCCAGACATTAAGTTTAAATAGATGTAGAAATGGCTCAACTAGCCGTTAGGATAACTGCTAGTTTGACTTAGAATATTTAGTTATTTGTTTTATTTAATTAATTAATTAATTATTATTATTATTTATTTATTTATAAAATGTTTAATATATTTATTCGACTAATTAATCAATTAATTAATTAATTAAAAAGTTAGTTATTTAACCAATAGTGTATATATCTCTTATTTAATTTAATTGATTTAATTATTTAATAATTAATTATTATTATTAATTCATAATTTTAAATTATATATTTGACTATTTATAAGAACCAAGGTTCAAGGAAAACAAACAATATATATATATATATAATAATAATAATAAGTAAAAATAAATAAATAAATAAATAAGTAAAAATAAAATGAAATAAAAATAAATAAATAATAAATAAGCAATAATCAATAAAATAAATAAAAGTCAAGAATATAAGGTAGGAATCCAACACCTGCTGATATTTCAGTTGTCATTTCTATTGAGATTAACGGGTCTTTTCTCAATTCCCATCATGGTAAGTTGAGAGAGGCCATTGAAATTGAGAGAAGACCTGTTAATCTCAATAGAGATGAAGGCTGGAATATCAACAGGTATTGGATTCCTGCCTTATATTCTTGATTTTTATTTATTTATTTGTTTCTATTTATTTATTTATTTATTATATATATATATTATTTTTTTTCCCTTAAACCTTGGCTCTTATAAATAGTCAAATATACAATTAAAAATAATTTAAAATTATGAATTAATAATAATAATTAAATATTAAATAATTAAATCAATTAAATTAAATAAGAGATATACATATATACACTATTGGTTAAATAACTAACTTTTAAATTAATTAAGTGATTAATTAGTTGAATAAATATATTAAAATTTTTATAAATAAATAAATAATAATAAATTAAATAAATAAATAAATAAATAATTAAATAAATAAATAACTAAATATTCTAAGTCAAACTAGTCATTATTCTAACAGCTAGTTGAGCCATTTCTACATCTATTTAAACTTAATGTCTGGATCTGATCTCTCACATGGTTCTGATGATGAACCACACTGGTTGGTTCAAAACGCGTCGACCATGTTCCATTGCTTGTGATTATTACCGAAAAAAATTTACAAATTTTTTTAATTTTCAAATCTTGGAATTTTTTTAATTAAACAGGTGAAAAAATATTATTTTGATGATGATGGTGGTTAACGTCCACTGAGACCAATCTTTGGTCTATCGGACCAAAAGAAAAGAGTTATTTAGTTTGATTTAAGATTTTATTCCTATGCTCAAAAAGCTTGAAGAAAAAATATTCTCACACAAATATAATATATTAAAATAAATCAAACCTATATATAAATCAATTTAGATTTATGTGAAATTTTCAATTTATTATATAAAATTAAAATAATAAAAAAATATAACATTAAAAAAAAAAATTAAAAAAAAAATTAAATTAATATTTATAAATAAATATTATAAATCTTCACATGGTGCCCCTAGTACAACCACATTAGAGCTCAATTTCATAATCTTTGTTGCAATACTGACCTTCCTAGCCTTTTAAGATGTCAAAGTTATAGTGAACTTGGGAGGCTTCTCTCCAAGCTTTTTGAGCAGAGAGATAAAATCTTAAATCAAATTAAATAACTCTTTTCCTTAGGTCCTATAGACCAAAGATTGGTCTGAGTGGACGTTAACCATCATCATCATCATAATATATAATTAAAATAAAATAAAATTATAATTATAATAAATTTACTTATACCATACAAAATCCATTAGGGAATTAATAAATATTATAAATAAAATTTCAACAAATCAAACGAGATGAAAAACTCAAACCCTTAACTAGTTGCTCAATCCCTTTTGTTTCACTATTTTAATGATTAAAAATATAATTGTGTGAGGAGGGGCTCTACAACTTAATAAGAGGGAGATTTATACGCCTTAGATGTAATGTAAGAAAGTTTATTTGTTAATTTTTTTAAATATTTTAATTTAATTTAATTTTATAACTTCATTAAAGTAAATCTAAAAGCAAAAAAGTGTAGGGAAATGTAGTGGTGTAAAATAATTATTTCGAAATAATATTTAAATGCATGTCTTTCGGATTAATCACATCATTAGGATTTGGTCGAACCAATCATCCTCAAAGGTGAAAAAACCAATCGATCTTCAGGAATAAATAGCAGGGATGCATCATTGCCCAGGGAAAGTCGTTGATCTTCCAGAATAAATAACAGGAATGCATCATTGCCCAAAAAAAATCGTTTGAAAACTAGTAGTTAGTGAATTAGTTATTAAGGTAAATCATATTCAAAAATTAGTTTAAATAATTATTAAATTAACCACAAATTGCCAAAAGTTTAAGAATTGGTTACAAAATAAAATAAAATAACCTATTTTATAATAAAAATTTTAATAATAAAGTTTAAAGTTTAAAATTATTATTTATTTATCATAATTATGTATAATGTAACTAGAATAATTATATATAGAAAAAAACCTTTAATCTAGAAACAAACAAACAAAAAATAGAAAAAATATTTATTTTCATACAATTATAAATTTTTACAAAATATATCATTGTTTTAATTAAAATTTTATTATTCCACATTTTTACAAAATACATTTTTTTTAATTAAACGGATAAAAATATATTATTTATAGAATGTTTGCTTCTGTGATCCATCTTAAAATTGTGAAGAATTCTTTCGGTAATAATCACATTCAAATGAACAAAATGAATGTGATTATTACGGAAAGAATTATTCACAAGATATTATTTTACATTTCGATATAGAAAAAGTGTTCTCACAAAAATATAATATATTAAAATAAATTAAACCTACATATAAATTAATTTAGATTTATGTGAAATTTTTAGTTTATTATATAAAATTAAAATAATTAAAAATATATATATACATTAAAAAATGTAATCTTTTAATTTTTAATAAATTTAAACTTTAGTCAATTCTGTTATCTTATATGGATGTGAGGTTTGGGGTTGCAACATCTCTAGAGGATCCTGGAGAAAGATTGAGCAAATCCAGAAGCATTTTATAACTTATAACCTTAAAATTAAAAAAAATACACCCTATCCTATTCTCCTTATAGAAGTGGGTCTTTCCCCTATCAAGAGCCTAGCTATGACTAGGCTTTTGTTGTACAAGCACAAGCTCAATAACTTAGGAGACCATAGACTTCCTAAGGTAGCTTTAAATTCCAGCCAAAACCACCTAAGGCTTAAAAGAGGTTGGTATAAAGACACGAGGGCCTGGTTAAACCATTGGGAGATCGAGGAGAATGTTGCATTGCAAAACATTAATAACATTAAAAAAATTGTTACTTCTAAGTTCAAAGAAAAAATGAGGTGTGAGAAAGATCTAGCAGCTAAAAGAAAATTAAGATAATATAAGGAGGTCATCAACCCCATTCTAGAAGATCAAAAGTATCTATCTGTTTTAACTAGCTCAAAGAAGAAAATTAATATAGCCAAGATTAGAATGAACTCTCATGAGCTCCATAGTGAAACAGGTCGTTGGAAAGTTCCTAAAACACCATGGATAGAAAGGATCCGCCATCTCTGTGAGAATATGAACATCGAGGATGAAAATCACTTCATCTTAGAGTGCCCCGCGTACAACCACATTAGAGCTCAATTTCATAATCTTTGTTGCAATACTGACCTTCCTAGCCATTTAAGATGTCAAAATTATAGTGAGCTCGGGAGGCTTCTCTCCAAGCTTTTTGAGCATAGGAATAAAATCTTAAATCAAACTAAATAACTCTTTTCTTTAGGTCCGATAGACCAAAGATTGGTCTCCTTAGAGGTTAACCACCACCATCATCATCATCATAAATCTTCACATGATGCATGACTATTTTATATAATATATAGTTAAAATAAAATATAATTTTAATCATAATTAATTTACTTATACTATCAAAAATCCATTACGGAATTAATAAATATTATAAATAAAATTTCAACAAATAAAATAAGATGAAGAACTCAAATCCTTATCTAGTTGCTCAACTCCTTGTGTTTCGCTATTTTCATGATTAAAAAATTATAATTATGTGAGGAGGCGTTTTACAATTTAATACTTATCTTAAATGTAATGTAAAAAAGATTGTATGTCAATATTTTTTAAATATTTTATTTTAATTTTATTTTATAATTTCATTGAAGTAAATCTAAAAGCAAAAATGTCTAGGGAAATGTAGTGGTGTAAAATAATTATTTTGAAATCATATTTAAATGCATGTCTTTCTTATTAATCACATCATTAGATGTTTCAAACCAACTAATGTGGTTCATCCTCAAGACAAGGTTTTGGAAAGCTGTTGAAAACTAGTCGTTTGTGAATTAGTGGTTAATTTAATAATTTTTTAAACCAATTTCTGAATATGATTTACTTTACTAACTAATTCACTAACTACTAGTTTTTAATGGCTGTTTTCAACAGCTTTCCCTAAGCAATGATGCATCCCTGCTATTTATTCCTGAAGATATCGGTTGACTTTTTCACTGTCCTAAGAATGAACCACATTAGTTGTTTCGACCAAATCCTAATGATGTGATTAATTAGAAAGACATGCATCTACATTATGGATCACAAAAGTCTCAGATCTACCATCATATTTAAATTTAATTAATAAGCAAATAAAAACTTTAGACTTACTAAAAACTTACAATATAACATATTCTTAACCATGTATATTCACTCTCAATTTACTATGGATATTATTAACTTGTAAATAGGTTTTGTTATATTACCATGAGTCAATACTATGGACTATCAATACCATATTCTCACAAACCATAATTGATTTCAAAATCAAAATTTGTTATTTTGTAACATTTTTGAAATTGAGTCTATAGGGTCTTGAATAGATGCTGATGGGGTGCTCTATTAAGGTACTCTTTGATCTGAAGTCATGAATAACATTTTTAAAATTAAATCTAAAAGCAAAAAAGTACTGGATATGTTTTAATGTCATGTAAAATTTTTGGCTCTATTA
The DNA here is from genome assembly GCA_034641835.2 of Pinus albicaulis. Taxonomy (NCBI): domain Eukaryota; kingdom Viridiplantae; phylum Streptophyta; class Pinopsida; order Pinales; family Pinaceae; genus Pinus; species Pinus albicaulis. Next base: position 1,579,104,593 of record CM076581.1, read on the forward strand.
AGGTACTCCTTGATGTAAAGTCACTAGTAACATTTTTAAAATTAAATCTAAAGCAACAAAAAATGAGATATGTTTTAATGTACTGTAAACATTTTGGCTAGATCAAAATAAAATTAAAATTAAAATTAAATTAAATTTAAAAATTTAATAATTATAATTATCATTCAAATGTTTTGAGTTGTCAAATTACATAACACTGAAAAAAGAAAAAAAAAAGAAAAAATAAAACTAAAATTAATAATTATTTAACTATATTTATAATTATAACTATATTTAATTATGATTAATAATAAAATCAATCTAGATCCATTTTAACTTTGAATCTATTAAATTTCTTGGGATGCAAACTACTTTTAAAATGAAAAGAGATTCAATCCCTCAAATTCAATGACCAACAACCTTTCATATTATTATTCATAAGATTTCATATATATCATTAGTCAATAATGTAAAAAATTAAAAATATAAATAGGACATATAAACTAAATAAAGATTTGAAAAGAATCCAACCCCATAGGAAAGTCAAAAATAAAAAAACTAAAAAGAAATACCATCAAATCAAATCCCACTCCACAGAAAAGTCTAAAATGAAGATATTTAAAAAAATACCATTAAATCTATAATCTTTATAAACTCATGAAACAATTTCACTGAAAGAGAGCCATAGCCCCCTTATCCGGGCTAACCATAAATTGTTAGGTTAAAAAAACCCTATTTACCCATATCCATAATTCTTTCATCTTTTTTCTCCTTAAACGTTAGTTGAATGTATTAAACCATACAACTTTATAGATAAACACTTTAATAATTGAATAATTAGTTGATTAAAAGTAAATATGTCAAATCATTTCTTTTTAACTCAACTAATTTATTGTTGTAATGACACATGTCACTAGTGACACATGTCTACAAAAAAGTGGTCTGCAGTTAGTTACTTGGTCTAAAGTAGTAAGATCACACATTTTCCTAATTTTTTAGAAATTTCTCTTGATAACTGATTTTTTAGCAATAGAATCAAGAGTCTTTCCAAAATTTCCTTTATAGAAAGTAGCCCTAAACTTCTAAGTTGCTCAATTTGAGCTGGAAGGTTTCCATATAAATATGTTATTTGATTACTTGTTCTTCCATCTAAATTTTAAAATTTTGATTGCAGGAGAAAGGCCTACTCCTCGTGCACCAGTTTGCAGTCCTCCTCAGAAATTAGTTACTCAAACTCTGTATTTGTAGTGGATCTTATGCCCCTGTTTATCTCCGTATGTGGAAAGGAAATTGCTTCATGTTGAAAATTTCATGGTTCATTTTCACAATGTGTTTTAGGCATTCTAACCTTGTTTCATTTGAATGCGCTACCTTGTTTTGTATTTCAGATTGCAAGTAATTATGTGGATGCTATTTTCTTTTGTTTCTGTGAAGCTTGTCCGTTTCATAGAAATAATTTACACGCAATATCTCGCTTACTATTTGAGGGAATTTCTGACTATAGTGATTGTTCTTTTTTATACACACGGTTCTTTAAATTATTTCCTTTTAACGTAGTGCAGTATGCTCGATTTCTTTTCTCTGTATTATGGAAAATTACTGAAAGTATATTGATGGATACATTTGATCAACCTTTTTCCTTTTTACATAGTCGACTTATTTTTTCTGTCATAGAGGAAATCACTCACTCGAATTATATTGATGACGCTTAAAAAATTTAGTCAAGCTTTTCAGATAAGTTGCAAGTATTTGATGAAAATTATGTTGTTCATTGGGTCCGAAATTTATGAACCACTAGTATAAGTGCAAATCATGGAAATAATTTGGCCGATAGGCCTTCTCTTTTGAATCAATACACTTGCCTTTTTGTCTATCTTTCTTCTCTCCAAATTACACGTGTACACACATTTTTTAGGCTTTTATTAAATTTAAATTTTAAGATTTTACTAAATAAATAATACTGAAATTTAGAAAATTATGTTGTTCATTGGGTCCAAAATTTATGAACCACTAATATAAGTACAAATCATGGAGATAATTTGGCGGATAGGCTTTCTCTTTTGAATCAATACACTTGCCTTTTTGTCTACCTTTCTTCTCTCCAAATGACATGTGTACACACATTTTTTAGGCTTTTATTAAATTTAAATTTTAAGATTTTACTAAATAAATATTACTGAAATTTAGAAACGATTTCGCTAAATAGTAATTACTATTTAGTAGGAAATAGTAAATTTAGTAGGAAAGAAAAACAGTAGCAGGAAATTTCTTTTACGGAAGCGAAATTTGCTTTCTCTGGGCATTCAGATTTCTCTCTGTTTTTTCTAATCTATGCTGGAAAATGGGAAACTACCTAATGAATTAATTAATGGCATTTATAGAAAGAGTGATAGTTCTACAACAATTGGGTGAATCTCTCGTTCAACAACAACAGCAGCAAGTGGGGGATTCTCCAGCAAAGAGGCTTGTCAGGCAACTTGATTTTACATTATTCTACGGAGGTGGCTGCGCCCCGGCCCCGTCTCCGGCTTCTTCAGAGCCCCCATTGCGACCTTCGCAGCCTGTTGTTGTGTACGAATTCGACCATTCATTTTAATTTTTTTTCCTTGTTCGATTACAAAAAAATAGATTTAAAGGGGCAACTTATTTTCAAATAAATGCTAATTTTGCAACATGAGTGTAATTTTGTTTTTGAATGCAGTAATTTGAATGAGTGCTGGTGTCATAAATGAGTCGCGGTAGCGGTTAAGTCAGATTAAAGCACTAATTTACCCTCAACAAACTAAATTGAATTCGAAGTTGTAATCTCTCTTATTTGGCTTTGAAGATGCATCTACTTTCACTGTAATCGCCGTGACCCGTGAAGTTTAGTCATGTTGAAAATAACTGCATTTGTAATATTTATCAGGATCTTGTTTAGTTATTTTGTAGCCTTTGAAAAAAGAAAAACAACAACAACAACTCTGTAAATTTGTAAGGTTATGAGGTGATATTTAAAATGTCAAAAATTTAAATTTTCTTACAGGAAATAAAAAATATTTTAAACGACCAATGTGGTGGAGGTGGTCACCTACCAAGATTCATTTCCCGAGAGGCACCTATTAGTGGTGGGGGCCAGGAGCAATTCCTGGGTGATTTTACAGAAGGTTACCCTCTGTTTTGGCATCTTAAACAAACAAAAGTGATATGGATAAATGATCCACAGGTCATTCCACCTGCAAAATGGGGTTCCTTGTGGTGCTTTATGTATTCATGGCAATTGTGTTGCTTCTGGATTGTGAAGGAATCACTTTCCAAAAACAAAATTCAGAAAATGGAAGACGGAAATGGACAGGCCTAAGTAATTACCAATTTCACATTGAGCAGAGTGAGTTCAGTTTGGGACATGTTTCCTCCACAGGCCTTAACAAATACTCAAAATGAAATCCAAGCTAAGGCCTTTGCAATAGAATGGAATTCCAATTACCGTGTCTTTCTGCAAGTTGGGATTGGGAATTTTTTCTATTATATTGTAATTGAATTTCCACGAATCTTTCTGCAAGTTGGGTTTTTTCCCATTACACTCTAATTAAATTTTAGTTAGTCTTTCTACAAATTGGGATAATTGTATTAGTTGAATCCCACATCTTGTTGCTATATTGTTATGATAAAGCTTATTTTTTATTGCAATGTATGATCTGGATTTATGAAGGAAGCTATACTTAAATATGAATTCAATGTCTTTGCCTAGTGATTTGATTCCTAGATGTCTATTTTCTACCTTTTTGAGTTTGAACTTTTAACCTTTTACAAGAAGGCATGCATTCTTAACTATTAGAACCACTCAATATGCATAAATGGATCTTGACACACTCAATTTTTGTAAATTAAAATATCATCCCATCTATTAGTTAGATTACTTTAAAATATAATGCAATCAATTTAGTATTTAATATTCCACCATGCTATTGTAATGACATTGGAGAAGGTTTTTGTTAAACAACTCTAATATTTACATATTATAAACTTAAGAAAAAAATACACAAAAAAAAAACTTAAGTTGCTATTTTTTTGTACAACCTTTTTGATTTAAAAATCCTATCGCCTCTCTTTGCACCTTTTGGAGCAACTGCTAGTATAGAAGATAAGAACTTATCATTACAACCATTCATCTAATGAATTATAAATATGATATTTACTGTATATTTTTTCAAAATCAAATTAATATCATTAAGTTAAAATTGAGAAAAAAATATTTCTTTTCAAATCAATTGTAAATTTTTACAAAAATATATCATGTTTTTTATTTTCAAATATTGCATTATTTTTTTAAATTAAACTCGAAATAAAATATTATTACACCAATAATAATAAAGAGGTTAAAATTGAGAAAAATAATTTCTTTTCAAATCAACTATTATTTTTATAAAATATATATTTTCTTAATTTTGGAAATTTTTAAAATTATTATCACACTGATGATAATAAAATAATTAAAAAATAAATATATTAAAATTTTTGTTTTTTATTAAATTTAAATTAATATTTATAAATAAATATTATAAATTTTCACATAATACATAACTATTTTTATATAATATATAAGTAAAATATAATATAATTTAAATTATAATAAATTTAATTATATAATCGAACTCCATTATGAAATTAATAAATATCATAATTGAGTACGTCTAATGGTTAAGAGGTCGCAAGTTATCGCAAAATTGGAAAAAGAATATGTCTTTAAGTGCGAATTTTTGAAGTTTCTGGTGGATTTCTTATTGGAATCTGGCAAAAAGCCCTAGGACACTTCGATTGTGTAAAGTTCACTCATCAAACTTGTGATTTCAATGAATCCATGTTACAAATTAGATTAGAAAATAAATTTGAAAACTTTTCAAAAAGTCTCACTAAAAGACAACTCACTTAGAAAAGCATATGCTAATTAAAATCCAATATACATTTATTTGATTTAAAATCCTTTATTACACCATTAGCAAAGTGTACCTCTCTCTTCGAGGATATAATGTGTACCTCCCTCAGTTGCCTCCAAGAGCTTGACAAAGCTACCAATAATATTGCCTATGCCTTCAAGGATTTCCTCCTCCCAATATTCCTTTGGAAGAGAAAAGTGTCCCACCAATCCAAACAAGGAAGTCTTCATTTTCTAGATTATACTCCTTCCAAAATTGCATGAATAGCCCTACATTATAAAAAAAGTCTTCCTTCTAGGGATTATACTCATTCCAAAATTACATAGAGATACCTACATTATTAAAAAAATGTGGCCCTCCTTAAAAAACCATCGATCTATCTTCCAAGCTAGAGAAAATGAATACGAATAATCCCTTTTCCCCTAGCTCCAATTCTATTTGAGCCTAAAGTTTCCATTTAGTTTGGATCCACCTAATCAAAGACTTTTCATACAACCATAATATGATGAATTTGCAAATTAAAGCATGATCCTGCTTATATTAGATATATTTTTCGATCTTGCTAGATTTAAATTCATATTTGGAATCTTACATTGCTTTCTACCTTACCAAGACGCACCTAGCTGAGGTTTCTCTGAGAAACTAGAAACCCCACTTCACCCAATTGTTCTATGAAAAAGATGTCTAAAATAAGGAGATTGAAAAGAAAAACCATCAGATCTGGAATATGTAGGAATTTACAGGGTAAGTTCCTTAGATCAAGAACCAAAGGTCACCGCTCACAACCAGATCACAAATCAGTACACCAGTATAATCACGTGGTTAAAACCCTCAAAGAGGGAAACAATCCACGGCCTGAGCCAACGCAGCCACTTTAGGAAATTTATTAATATAAAAATAAAAGTTACATATGTTTCTCTCATAAATGGTTACCAGACAAATGACCCTCCATGCTCTTTAAATAGAGAACATGGACCAATCGGGGGTTAAGCCACGGATCAAGTGTCATTAATACCGAGGTGAGAGATAACCGTCGGATCACTACAAATCATGACCGTCGGATTATAAGTTACAAATGTACATGGTAAAGAAACACACTTTACCTAACTCTACACTAGACTAAGTTATTCTTAGCTATTTCCTATGTGTTGGAATATCCTAACATCCCCCCTTAAGAAAAACTTGGGATAGGATTGAAGGATTTACAAAGGTGACACAAAAGGAGCCTATTTCCTATGTGTTGAAATATCCTAACATCCCCCCTTAAGAACAAATTGGGATACGATTGAAGGATTTACAAAAGTGACACAATAGGAGAAGGAAGGAGGAATTAGAACCTACCCCCCCTTAATGACAACTTTCCTGAACTCCAAGCATGGATTGAAGTTTGGTAAACTTCACTTCTGTGAGAGCCTTTGTAAATATATCGGCTACCTGATCATTGGTTGGACAATACTTCACTTCAAGAACACGATCATGAATGAGCTTTCTGATGAAGTGTATGTGGAGTTCAATGTGTTTCATACGCTGATGCTGAACTGGATATTTACATAGCTGAATGGCACTCTGATTATCACACCAACGTGTAGTTGGATGCTACTGATGGAGACCAAATTAAGACAAGATCTGACGAAGCCACATGGCTTCCTTGCTGGCTTTAATTGCACCACGATACTTTGCTTCTACGGAAGAAAGAGAGATGGCACTTTGTTTCTTACAATACCAAGTAATAGGTCCTGAACCAAGAGTGAATACATATCATGCAGTAGACTTTCAATCATCAGGGTCACCAGACCAATCAGAATCAGTGAAACCAATCAACAATGGAGATGCTCCTACACTGTAATGAATCCCGAACTGAACTGTACCTCGAATATATCGAAGTATTCTTTTAGCTTCTTTCCAGTGACTTTCATGAGGTTGGTGCATAAACCGAGCGACAAGACCAACGACAAAGGAAAGGTCATGAAGGGTATGGTTTAGATACAAAAGTTTACCAACAAGTTGACGGTATAAGGTAGCATCAACTTCAAGGGTAGTACAAGTGACTGAAAGCTTGACTCCAGACTGAAAGGGAGAAGGGGCTGGCTTACAGTCTTCCATGTGAAAGTGGTGTAGAATATCACAAGCATACTTGGACTGAGAGAGGGTAATGCCTTCCTTGGATTGCAAGACTTGAAGACCAAGGAAATAATGCAAGTGTCCTAAGTCTGTCATTTCAAACTTCTTTTTGAGGCTAGACTTCACATGGTTTATATGGTTTGGAGTAAGGATAAGATCATCAACATAAAGAACAAGGATGGTGAAGGACTTACCCACTTTCTTGGTGTAGACAGTGTTGTCAGAATGACACCTAGAAAATCCATTATCTAATAGAAATCTATCCATTTTGGCATACCAAGCCCGAGGAGCTTGTTTGAGACCATAGAGAGACTTCCAAAGGAGACAAACAAGGCTGGAGTCTTTTTGGATAAAGACAGAGGGTTGTTCCATGTAGATTTCTTCATGAAAATCTCCATGTAAGAAGACGGATTTAACATCCATCTAATGGACTTCCCATTTAAAGGAGGTAGCAAGGGAAAGAACAAGGCGGATAGAATTCATTTTGGCAACAGGGGAGAAGGTTTCAGTATAGTCAATGCCTTCAACTTGTGAAAATCCTTTCGAAACAAGACGAGCTTTATGTCTATCCACTTTTCCATCTAGTCCAAACTTGGTTTTGTAAACCCATCTGCATTTGACAAGTTTTCTTCATTTTGGAAGAGGAGCAAGATCCCAAGTATCGTTTGCCAATAAGGAAAAATACTCTTCATTCATAGCTTCATCCCAATCTGGATGACTGGAGGCTTCTTCAAAGGTTTCTGGATCAAGTTTTTCTGGAACTTGAGCCAATAAGGAAGAGGCTCTTTCGAACTTAGAACGTGTATGTCGTTGATCGATAGGGTCACCTGCAAGAGAAGTTGCTGCATCCCTAGTAGAGTGGACCCATCTTGGAAGCGGTGGAGTGTAAGGAACAATTTCAAGAGGTGGAGGAGGATTGTCATACTCACTGTCATCATCTGAACTAGAAGGAATGCTATTAAAAATAAAAGAGAGAGAGAGAGGTGGCACACTTGCCGAACTAGGCTCGCAGGCCAAAGGTGGTACACTTGCCGAACTAGGCTCACAGGCCGATATATTTTCATCAAATTTTACATCTCTTCTAATGATAATATTTTTGGATTTTGGTTGAAGAAGTCTATATCCTTAGACATCTTCAGAATATCCAACAAAAATGCATTTTTCACTCTTAGGTTCTAAGGCTTTATGTTTCGCATCTGGAATATGGGCCCAAGCATCACTTCCAAAAACACGAAAGTGACTTACATCTGGTTTGATTGAGCTCCAATATTCTTCTGGAGTTATATTATTTAAAACCTTAGTAGGTGTGCGATTTACTATGTAATTTGCACAGTTAATGGCTTCCGCCCAAAAATTGAGACCAAGTCCTTTAGATTGAAGCATACAATTAGCCATTTCTTTTAAGGTGTGATTCTTCCTTTCAACTACACCATTTTGTTGTGGAGTATATGGAACAGTATGTTGCAATTGAATGCCATGCTTAGTGCAGAAGTTGATAAATTTGTTGTTAACATATTCTTCGCCATTGTCTGATCTTAACTTAAGAATTTGATGTCCAGATTGTTTCTCAATAAAGGCCTTAAAGGCAAAGAACATGTTAAATAATTCACTCTTGAGTTTTAAGAAATATACCGAAGTGCGTCTGGAAAAATCATCAATGAAAGTTAATAAGTACTTGCAACCAGAGAAAGAAACAACAGGAAGTGGACCATATAAATCACTGTGCACAAGCTGCAAAGGGGCTGAAGCGTGCCAAGAGGCACGTTTTTCAAAACTATCCCGATGATGTTTTCCGAGTACACATCTGGAGCAAACACCATCTCGGCAAGATACCATAGGAAGACCCGTCACCATATTTTCCTTACATAGTGTTTGAAGAGAGCGATAGTTTAAGTGACCAAATCGCTCATGCCAAAGTTTTCTCACATCATCATTATGAGAAACAAAAACAGAGGGAAGAGATGATGACCCAAAGTTGTCAAACTTATACAACCTTGTGGAATCATCTGCAATGTCAGTAGCTAAAATATGTTTAGGATCTTTGAGGTCTTTGATTACAACATCATGAGGTGAGAATTATACTATTTTCCCTTCACCTGAATGAGTTATCTGATAAACAGATAGAAGGTTGCATGACAAGGTAGGAACACATAGTACATCATTAAAGTGACCATTATCTAGATGAATGGTTCCAGAGCCTACAACACTAAGAGATCTATCATCACCAACATAAATATGTTTGGTGTTACAATCATTTAAAGAAGAAAACATGGATTTATTTTTAGCCATGTGGTAAGAAGCTCCAGAATCAATGAGCCATTCATGAGAAGGAGAAGAAGAAGATACATTTAATGCATAACCATATCTTGATGCTTGACAACCATAAGAAAAAAGTGCCATGCCTGAAGATGAATGTGAAGAGTGCTCCAAATTGATGTTGTGCTTCTTCATTGCTGCTTCTAAGGCTTCCATCTTCTTAAAACATTTGGACTCTATATGGCCATCCTGATTGCAAAATTTGCAATGTCTATCTGTCTTCTTCTCTTTGTTTTGATTTGCCTTATTATTTTTGTGATTTGATTTTTCAGTTTGCGGCTGAAATTGCTTAGGGCCCTTGTTTGGTTTAGGACCATATTTTTCAGGATACTGCTTCTTGGGATTCTTTTGATATGGTTATTGTTGGGCTGCTAAGGCTTTCTTAGAAGCGTTTCCAACAGTGATAAGACCAAGGTGTAAAATTTTTTCTTGTTCTCTTATCAAAGAATCGCAAAAGGCATCAAAAGAGGGATTCTTGTAGGTGGTTCCTGAAGAAATGATGGCTTCTCTAGTGGAATGGAAAGTGGAAACAAATACAGAGTATGCATGGCCAAGCTTAGCAAGAATGCAATAGATGAGGCTACCATCATCCTTTTTTATCTTACAACCTTCTAAAATAATTCCGAGGGTCTTAAATTGGGACAAAAAATCTTCAATGGAGGAGAAATTATTGGGGTCCAAAGTAAGCAACTCATTTTCAAGCTGGTGGGCCCTAATTTGATTTTGAATGCCAAAAACGGTTTTTAGCTTTTCTAGGGCTTCATCAGGGGTGTCAATGTCAAGGATATGAAATCGAAGATCTTGAGCAATGGACATTCCTATCAACCCTCGTGCTTGATCTTGTTTATTTTCCCATTTAGAAGCTTTATCATCATAGGAAGGTTTAGTTTCTTGTCCTATGGCTATTCTATAAAGCCCTTTACTTCTAAGTATATCTACCATGTGAGGTAGGCATTGGAAATAATTGGTGCTGTTAAGAATAATTGGGCATGCACTTTCCACTTTTATTTATTTATTTTTATTTTTATTTTTTAACTGAAGCTGAGAAAAGCTGAAACTAACTGCTCCAATGGAAAGATCTCGAAAAATTAGGCCATTTAAAAAAAAACGGCTTTCGAATGAAGAAGTTATGACTTTTGAAAAATCTGAGTTGTAGATGCCAAATAGTTACGGGAACGGGATGAAATGCTGCTTTTTAAAAAAAAAATCCACCCCTTTTAACAAATTTTTTTTACAAAAGAAGCTTGAGAAGGAGATTTGAACCCAAGACCTCTATTCTCATAAACTAACCCCTCATCAAGTGATATAGTAAAAGGATCACGTTATTGTATGAAAGGAGGAAGGTTTTTTTTTTTTTTTTTTTTCCTACTCTTCGGTGTGTGTGCCTTTTCTTGCACAAAAAACACAACAAAAACGAGAAAAAAAAAAAAAAACGAAATGCAAAGTCTTACGGAAGAATGTTAGATATTCGGTTAGCCTAACCGGCAACTATCACTTTTTCACTATTTCTAGTTTCCTGAGATCGCGCAAAGACGCGAGGAAAGAGCATACGTAGCAACAAAATCCCTTTTTCCTGCTTCTGATTTTCTGAGATCGCACGCAACGCACAACAAAGAGCATACACAGAGAAGAGGGTATAGATCCGGCAAATAAATAAAACCTACAAACCGAAAATAAAAAGAGAGAACCGAAATAAGTAGAATTATTAACAAATATAATTGCAAAACAGATGCTTTATACCTCCAAATCTAAACTGTCATAACTTGGGCAGCCTGAAACCTTTTCGCATGAAACAAAAGGCGTTCCTCACTGTAACAGATGCTCCGGACACAACCGAGCAGTTCTCCAAGCCCAAAAATGTTCATAAATAGTATATCTAAAAAACGGCATTCACATGCAGTCAAACCGGCTTCAGATTTTGATCAACAACGGACGCGGCCCTCAAAATAGCTCTGATACCATGTAGGAATTTACAGGGTAAATTCTTTAGATCAAGAACCAAAAGGTCACTGCTCACAACAGGATCACAAATCAGAACACCAATATAATCACGTGGTTAAAACCCTCAAAGAGGGAAACAGTCCATGACCTGAGCCAACGCGGCCACTTCAGGCAATTTATTAATATAAAAAGAAAAGTTACATATGTTTATCTCATAAACGGTTACCGGACAAATGACCCTCCATGCTCTTTAAATAGAGATCATGGACCAATTGGGTGTTAAGCCACGGATCAAGTGTCATTAATACCGAGGTGAGAGATAACCGTCGGATCACTACAAATCGTGACCGTCGGATTATAAGTTACAAATTTACATGGTCAAGAAACACACTTTACCTAACTCTACACTAGACTAAGTTATTCTTAACTATTTCCTATGTGTCGGAATATCCTAACAGAATATTTACAAATCCCAGAAATAATCTCACTAAAAGAGGGGGAGAGGCCCCTCTCCCAAAACTAATCATGGATTTTTATGTTAAAAACACCCCCATTCACCCCAAATCCAAAAATATTTCCTCTCTCTTTTCCTTAAATGTTCCCTACATGTATTAAACAATACAACTTTATCATATAAACAATTTGATAATTGAATAATTAGTTGATTAAAAGTAAATATGGCATAGAATGGGATTTGAATTTTAATATGGAAGATGACAACTTCTCCTTACAACCATTCATCCAATAAATTATAAAAATTATATTTAGGTACATTTTTTCTTTTTATTTTCAAAATCAAATTAATATCATTAACTTGTAATTTTTTACCAAGTATATCATTTTTTTAATTTTCAAATATTGAATTTTTTTTTATTAAACTAATAATAAAATATTATTACACTAATAATAATAAAAAGGTTATTTATAATTCAGTGTGAAAAAAATATTCTTATAAAAACATAATATAATATAATGTTATATTAAAATAAATCAAATCTATATATAAATTAATTTAAATTTATCTGAAATTTTTAATATATTTGTTAAGTTTTTAGTGAAGACCTTGTTCAGATTCATCATTACTGATAAAATCTGAACACATGTTCTGCTTATATTAATTTTTTTTATATCATTTTGGCACTGGCATAGCTCTGGTCTCTCAGATGGCGATTCTTCAGTGTGGTCTTATTTTAAGAGCATGTGTTTCCTCCAAAGAGGTCACAGGTTCAAAACCATAGGGAGTAGAGTATGTATGTCTTCCTAGACTTAGGAGTCAAATAGCTACCCAGAAATGTGTCCCTTGTCCTACAAACAAATAGGTATCATACACCAATTTGATGTCTGGCGTGGTTGTGACCTTAAAATTAGATAATGACAATAACAATAATTAAATAAATCTTATTTAAATAATTTAATATGCACCACCTGAATGGTTGTGGACGATTTATTGCCTTTGTAGGCTCTCACGCAATCATTGTTTCATAGACTATGCACATAGCACATGTTACTAATAACACAGGGCACATGTTTAACCTAAGAAGAAACAAAAGCTCTACCTTCACCCCAGATCGATCGCAGATATTGAGAGCTCGTTTCAATATCCTTTGAGTGGTTCTCTTCATCTGAAATTCAAAGAGCTAAGAATATAGGTTGCACAATTAATATACATATATACAGAGATTTTGTTTTTAACCATCATGTTTCTTAAAGTGAGAGATATCCTAGCATGGAGTTTGAGCCATTCCATTCTGTTCTGGTCAGCATGGGTGTTGAGGTGAGGAATTATTTGCTACTAAACATCAGTTGTTTCACATTTCATGATTGAAGAGGACATAAATGTTCAAGCGAAGAAATCATCATTGTTAAGCATTATTATTATTTCATTTCTTGTTTCAGAAGACAAGCATTGTCAAACCCTACTAGATTGAGACCCCAACTTTAAGACTGCATACCAGAGGATATGCCCAGTTAGTATAACACCATGGGTGTTCAAATGAAAATTATTTGTTGCTAAACATCGTTTGTTTTCCATTTCATGTTTTAGGAGGACAAAAATACTCAAGTGAAGAAATCATCGTTGCTAATTATTATTATTCTTTCATTTCTTGTTTAAGAGGATGAGCATTTCCTACCAAATTGGGACCCCAACTTTAATACTGCGTAGAGGATATACCTAGATAGGCAAAACACCAATACCTCATTCTTTTTGCTGAAACCTAACTTTGAATCTGCACAAATCTATCTTATTGAAAGTTAAATCATGATCTTAAACTAAATCCTTTGTAAATAACACTAACTAATATATTTTATTTTATCTGATATTTCTACATCGTGGTTTTTGTTGAACATGAATTGAATGAAGAGTATGGAATTAGGGCAAGAACTCCTCTAGACTCCTTATTTTAAAGATATTTAAAATTCTTTTTTATTTTATCTTTGGAATGTTATGATTAGGAAAAAATTGTTAATATTTATTTTTTATATACTTAAATAAGGTGCATGAAAATTGGAGCTGCCCTATTTATATATATATATTTTAAATTCCATTAATAATATATTTATGTACCCATTTAAGGAAACTAGAGATACTATTTTATTTTAATTATTTACATAATTGTTAGAAAATCCAAACAATAAGAACTATTTAAAAATCTTAAAACTAGATCACTCTTTCCTATTAACAAAGATAGGATATTATCATATGAGTATTTATGAACACAACCTTGGCTATATTAGTTAACTACAATATTTATAAATCATTGGCTACACCCAACAACTTATCGAACATATTTTTATTTGAAAAAATGAATAGGTGTGCTCCTTCCAAGATAACCCAAAGATAGCACGTTGTTTTTTTAGACTAATCTCTTCAAAATTCAAGTGCAGTGGACAGGTTCGATGCTTAACACTCTGGAATCTCCCATTGCTAGCTACTGACAAATCATTGCTATTAATAATTCCATGCTCAGGCTTTAAAACTAAGGAAAATTATATTAGATCAACTTTTATTAATTACCTGTTGTAGATCTCCCAAATCAATGATGAAGGCTTTAGCGATGGGTTGTATAGCAACCCATTTTCCATTCCTCAGTACTTGTAAGCCATCAACATTGCCTTGCATTATAATAGTGATGCCATTTCCGTTTGAATGGTCAGGTATACCAAGGGTAAGATCTGGGTTTGGGGGTTTGGGCATGGAGGACAGTGATTGATAACTATACTTTGGAGGTGTTTTTCAAAGTATTTACCATAATCACAAATAATTCAATTTTATATTTACTATAATCACAAATAAGGATAAAAATCTGTATGCTTAAAAAAATACTGGTTTATATTATGTACCAGTTCATATTGAAACCGGCAGTCACATTCCAAGAGTCTCTTTGCAAGCTTTAAGGATCTTACATTTTCATATAATACCTTCGAATCCTATGTTCAAAAACAAAAACTCTATTTTAATATACCGATGTTAACCCGAAAAGTAGCTGTAGAGACCTATCGAAAAAGACAGGTGGGAGCATCGATTTATAGCTGAAGGTGAATAGAAGTCCACGAAGACAGTTTCCAGCATCCCAGAAGAGTAACAGAGTATTTTCATTTCGGGGACCAAAAAGAGTGAGGAGACCCATCATCCGCAGAGAGATAGTGTATTTGAAAAGAGACGAGAACATGAGATCCCTAAAAAAAAACACAGCCCAGAAAACAACTGCTCCCAGAAAAATCACTGCTCAAGAGAATTTCACCATTCTTGTAGATCTTTCTCCTTCCGAATTCATCAGCTCATAATGCATAACACCAAATGCTCTATCCAGACCTTTTTTTTATAGCCTATTCGCTAATTTTTTTCACCATAGATGTGCTTAAAATGAATAGAAGTGAATGAATTCCTTAATACCTTTATGTGCTCCAACCATGTCATAGTTTGTCCAGGGATAAGCTTGGTACCCTTGTTTAGGTGATCTAGAAGAACTTTCGAATCACTAAAGACCCAGATGCTTTCAATACATAGCTGAGAGGCAAACCATAATAAACCCCACAAAGCCAGTGCCAATAAATCTTATAATGACAGTTTGGTGATATCATTAGCCAAGCTCCACACCCACATATGGATTGTTGTGATGCTCCATCAAAGAAGCCCGCCGAATATGGTATTTCAACAAGTCTCATTCACTTGAAAGGTCCACCAGAGACTTTGGTTAGTTTATAATTGATGAAATTTTAAATGACAAATTACTTATTATTTAAATATTAAAACTTTATCAAATCAAAGCAATCATCTTAAAACCTCTTTTGAAAAGAGAGCTCTGTATTAGTTATTGGGATGGAAGTTTAAAAAAAAAAAAAAAAAATCTAAGTTTTTTCTTAGTTTTTCAATGTTTTAATTTATTTTACTTATAGTTATATTTGTGATACATTTTTCAAATCTTTTTCCATTTGAGGCTAAGCTTTCCCTATTCATGTTTCTGTTTAGTCTTGATGGTGATAAAAGAAATACTCACCAGAGATATCTTATGGGAAAGAGGATATCAACTAAGTGTTTTTGCTTTTTTAGATTTTCGTAAGTATTCCACATAGGTGATCAGTTGTAAACAATTCACAAATCCTTTCTTATTTTGTTTGATTTTTCTGGCAGAAAACATGATCAAATTTGTGAGTATTATGGGTTCATTTGGTGCACTTGAACAATTATATGGCATGATATATAGATAGACAATGAGAATTCTACTCAAGTAGGATTGGTCATTGTCCAACAATCATTCATATAAAAATTATTATATTATTTTCGTATTAATATTATGTTTCAAGATTTTTTTTTAATATATTTTTATGATTAATATGAATTATATATATATATATATTATGGATGTGGATTGAAAGTCTAACTCTTTCTGGACTATAAACAAGGTAATTCCAGGTGACATGGTTTTCTTTGAATAATGTTGATAAGTCAATTTGCATTAGTGGATATGAGCAAGTGATGGTTGTCTTAGGTGTTGGTTTGACAACTAAATTATGATAGGCTTACCAATTGCGTAAACAAAAAAATATAGCATCAACTATTTATATAATTGTTTATATATATATATATATATATATATATATATATATATATAAGTTAAGGAAAATTAACATATTTTATTTCTTTTTAAATTTCCAAATTAATTAATAATATATCTCCATTATATAATTTCATTAAATCATAATAGTTTATTAAATCAATGTTTTCAATAATATATATTCATTTTATGGATATTTAATTTTGACATATAAAATATTTATATACATTTTATATTTATCATTGTTTTTATTGTAGTGACATTGTAACACCCTGTTTTAATTTACTTATTGGTCTATGAACTTGTTATGGCACAATGAGTAACGAATAAGGACATTCATTAAAAGTGCTTTAATATATTATCTTTTGTCTTTTTCAAAAAAAAAAAAAATTAATAATTGTTTTGAGTAAAAAGGAGGAAGCAACTGATTGGTAAATGATTTCCAAGAACCCACGGTAAAGGTGGAGATAGACAGTTACTTTCCCAAAAGGATTAAAAGGAAAATCCTAAGAAAAGAAGGGGTTTCGTGTAGAAAGGATGTTGGGGTTTAGCAATAGGTTGTTGCTATGAGTTGTCTAGAGTTGGTGTGTAAACCAGTGGAGCTCAGGAAATATCCAAGAGAAGACTAGATTTTGATCCTGAGGTCTAACTTCTTGTCTCAGGAAATTACCTAGGCCCTGGTGAGGAGCAAGGGGGGAGCAAAGGACGTGATAGCCTCACTCAAGGTTGGGAGGACCATCAGTTACTATAAGAATCCTCTGAGATAGGTACATAAGTATCTTGAATTTACAATTAAAACAATTGATAACAGCAGGAATAAGCCTTACTATAATGTTATAATTGTTACAAGTAGTGTTTACTGTAAGTTGCAACTATAAATTATTTTCTATTAGAATTATTTCAGATAGTGTTACTATATAACATATCTACAAATTAATCTATGTTATAATGGTCACAAGTAGTGTCCACTGTAAATAGTAAATGAAGAGTTACAATGAAACGAGTGTGTTCAAACAACTCAGTATATCCCACTTATGATAAATTGATATTCTGTCTAACAACCTAGTATTATATATCCCAAAAGTATTGATAGATAAAACTGATGTGATATCAGAACATTAAGGTTACATTACAATGAGCATAGCCCGGGAGATATACAAGTATATGTATTTAAATATTCCTTAAATAACACTAGTGGGAAATGGAAATAATAAGTCAGATTGTGCAGAAGAAAACGAATTAATATTCCACTATTTCTTAAAACAAGTAATGCACAGCAAAGCTTGATATTAACCAGAAAGTATATGGCTGTAGAGTCTAGCAATTGATGAAAATACAGTCCTCATTTTTATGAAGGATAAACCTTTTAAATTGTTCATTCACTGAAATATAAATATGAGAAAGAAGACAACTCTGATGCAAGAATTAAATACATGCAGAAGGAACCATTAGATAAAATATAGAGTAGTGGTAAAACGACCAAAAGTACCTAAATAAAATACACCCAAAATTTAAGTTGAGGAACAAGGTGTTGAAGATTGCAACAAGAAACAATGAAGGAGGCATCCTGAAACATCATTCCTGATCCTAGTTGGAAAGTGATCACCTAAACTAGGTGGGGCCCACACAGGTGATTTTTGTCGCAAAGTCTATTTTTAGACATGTTGATCATATTCTATGAGTTGCGGATGTTTGTGGATGGATTGTTAGAAGTTGGAAAAATGGAATGGACTTCTATTCCTGAGACATATTGTGAATGTATATTAGTGCAGTCCCAAAAATAGATATGTAGAATATTATTAGCTCTTAATAATATTTGGACTATAAACATTATCTTATTCTCTTAGACGCCAGTTAAGTGCACGGTGTAGCACGGGATTTGACGGAAGGAATTACGCTATTCCTAAGGGTTAAGTGGAGCTATTGCATGGATACTTCAGTTAGAACTCATGTGACAGAGTTTGGTGGAGTTGATTGAGGAGTTAATTGAGTTGTGTTCAGTTTAACTAATCTAAACATAATTGAGCTAGTTGTATCTAGTTTAACTGATTGATACAACTAGTGAGAGTGGTGTGAATTAATTATTAATTAATTCACTAATTATAAACTCATTAATCAACTAAAGAATACATCAGTTAACTTAAGTGCATGGACAGTTTTAGTGGAGATCAGTGCAGAGAAAGGTGAAAGGGCAAGTGTGACTATCAGTTGTGACTGTAAGTGATGCATGGTCTGCATCCAACTTCAGTAAGTGCCTTTAAAATTTGCGTAGACAGGTACAGGTAATTCAAACTCATCAAAGGCTTCTTCAGCGGGGATTGCGCGGTAGAGGAATAAATTTGCTTAAGATCGGTGCATGGGATTTGCAAGATCAGTCTAATTAGTGTGTATCAATTTGTTATATGCCGAGAGCTGTGAGACTGCAAAACATGATTGTTACATGATCTCTATGACATATAATATACAGATAGTTGGGGTTTTCAGCTTTAAGCTTTCCCATGAAATATTGTGTTCATATGTGTGAATTTTTATGGTTTCAATGTGTGCATGCAATTGATTTTATTTCTCCATGTAATGATCAATGGTAGAAGAGATTCTGTATTGTGATTGAAGATAAAATAGTGTGTGATCAAGAGAATCTTGGTGGATAACATATCAGTTATTCAAATTTCTACACGAGGTCCTTCTTCTATTTTAATAGTTACAGTACAATTTAAATATACAGAAAACTGAGTAATTCTGCAAAGACGGCTAAGCCCGGGTGGAACTCTTTTGTAAATAGTAACCAGTAACTAATAAAATTCACGGCTAAGCTGAGAACGTATCACGATAGAAAAACCCCAAGTCCCTGCAGGAGACAGAGGGGTGGCTGTAGTTACAAACACAGGTAAACCCAACTAATAGTTTCATAACCCTAGCACAGTAAGTGAGAAAAGAGCCTACCGGTAAGGAACCTTGCGGGGCTCTTGAGAAGGTCCTGAATTCCGACCTCGACTGGCACGAAAACCTTGCATTCACAACTGTGGCTGAGGAGTTACGGCCATGAAATAAAAACAAACCCCAAAACTAAATATAAAACATATTGTAATATAAATATTGTCGAAAACTATACCTGATGTGTTGAGAAGGCCTGGTAGGCTACGCGAAGGCATAGTTGGTATTTATCTTTGCGACAAAACTAAATCCCTGGAGCGTCGAGAGAACCTACAAGCAGAACCGAGTGTAACAACTCCTCATATTACCATACTGTTGCAAAGGGGAAAAAAATAGAAAGAATGAATTTGCAGGTATTAAACCTAATGTAATGGCCAGCAGAGATTAAAATAAAACGCATTGCAATACCTCCATGGACCTGTAAGACCAGTGTGGCATGGTCATTCCATTGGCGACATCGTATCATTGAGGAAATCACCTAAATTTTAACATGAGAATGAACCAAATAATTGCATAGCTGAATCCTGACCTCGATGGCGGGAGAAATGAAACACATGCAGAAGGATGGGGTGGGTGGTTACCCTAACCATCCTCCCATGCATCGGCACCGTCGTTTACCCAAGGATAAGAATCAGACAGACAAAGTTGCCCAAGATCAGAGTTCGGGACAGGTGGAGGTCAACATAGCAATCGAGGTATGTAATATTAAAAACTATTAATAAACCCCTAAATACAACTATACCGGCATTTAATCTTCGCAATGGGCATTATATGCAGTGAGAAATCTAAGGACTGACAAAGGAACTTATTACATTATTGCAATATCAATCAGCATGGTAAGGGTACACGGTATATTAATGTCAAACACGGTGGGAGTCCCAATGGGACCATCGAAACTCAAATACATAGTATATATTAAAACATTCAAACCTTGGAAGGACATTACAATGTATGGAGACTCGGAGTTTGTGAGCTCAAGTACTATTTAGATTTCCTAATTATTGTTTAGTATTAAAATTAATCTTTCTAACTATTGTTTAGTATGATCATTTAAGTTGGAAATTATAAGAATAATCATGTGCATATTTTAAGAATTGTGTTGATATAGTGAATGGAAATATCTATAAGTGAAACACAAGAGTTTAGTAAACAATTTCATGGAATGATGTATCTATACATTAGTATAATGAAGATAGTAACGAGAAAATAAATTTTATTTTGTTTTGTGAATGGAAGTAATTATTCTGTGGATGTTACAAGTGGTATCAAAGCATGGTTACACGTTGGGTCCAGATGGGCCAACACAATAACATGGTTGTTTTTCATTATGTTTATTGTTGAAAATTGTGTACAATACAGAAAATTAGCGTTGAGCTACCATGAGGAGAGGATCTAGTCATAAGACACCCAGGAGCACAGGGGAAACCCATCCTATGAGTAATCCTGAGGTAAATCCTGAAATGTGGGTGAAATGAAGCGTAGACCAGCACCAACAAACAAGCAGGATTGTTGGAAGAACAACAACGACAGACAAATAGATTACTTGATATTGTACAACAACTTCAGACAGATATGCTTAAGGTTTGGAGCGATAATGAAAGGTTAATGAGGGAGCAGGAAAGGATACTAAAAAGTCTTTCGAATAGACAGAATCCTCCCACTGCACAACCTAGCCCTGAGAGGGACACTCAGGGAGAAGGAGAACAACGGAAACCAATGCATGACAATCCCGAAGGCAGCCGAACGCAACAGAGTAATAAAATTTGAACCTACAATAAAGCTGAATCTAGGAATATTTCTGAACAACAAGAGCTGAAGAAACAAAAACTGGAATTACAGGGTGAATTCCGGAAGATCAAGCCTCCTACCCTCGACGGAGAGGCTGACGAAATGACAGAAGCCTAGATAATAAACATGAACAAGTACTTTCAGGTGTATGAATATAACAACAAACTTAAAGCTCGTTTAGCCATTTACCATCTATGGGAGAAAGCTACATTGTGGTGGGAAGAAGTGAAGAACGTGCGTGGAGTTGAAGATCAGAATGTAACTTGGGATGAATTTTAGCATTATTTCAACGATAAGTATCTGACTAAACGATTCGACGATGAAAAACCCTAAGAATTCCATGATCTAAAATTGGGGTAGATGTCTATGGATGAATTTATTACAAAATTTACTTCATTATTAAGATATGTACCTTATTTGTGCGATGAAAAGGCAAAAGTGTAGCGGTTTTTTAGCAGCTTGCCAATACACATGAAAGAGAGGATTGAGTTTGTAAACCCAAAAACCATGGACGAAGCGATAAGGAAAGCATGGATGTGCTATCAACAATCCAAAGCAAAGGAGGAAACCGGAAAAATTTGGCCGCCCCGAAAAGGCCAGAAAATATTTACCAATGTTAGAAATAACAGATCCGGAAATTACAAGAATGCTGCAAGGAATCTAATAAATAAACAGAATGGGAAGAGTCAACCAAAGACCAAGTGGGCAGGAGAGGAGCGACATACTGAAGCTTCTAGCAAACCCGACATTGGATAGTCCCAAAAACCTCTGTTGCAGTGCTGGGGGTGTGGGGAGTCACATTATTTCAAGAATTTTCCTCATCGAGGGAGAAATGAAGTGAAAAAAAACCTGCAAGAGGCATCTACTGTGGGAGATGTAGCTCGAACCATACCCAGAATCAATGCTGCTCTGGAGGACTGGCAAGCGGATTTTCAGCCAACTATTATATAATTATAAGGTAAGCTACAAACCCAATTTGTTTATATTTAGTTGACCCTGGGGCAAGTTTGAGCTATATACACCCCCTTATAGTTGAAAGCTATACATTCCAAAATCAGAAATTTAAGAACCCTTGGCTAGTTCAGTTGGCTACATGGGCAAGAAGACGAGTCAATTCTAAAGTATCAAATTGTGAGTTGAGTATTGGAGACCAGCACATAACTGTAGAACTCAACATTCTATCTCTGGGATCTTATGATATCTTATTAGGAAAGGATTGGCTGGAGAAACATTGGTCATTAGTGGACTGCAAAGATAAAGTTATTTATTTTAATTCAAAGGATGGTACACATCAAGAATTGCAGGGAATTAAGAAACCATTACAGTTACGACCCATTACAGTATCTCAACTAAGTAAATGCATAAGGAAGGGATGTCTTACCATGGATTCACATTTCCTCTTGAGTCTTTTCTTCCAACCAAACTAGTGCCATGCCTTCTAGCCTTAATGAATCCAACTGGATCTTTATGTCGTCTTCATGAAGGTTTTGAATTCTGCAATACACCTCCAATTGACGTATCCAATTTTCAATCCTCTTTGAATTTACCTCGCCATTTTACATAGGTAATTCAAACTTAATGTCCACTTTGAGTAATGGAGTCTTTCCTTTTGTGGCTTTTGAGCGAGTGTGAGTGGTCTTTGTGGTGGAAGTGGAAGATGATGCAGATGGGGATGATGAGGATGATGAATATGGTGGAAATGGAGGTGGCTTTCCTCCGCTGCCCTTTGAACTCTTCTCTTCATACTTCTTACCATCTAAAGATCCTTCTCCATATGGAGGCTAAGAACCTCCTCCTGCTCTTTCTATAGTGAATGCATCAAACATTATTTTAACCATTATTTGTATGCCTTTGAAGTCTCTCTTAACATCCTCTTCTTCTGAATTTCCATGAGTCTCTCCAACTCCTGACATAATGGCTAAGGATTCAAGCTCAACCTCTGATGCTTATACCTTCTCAATCACTTCAGCTTCTTGTACAAATTTTACCTCTTCAATCTTAGCTTCTTGAGACAAAACTTGAGGTTCTTCAAGTGCAGCTATGTGTGGAATTTTGGGTGAGGATGATGCTCTTCCAGCTCTCCTTCTTTTGGTCCTAATCTTAGGACTTGCAACCAGCAACTTCCCTTCACCTTTTTGCAACTTTAACCTTGTCAGCATCACAAAATTGCAACCATTAAACTTGCACAAAACTTCAAGCAACTATCAAGCAAATAACCTTTAGCAACCTTGTGCTCTGATACCAACTTGATCTGAATTTCATTTTCAGATATAAAACTTATTCATTGATCTTATGCTTGATGTGCAGGTTCCCTTGTTGCTTATGTGTGTCAAAAGAGGAATTAAAACTAAATTTTATGAGTGTTTTTGAAAGCATAAAGCATGAATTTCAAGTGTTAAAAAATAGCAACATAAATGACAGTAAACCACACAAACTGATACAATTAAACATATTTTTGATGAAGGAGCTCACCCCTCCTGAGCTACATCTCCTTGGTCCAACTCCATAGCTTGGGCCTCTATATTAGCTCAAACTTGATCAAAGTGATGTTTACATGCATCAAATGATCTTAGAACTTGTTTCAATGAGTTTAAAACATCGAAATCAATCATAAAAAACTATTTTTTTACTCAATTTGGTTACCAGATGCTTTGGGCATGGCCTTACCTCCTAGTGGCCTCAGGCTTCAAAAATATTCATGGCAACAAAAAACCTATGTAGATGACCTCTTCTACCTCTGCAACCCATTCCAATGGCTCCAAAACATCAAAATATATTAAGAATGACTCTTCCTGCACCCAATTTGGTCAAAAATTGCCTCAATTATGGCAAAACCAATTTTCCCTACAATTTTGCCTCCAAATCTGGAATCCGGCTAGCTAACTCCACTAAAACTGGAAGTTCGTTGAATCTGGCGGATCCTCCAAAGGTGTTGCCAAGTTAATCATGTGATTAATGCTGAGATAAGTATGTATTAAGTGGGGTTAAGTGCATTTAACGCTAACCCACACTTATCCACAAACCTTGTATTAATATATGGCTTAACGCATTTAAATCTTCGCAGATCGCATCACAGTTACTTATCGCAGATCGCAAATCGTAGCGTAGTGGCTTATTGCAGCATAGTCACTTATCGTAGATCGCAGATCACAAATCCGCTATAAATCATTTTATGTTGCTTGCTTTGTCTTGCAATTGTGATACCCCGATGAGATATATCGCACCGCAATTCTACCACCTTGTTAATGCTTTATGTTGCCTGCTCTTAAAAACCCCTGATGCAATTGGTAGGACCCACCTTATTGACACGTCATTTACCACACAATTTCAAATCGCAATAAATTTTTTGTTGCCTTATGTCCTCCACTCCTAAAATACCGATGTGAGATGGTTGAACTCACTGATGCTTTGGACCAAGGTTTAATACTTTGGGTTAATGAAATATGTCGCAGATATATGATGTATTGTCATTTGACTATGGTTTCAACCATTAGTCCCAACCTTCGTTTAAATAAATATGCGACCAACCTTGACCTTGCAATATGTAATGCATGCGCCTTCCAACTGAAGATTATCCGCCGGATTGATTTGGCTCTCGACTGCGCCACGTGATCCTTCCCCATTGGCCTATAAATTCCACCAATAAAATAATCCACCATAGTAATAATTCCAAACTTAGGAAATAGGAGAAAAATTCAACTTCCCCAAGAAACATTGGTGAATCTAGAGATGACACTTGTCACAGTCCCATTGGACTAAAAATGAAGAAGATTCCTAAATGCTGATTGGGCTGCCATGTCATCATCCTGTACCTGTTCTGCAAATTTTTAATAAAAATTTGCATGTTCTAAACAACGATCAGCAGAGCATAAATTCCTCAACCGAACTCGGTTTTCACCGAAACAAGTTTCGTTGGATTCCTTACGATGGGTCGGTCACTGTCGTTCTGGTTTCATTCAATTTCGAGCACTTTAATTTTTGAGCTAAAATACTGAGCCTATGATCAACTTATGAGATTGATGTGGCACTTGGAGAGGGATTAGAGACCCTAAATGGTATCAAATCCTTTTGATGATGTTGATACTTGGCATGATGATGTTGCATTTAATGAGGATGTCATGGAGCCACCTACTTTTAGGATCTCAAGATGTTACTTGTGGACATTGCATTTGTAATGGAACGTTGCACCTTTCTAATGGTATGACACTCACTCAAGTTGACCTAACATGATTCATGATGATGTGGCACTTCTCGGTGATGATACATGACTCTTGGATGATATCATGCACCATTTTAGAGAGACGTGAGCTTTGGATCATTTCTACCCTATTTTAGAGATGTCACCTTTGATAGCCCACTTTCTTCACAAGTGTGGAATTTGTGGAGAATTTATTGAGGATGATTTGAGTAGAGAATTATTTATTCATTGTAGAGGCATAGGCATATTTGGGTGTTAGCTTTAGACTTATCCACCTTGTAACATGTATTTATTATGTTTTAGGGCCATTTAGAGGATATTAACTCTTGTAGATGTAGAGCCTTGGTTTCCTCATATAAATAAGGGGAGTTCTCACCTCATTTGAATGATTGCTACTTCTGGAATATTACTATTGCTTATTTACTTTTCTCATGATAAAAAATCCTATGGAAAGATGAATTGAGAAACTTCTTGTGGAGATAAACTTAGTAGATGATCTTGCGTTTCCTATTGATTTTCATGGCTATGGTTTTGTTGGATGATCTTTGTTGGTGCCAACTAATTGCTTAAAATAAGAAAACATTTTTCCTTGACATTAATTTTCAGCCAAGGTAAGTCTTATTTCAAGGTTACCGTGAACTATCTATGTAGGCCACAAATTATTATTAAATAGAGATTTTACTTTGTTGATGTGGTTAACTACTTAAATAATAAACAATTTCAAAGAAATGAATAGCAAGCTTAAAATCTAGGCAACTAGTCATCCATGTTAAACCCACACTATACAACCTAAGCATAAACCAATATTAATGGAACTTGATGGCTTATGCTACAAAATAGCACAAACTTAAAACAAAGTAACAAGTCACCAAGTCAAATCTGCATCTAGCATTATGTTGGTAGAGACTAGATGTGAAAAGGTTGACTACCTAAATGGACAATTTATTAACAAGGTCATGAGCTACTTGGATTAATCGATATCATGCCCTGTTTAACATAGACCAGAAGGGTGGAGGCCAACCAGTCGATTCTACAACAAGAATGGAATCTTCCTTCAATGTAAACAACATCAACCTTATAATGCGAATAAAATTAACAGATTGACTATGTAGTAGTAATCTACAACAATAACAAATTTACCATTAAGTAGAAAAATCAATTGTATGAAATCATTATAAATAACACACATTAAATATGAATTACTGCAATCCATTAACGATATCAAGAAATACAAAGTATTGTAATTCCAAATATCAATAGAAATAACAAACTGCAATTCTAAATATCAATGATAAATTTCAATCCTAACTATCAATAGTGATCATTAACTGTAACAATAGCAATGCCAAACAATATTCTACCTTAGTACAATGATAGTTGTTCCTCGAGTGGGCCATCCTCCTAAAATAGGATATTGTCTAAACAAACTCTATTAGCAACTTGGAAAGTCTTAATCAAGCATATTGTAATTCAATGGACATCTATTGCTCTTGATATTAACTAGCGTTGTTACAATGTTTATAATTCAAAGATAAAATTATAAGAAGAAAATCCTTTGCTTTCAGTAGATAGTTGATTTACACAATGAGAAAATGTTCTCTTATTAAAAAGATGTACTAGCTTCAAATCATAAATTCGGTCCTTTTACTTAACTATTAAAAAATACAAAACAATATTTTTTCTTTGCCACACAAACAAAATATACAACTGTATATTTTTGTCTTTAGATGGTCAACTTGAATCATCCAACATGGATCCTCAATGACCTGGGAAAAAATGTGATATTGGTCGTTTAGCTTCTGCAACCTAAACTATTTAATAGCTTCTAAAGCCAAAACTATTTTGGAGTAGATGTCATATATGCAAATTTTTGTAGCAACACTGAGAAGTGCAATCCTGCATTCACTCAGGGAAATGGGAAAAAACACATCATTCTCCTATCCATACATCCAAATGCTTAACATGATGCAAAGAATATAATTCAAAGTTACCTAGTGTCAAACTCAGTCAATGTATCAAAATGGTTAGAAAAAGGTTAGACTTGAGACTGGCAATGAGCACAAATGAGTCAAGAACTTAGCAAAAAGGTATGAGAAAAGGTGGCATTTCCATGACCCAATAATCGTGATTTAATGAGTAAGTGGTCTCTCTAATCTTGTTGGATTTGTTTATGGATGATTTGAGTGTAATTCTCTTGCATTGATTTAGATTCTATTGAATAAATCTCTTCTTTTAAAAACCCTAGAAAGTTCCATAGTGGGTAAACTTCCCTTAAATTTCTTAGATTTTATAAATTTCTAAGTAGATCATCTAAGGTTAGTAGTGGACAAACCCAAGGTTAGTAGTGAACAAACCCTAGAAGTTACACTAAAACCTGTTTTTCTCTCCCAATGGAATGCTTAGTTAACTCCATATGTACTAGTCTTTTATCTAAAATCCAAAATTTCTCTTTATTTTATAATTTAAAATTAAATTATAATATATAATAGTAAAATAATTAATTTTAATACAATTTAAAATTAAATTCAAATATATAATAATAAAATAATTATTTTAATCATAAAATAACTAAATAAATCTACCTTCCAAACGTAAAAAGTCATAAAGCACCTTTAAAAAGAATCATTTTCATTTATGGTTTTCACACATTTCAAATCCACATTAAAATATATGTTCATGATGTAAAAAGTCATAGAAATTTCAAATCCAGATTAAATCCCATCTTCAAAATTTAATTAAAAAAAAATAAAAAATTAAATCCAGATTGAGTACCATTTTCAAAATTTAATTTAAAAAGAAAAAGAAAAAATTCAAAAATTCATTGAAGTTTTAAATCCACATTAAGTTCTATCTTCAAAATATAATTAAAAACAAAAAAAAAACTTTTCAAAAATTTAAAATTAATAAAAAACAGGACCATCAACTTGTAACTTGCAAAGGAATAACATCAAGATAAAAAAATAATAATAAAAGGAAGATACTATTTTGAAAGATAATAGGAAAAATAATAAAATAAAATATACACTATTAATTAGCAAATAAAGATATTAAATATATAATTAATTAATAATATTGATACAAATCTAGTGTAATAAAAAATATGGTAATAACCTGCATGACTCATCTCAAATCAGGAGTCCGATTCTGCTCAGATCTGCAGGAATTCTCATTGAATGGTTTTACTTAACCAAAATGAAACATTCACAATTTATATCCGTAAGTAGATATGGAGAGCAACCTTGGTTGAAATGAAAGAAAAACTGTAGTCTAAAATATTCACAAAATAATTTAAAAATTTTGGTAAGATCGTAAAATTTTTTGGTAAAGATTGTGAAAAATGATTGTTATTAGTGTTTTAAGAGTTTTTATGGGATTTTGATGGTGCTGAATCTATTTCCATCATAAAAAAATGTAATTCAAACATTTCAACTATCTAATTTTTTGAATATTTTTTACTAAATTCTAACCACAACAAAAACACTGTCATCCAAACTATTAAGTAAATAAACAACTCAAAAAAAAATAGAAATTGACAATAACCCTCTCTTTGACTTGTAAAAATAAACAAATTCGGAAATAGCTTATTGATCTGATATTCATTGTCCAATATATAAATTTGCGAAATTTTCCAGAGAAATCACTTTTGAACAAACTTTGTATGTCTTGCCATAGAGAGAAAATTAGCGAAACTAACATAATTTGGTTGCAGCTTTTAGAATATTTTAAAAATTTTGCAGGGCAGATTCTAGAATATTTCAAAAACATATGAATTTGTAAAACCACTCTATGGATTTTCAATTTTGAAATGATCCAACACGGTCTTTCTCTTCAATCCCTGGCTCCAGAAAAAATCTTTGAATTCTTCAAACTTATATCCTCTGTACAGCGGTGGATGTTCTTCATCAACCATGGTGGGTGCAGGAGCAATAAAGGCATCCATTGAAGGGCCATAGAACGTAGGAATTGATATACGTGCAGTGGAGGCATTAGTTACTGCTCGATGCTCAACACTCCTAAATCTCCCATTGCTCACAACCTATTTATATATATTCAAATCACAGACCCACAAAACAAAATCAAATTAGTATCAATACAATCAAGATTTGCAGAAAGGAAAATCTGTATTGTATTAGTGATATATATTCAAATCACAGACCCACAAAACAAAATCAAATTAGTATCAATACAATCAAGATTTGCAGAAAGGAAAATCTGTATTGTATTAGTGTATTAGTGGGGTTTTCAGTATCTTCTAACCTGCAGTTGATCTGCCAGATTGACAACAAAGGCGTTAGCCAAGGGTTTTACAGCAATCCAATTTCCATTTTTTAGTACTTGCAGGCCGCTTACATCGCCTTGCATTAAAACAGTGATGCCATCTGGATCAGAATGGCATGGCAAACCGACGGTAAGATCTGGCTTTGGGCATGATGGATAGTAATTTGTAACCATCACTTGGCTGTGTCTTCCGAAAACTCTGTTCAAGTAATCAGAATCCAGGTCCAGAGCTTCAGAAATCGCAGCCAGGAGCCTTAAAATTAGGCCTCTCATCTCTGCAGCATACCTTCCTGCAATTTCTCTGGGAAAAAATTATATATGTTACTATAAGAGTTACTACATGTCTTATGACACAACAAAATTTGTTGCTACCTACCTGTAGGCTGCAGGCTTTTCAGGCCAAGAGCCTATGATTTCCTCCAGAGAATGACAAGGGAGCTTCAGATAGTCTCTCCGGTGAAGGACTTTCTCTTTTCGAATATTGAAGCTTGTAGCAAGCCGAACTGGCTGATTTGGGTCCTCTGAGTAGAGGCATGCTCTGTCTTCCACAGGCATTTCAAAGAATTCTTTGGATGTTCCCATCATGTTTTTCATGACCGTTTCTGGCACACCATGGTTCACTATCTGGACAATCAATCAGGTCAACTAGAAAATCATACATGATTCATTCCAAAATTAAACTTCAAACTTGAATCAATCATTTATTATCTATTCTTTTAAGATGTTTTCTTAACATCACACCATTACAATACGGAACATCCCTCCATTATTAAAAAAAACGTTAAACTCCATTATCAAAAAAATGTTAAACTGTAAACTATACAATCAACCAATCGACTTAACAGAGTTTGACTGGATCAACAACCCCTTAAGGCCTTGACTACTTACTTGTGTTGACTACTTAGTCATTTTGTGATTAAAGGACAAACCAGAAAACAAAAGTATTGAATATAACACAGGGAATGAAGGTTGAACATGTACCTGGAAAAATCCGTCCTCCTCAAACACGTCGGATTTCTTGGACTGCCTTGATTCTGTTAGGGCTATCCAGATCTTTGAGATCCACCACTGCGATGCTCTGAGAGTAACAAGAAAACTCAGATATCATCTGTGGGCGTTCATGGGGAGGCAGGATATAACTATCCTGGACGTGAAGATTGTTTGATCCGTTGGTCATCAGCTTTTCAATAATAACTTTGAGATCTGCATGGTTTTGTACTTCTGGTACTGTAGATGACATCTTCGTAACTGTAGATTCAACAATGCTCTGCAAAAGTTCCAAACACAGGAGATTGGAAATTGGGCTCAGGGGGTAAGAGGCTAAACAGACTGATATAAGAGCGTATAGGATTGTGGGGATGGACCATTGACTTGAAAGTGGCAGGATAAAGCGTCTCAAATTTCAATGACAATCTCCACAGCGATGATGTATTATATTGTTTTTGTTTGTTTGTTTGAAGGTGGGAAAATTTGACTTACGTTGAGTATTTTTTTAAGGTGGTAAAATCTATGTGAAGTTTCACAATAAACTCTTTGTGTGTTTCTACACAAAAAAATTTATGTGAAGTTTCACAATAAACTTTTCGTGCTTTATATGGACAATAGATTATCCTAAGAGCTAGCTGCCAAAATATGTCTTTGAATGCCTCACATTCTAAAATGAAATGTTTTTATGTTTCCACTTTCCAGGGAGAGCAAAAAATACACTCTTTCCTCCCACACTCCACACTTATTTTTTTGTGAATTTGGTAGTTCCTCTCTTTTTCTATTTATATTTATAAAGCAGGTTGCAAAATTGGAAACAATAGTCTATAGCCTCAACCTGCCCGCAGGACCAGGTCTGTTGGCCATCTCAATGCATGAAAAGCTGACCAAAACTGAAATAGTTTCATTCGCTTACATCTAGCAGTAGCTATCTGCTCTATTTGCTCGATATCTACAATCTGTGAATTAAAAGTAAGTTCATATAAAAACAAAACTATCATAAAGACACATATGAAATAAGTCCAAAACTATCCTAGAGACACATAATGCTGAAAAGAACTACTTTTCAGATGAAGAGACAGGGGCTGGAGCTTTCCTTGTCAATCCTGACATGTCTACTTGTTGTAATAGCTTATTGTTCTACTAGTGTTAGGGCCAAATATTTACGCGGGACGTTATTATTTGAAAACAACTCTCCTAGTTGCCACTGTGTATAGTTTTGCAATGTTAGACAATTGGTTAAAAAAACAGTTACTCTACATTAACAATTACATAAAAACTACACAACCAATTATAAGTTAAACCAGAAACTAACATGCTAAGTGTGGAGAAGTGTGGAGAATTTCAAAACAACAATTCGGATTGGAGCACAAAACAATTCGCTTCCTCAAAAACTCGACCATAAAGAAATTGCAGCCAAGAGCAGCCAAGAATAAGCCGCGAGACGGATGTGAGTTTGGTGAAAATCGAAGTCCTTTTACATCCTCTCTCCACCAATAATGAGCGGAAGCAATAGACCCGATTCACTGTATTAGATCGTTGTCCTCCTCCTTGAAAAGCACAGTCTGCTAAGCTTTCTTCTCTTCTATCTCCTACTTAATAATCTTCATCCAACTTTTTTAATGAAAGAAGGCATATTATTCCCTTTTCTGGCCTTTTCTTTTTTAGTTTTACATCTTCATCTTTGATTATTGGTCGATCACTAGTTCAAGACGAACACATTGTTCATGTTCTTTTATTATTATTATTTAGTTGTAGTTTAATTTTAATATTTATAAGATTGTAAAAATAGCAAATTCTTTTTCTAAATAATTTTTTTTTGAAAATTTATATTATAAATTTAAAATTTCACATTCTTTTATGGCTTGTGAAAATTCATGTTACAAATTTAAAAATTATTTATAAATTAATAATAGTTAAATTTCAAATAAAAGTAGTACTATCATATTTTTCTTATCAATTTTTTTTTAGTAAATAGAAAAAGTTCAATTTAGAAATATTGATAAGCTTTAGTAAATAGAAAAAAGTTTAATTTAGAAATAATGATAAACTTTATTTTACAATCTAGTGTTTATTATTTTTATTTAGAGAAATAAAATATAAGTTATGAATATTTATATGTCTCTTGTTTTTATTTTTATTGAAATTTTATTCTTATTTATAGTTATTAATTTTATTTTATTATTAATATAATTCTAAATAATTGAAAGTGATACACTATTTGGCATTGCAACAAAATAACATTATTGTATATTTTTCAAATTTTTTTTAACCTTTTCATTTTTTTTTTATAGATGCTTGTTTTCTATTTGCATGTGAGAAAAATATAATTTTTATTTATTTAGGAGCATTTCCTAAGGCAGTCCACTTCTATCAATCAATACAAGGTGTGGAATACTCCCTTTCAGGCTATTAGATCAAGTAAATATTTTTATATAAGTTTTTTATAATGTTAGTTTTTTTCTTTTTAATAAGTTAGATTGAATTTAGGTTTTGGTGATGATAGAAAGGTTGTAATGTCATGTTTAGCATTTTGACTATGTCAAATTACACAAAATTAAAAATAAAAGTAAATTAAATAAAAAGATTGACATAATGTAATGATGTCAAAATACAATAAAAAATAAAAATAATAAAATAAAATAATGATAAACTATAAATACAGCCCATGGTATTGACCCATGGTATTCATGTGGAATGTAGTTTAATTTTTATTTATAATAAAATTTATATCATAAAATTAAACTCCACACAAACCAATTAATTTATATAACATGGACAAAAAACACTATAAAAAAAGGAAAATAACTATTTATATTTAAATATTACATTTTTGTGCTACTATGCTCTCCAACAAAATATGATAGAAAGGTTGTAATGTCATGTTTAACATTTTGACTATGTCAAATTACACAAA
Organism: Pinus albicaulis; assembly: GCA_034641835.2. Classification (NCBI taxonomy): domain Eukaryota; kingdom Viridiplantae; phylum Streptophyta; class Pinopsida; order Pinales; family Pinaceae; genus Pinus; species Pinus albicaulis. The sequence goes on from CM076581.1 coordinate 1,579,138,022, forward strand.
ATTAAAAATAAAAGTAAATTAAATAAAAAGATTGACAATGAAGATTTTAATTAGGTCAAAATACAATAAAAAATAAAAATAATAAAATAAAATAATGATAAATTATAAATACAGCCCATGGTATTGAACCATGGTATTCATGTGGAATTAGTTTCTTTATAGGGACAACTAAGATGACCTATATCAATCTTAACTCTGGATCTAAACTAATTTTTTAAAATGTTTATAACCATTAGTCTTTAAAAATTTTACTTAATAAAATGTATCTAAATTTTCACACATCCAAATATACATAGTTTTTCTTGTTATGTATTATTTTTGTTACAACTATTTTATTATTCAAAAAATACATGGCTTTTTTGTTATATATTATTTATGTTACAATTGTTTTATAATTCATGAATATTATTTCTTAATATACAAAAAATTAAATTAATAATGATTTTTTTAAAATATGTGATCTTTTTTAAATTTCCAAATTATTTCAGAGGACATGATTTATCTTGGGAAATAATAATGAATGTTCATAATTCTCATTTCTTCAATAACACTAAATTTACCTTTAAAGGGGTAGGTAACAATTGTTTGTATCAAAGTCAAGGATGCAGAAGAAAGGAGACATGGTGAAGAGAAGCTTCCAACCTTACAAAAAAACCTAAAAAGGCATAACATTGAATGTATGGAATCCATTTTCCTTGATACACATGAGAAGTGCAATGAAAAATCTTGGAATTTGGAAAATGTCATTAAGCTTATCTCATGCTTCATTCATTTAGATCTGAAGTATATGGAAGAAGAAAAGCAAGATAATGGATACTTATCAAGAATGTATGATTCTTTAGAAGGAAACGACGTTGATAAGGCTATGGAGGACCAAATAGCATAATTAAAAATAGAAAATTACTCTTCAGAAAATGAGTTACTCAAGGATTTTGGAATATAGATGAGCTACATTATCTCACTGATTCAAGCAAGTGCTCAAAAAGAGACAAACAATAGTGATATAGAGACAATTTATTCATAAACAAGAGAAAGTTAGAATTATAACCCGAGATAGAGTTATGGGAAGAGAAAAGAGTGCTCAAAAAGAGACAAATGATAGTGATATAGAGACAATTTATTCATAAACAAGAGAAAGCTAGAATTATAACCCGAGATAGAGTTATGGGAAGAGAAACATTCCAATTGTAAGGAGGACTCAGAAAATACTAAACAAAAAACACTTACCTATTGCAATCAGTTGAAAAAAAAGTTATCTCTAAAGGGTCACTTGGGGAGGAATCTATTATTTAAACACTTACCTATTGCAATCATTTGAAAAAAAAGGTATCTCTAAAGGGTCACTTGGGGAGGAATCTATTATTTAAAAGATCGGGAAAATTATTTCATTTCAAAATAAAAATGTACTATCACTAGGGAAGGAGGTTATTACATTTAAAATTTGTTCCCATTCTTGTCACTACAAAATTTGATTGTTTCTTTTTATTTGATGGGAAAATAAATGATCTTTAAAAGGCACTAAATTTTTGAATTATGATGCTTAAAGAAGCCGCTAGCTTCCCTGATTATGAGCTGGTTTTTTCATCTTACTTTTGGGTCTTCATGATGTTTGTTATTTTGAATGAGGTGAAAAGTTCCAAAGAAGTGGAATATTGATTGTTTAAAGAGGAATTATGGAAATATGATTGTAGATAATTATTAATATAAATTATCTTAATTGAGATTAATTAGCCATCCCCAAGGGTTAAAAAGGGCCCAAATGTCTCTTATCCATAAAATTGATGATTAAGATAACTCTATGCTCTATGTTAAAATGATAGTGAAGGTGGATTTACCATACTTAAGATTCTTAGTAGTCTCTTATGAAGTAAAACATGTCATAGTGATAAGATTTTATTCCATTAAATAATTCTAGCTGTAGAGCAAAGTCAGAGTTCTAAGAGTAGTGTCATAGGAATTCAACATTGCGAATGTGATAGAAGCAAATAATTTCGTGGAAGGGTGAAGTATGCCCAACTTGGTCATAAAACCAAGTGCACCCTTCATGCAGAAAAAATAAAATAAACATGCAGATTTCGTCATATAGAGTTCTTGAGTACTTTGGCCAAAATGTCTCATCCATTATTAAAAAATACATCTTACATGCAATTAATAACAAAGAAGTTGTTTCACATCAATTACCCAATATGGATATTTTGATTTTAGGTCCAGTAAACATATTTCTCCACCCCTTATTCTGGAGGATCGGTTGAAGCAAATAAAGTTCCTACTACCTCTTCTTTCTTATATGTTATGCTTTCCTATACCACAACCTTACAGTGTTTCCTTTGCAACATGTGGTGCAATTGCTAGTTATTTAGTTGATAAAACTCATAGGAAATTATGGTTCTTGGTTTGAGTGGGTGAAATGGAGAAAGATGGTTTCACTGTTGAGAACTTTAATGGCCAAAACTACTAGCTATGTAAGATGCAAATGGAAAATTATCAATACCATAAAAACATTTTCTATCATTAGGAGGTGTTGAATTTTGTAGCTATTGTCAATCTTCATAACCAATATCTTCAGTCCTTGATGTATTTATAATGTCAAATATAAAGCATGTTCTTCACGTTATTATCAAAAGATAAAATATATGACATGTACCTCATGTTGATTCTAAAAGAGAAATATTGTAAATTATAAATTTGAATTTTGTCTCCTACAAGACAAGTTAGCTCAACTTCTAGAGGCACCAGTTTGACCTCTCAAATCACTATATATACATTCCTCCTCCAAAAGCAAGTAATTCAATTTATCTAAAGTAAGAAACTAGGATGATCCAAGAGGCTCCATATGCCATCAGGAGACCAAGAGGGCTCAGAAATGATCAAAATTCAAAGTGGTCGGATTTCTCTTGAACTAGGGTCAGGTTGAAGTACTTGTCACCCTGATTCCAATGGTGTGAACGGATCTCCAATCCGATCCTGTATGGAGAAGTTAGAGGAGTCAAAGTTTTGGTCAAAGTTGGGCAGTGGGCCACGTTTAAGTGTACCACATATTCACCATCATCCGGCAGGGAACCTAGCTCCCGAAAACGGGCGAAATTGTGGCCTCGTTAATTTTCCCAATAACCCTTATTTTAGGTAAATTTCAAAATGACCACCTATGGTTAATGAAACAAAAAAAATATTGAAAAATAGGGCAGCAGGCCATGACCCCGTCACCCTGGTTCGACCATACAATAAATATCAAAAATATATAAAATATTTTGGGTCGGCGGGCCATATCCCCCGCTGAATCCCATGATGTTACCACTGCACTAGAATCCACAACAACAGTTTATATATGTTAAGATACAGTTAAAGAGCATCGGGTCAGGGCCGCGTGGAGCGGACCCTGCCCACCATAAATGTGGTATTACCACCGGAGGTAAGGGTTCCAAAGGATGTCAAACCCTCACGACTTAATATCCGGTCGGTCTGTCGGCGGAACCATAACAAACGCAACAAAACTAAAACGTTCAACAACAAAAAATAATACATAACGCGTCGAAATAGGTGGGGTCGATCGGGTTGGAACCCCCGACCTTCGCCTTATCAACTTCGCCCATAACCAACGTGCCAAGGTGCCTCTTGCTAAACTCCACCACCAAACCTTATATGAACTCATTTTCGCAGTGCACCTAGAGCATAGGAAAGCGCAAAATTCGTGACACATATTATTTTATGCAGGTGGAACCACGAGCCATGGAGGCAGCAGAACCATGCCCCAGGGAACCTTGAGGGCATCAAGAAGATTCCTTGAGGCCCTGAAATTGCAAGAGTCCATTTTTGACAAAATTTATGTCGATTTTACACCTCTCGACGACAGGAATCTGATGGTGATGTTAGTTTTAGTAGCATAGCTTCCTATTTTTTATCCCTTTTCCAGATTGGAGTGACGATGTTTGATTCTCAAGTGTGAATAGTAAATTCTATGCCCCTCGACGCCACAAACTCAATGGTGCAACTAGATTCAGCCGCTGAGCATCTACTTCTTCAACCAACTTCAGGGGTTGAGGTATATGCAGTTTGATCATGTACCTCTTTTTGTTGTGAGATGTATTATGATTTCTAGATCCTTGCTTGATGCATGTTGCAGGATCTTGTTTTTGCTTCATGTGAGATTATGTCATGCTGATAGGAGGTCCATTGTGAGGAGTTCCTGTAGCAGAACGTCTCATGGAGAGACAAGCCACTATTGTTGAGGGCACATCCCTGTATGAACATCATCCATGTACATCTTCCCATATCTAGCACTATATAAAGCGACCTAACCCATTTTGACACTGGGCCCGGAGACGTATCCTACTTTGGGTGAACTCCGTTATCAATGTCTTGTGTTTTTATGTTGTTGATGGTTGTCTTGTTCCCCTTCTTTTAAGCATGCACATGTATTATTTTATGCTCTTTTAAAATAAAATTCTAACAACATCACAGAAGTAAAAGATCATGGATAATACTGGTAGCTGACGGACCCGGATCAAGTGGTATTAAAGCAGTCTTCTTGTTGATGCGAATTGTGAGTGTTGACAACGATTGAACATGCAGCGATGGAGAATAGAAAAGACATGTATGAGGACATGCTCAGGAGGTACAAAATGGTGGACATGATGTATGAAGGTCATTAAAGATGAGTGAAATAAGAAGCAGAAAGCGATGCTTCATCCACATATTGCAGTGAATACTCATCGCCCTCACTGTCTTCTCATTATTCGAATGAGGAGATTAACCATAGTCTTTAAGCAAATAACGCTACACTGAAAGTTATTTTACAAGAAGAGAAAGATGATAAGAAGAGAGTGTAGCTCTAGTTGCAAGCCACAGAGGTAGCCTTGGTAGAACTGAAGCACAATGACAAGAGCCTTCAAGTAAAGGAGGCTTCTACAAGAAGAGAAAGAGGATAAGCAGAGACTGCAGCTTCAGCTATGAGCCGCAAAAGACGCCTTGGAGGATTTGAAGCGCAACAAAGGCTTGAAGAAGCCATCATCACCTATTTCTGAACTGACATCTGAGGTAAACAATTTTGATGTTTCTTCAATTTCATCTTCACATGCTATCATTTCTGTGAGAAATGTGGAGATACCCATTACAGGAACTGGCATGAGACTCCTCACCAAGATGGGATACAAAGGAGGAAGACTTGGCATTAATGGTCAAGGCATGATTTAGTGATTGGAAGTTGTGCAGAGACCTCAATTAGCAGGTTTTTGATACACTGAAGGATAGTGCTCAAAGGTGTCAGAAGCTTCCAATGCACAGGTGAAACCATTGGAGAAGGAGCTTGATGGGAACACTTCACCATCATCTTATGACATCGCACATTGCAGAGAAAGAGCCGAGGCAAGCTCTTATCACCATGATTGCACCAGAGACAACCAAGAAAGGTATAACAAGTCTCGATATTCTAGTGTTAATTTTGATTACAATCATGTCGCTAACAATGAACCTAGATCATGGGATCGAAAAACATGTAGTTTTTGTGGATTACATAACCATGTATCTGTTGAGTGTTGGAAAAATAATGGCAGCACAAAAGAGTATGAGGCGCGAAAGGCCTTCTCCATCACAGGAAAAGAAGAAGGTAAAGCAGGTTTGGAGGAAGAAGACGCATTGCAGTCATTGCAACAGAAGTGGCCATCAAAGAGCCACATGTTGTAGGCTCCATCTAGAGTAGTGCCTTAAGGACAAAGCATCAGAGCAGGAACCAGTTGAAACAATTGTTCGATAAGCAAATGCACCACAGAGAGATGACCCATTCACTTTGATAAGTGAGAGATGGTTTTTTCTAGGTTTGGTAGCGTGTTTGGCCTTACTTTGTAAATCATGTTTTTCAATTTAAAATGTAAAAGTGATGATGTGTTTTCCATCACTTTTGAAGCAACAATGATATGTTTGCCTTGTATTGATCGCTGGGGTATTGATTTCATTTGATGTAAACTTGACCACCGAGTATGTGTTATAAACTCGTGGCAAGTGTGGGGAATTCTTGGGTCATAGATTGGTCACTTAGTTAACCATGTAATTTTCAAAATATTGTACTACAGGTTTGCAGAGGATGCAGGTGTCGGATCATTGCTTATGTCTCTGAAGGACAAAGGTGAAGGAGAATGAAGGGTGGCCTTTCAGGACTCTTGTGGTGCATACAAGGTACAAAGCAGCTGAAGATTATGTTCATGATTTTAGTGGACTAAAATCTCCTCAGTGGGGAGGATTGATTCAAGAGGCTCCAGACACCCTCAAGAGACCAAGAGGGCTCAGAAATGGTCAAAATTCAAAGTGGTCAGATTTCTCTCGAACCAAGTTCAAGTTGAAGTACTCATCGCCCTTATTCCAATGGTGCAAACGGATCTCCAATCCGAGCCCGTATGGAGAAGTTAGAGCGAGTCAAATTTTTGGTCAAAGATGGGTAGTGGGCCAGGTTTAAGTGTCCCACCAATTCACTGTGAACCGGCAGGGAACCTAGCTCGCGAAAATGGGCGAACTTGTGGCCTCGTTAATTTTCCCAATAACCCTTATTTTGGGTAACTTTTAGAATGACAACTTATCGTTAATGAAACAAAACAAAAAAAATTAAAAAGTAGGGCGGTGAGCCATGACTCTCGCCACCCCCACCGGACCATACAATGAATATCAAAAATATATATAATCTTTTGGGTTGGCGGGCCATGAACCCCACCGAACCCCATGATGTAACGACTGCACTAAAAGCCACGACAACAATTTATATATGTTCAGATACGGTTAAAGAGGGTCGGGTTGAGGCCGCGTGGAGCAAACCCCGCCCACCATAAATGTGGTATTACCACCAGAGGTAAGGGTTCCAGCGGGTGTCGAACCCGCACGGCTTAATAGTCAATCGGTCTGCCGGTAGAACCATAACAAATGCAACAAAACCAAAATGTTCAACAACCAAAAATAATACTTATCGCGCTAAAATAGGTGGGGTCGGTGGGATTGGAACCCCCGACCTTTGCCTTATCAACTCCGCCCATAACCAACATGCCAAGGCGCCTCTTGGTAAACTCTGCCCACCAAACCTTATATGAACTCATTTTCGCAGTGTGCCCAGAGTAGAGAAGAGCATGAAATTCAAGACATATATTTTTTTATGCAGGTGGAACCACGAGCCATGGAGGCAGTGGAACCATGCCCCAGGGAATGTTTAGGGCACCAAGAAGACTCCTTGAGGCCCAGAACTTGCAGGAGTCCATTTTCGACAAAATTTATGTTGATTTTACACCTCTCAGCGACAGGAATCCGATGGTGATGTTCGTTTCAGCAGCAAAGCTTCCCATTTTTCGGCCCTTTTCATTAGGGAAATTTTGAGGTCTAAAATGGGCCTCCTAAGGAAAATGTACAATCAAAATTCACTTTATGAGAACCAATCACATTTTAGGGGATGACATCATCCCTAATGGTTGAGGTGGCATTGCTTGAGTTAAAGGTACTTGTCACATTCTCAATGGTGGATAAAAACTCATGGTTAACCATGGTAGTGCTCTAAGTACTTTTAAAGTCAAAGTAAAGTACTCATAATAAATGTCATTTCACACTTTTTGAATAAAAATATATTCTTGTCATTTCATATTTCTTGAAAGAAACAATGCATATCCCTATACATTTATTATATTATATTATTTTTATATAGAATATTAATTACATGTTATTATACAATTTAAATAATATAAATTTTAATTAATAACATATAATATAATTAAGAATTTATAAATTTATATTTATATTTTATTTTAAGTTATTTAATTACAAAGGACAAATGCATTAGTTGTTCAATGATAATGACTTTTTCTTGAAAAGCTCATTCTTATTTATAGTCACGTCAATACAATTTTTTTTATTAATTTTATTTTGGTACAACTTTTGAATTGAATTTAACTATGGTTACATGGATTGTGGTGCAAAAAGTGAATTACAAATTCATAAATATTATTTTATTGGTTTAGCTATTATTTTATTATTTCCTTAGGAGGCCCATTTTAGACCTCAAAATTCCCCTAATGCCAGATTGGAGTTACGGTGTCCGATTCTCAAGTGTGGATAGTCAATTCTATAACCCTTGGCACCATGAACTCAATGGTGCAACCAGATTTAGTAGTTGAGCATCCGCTTCTTTAGCCAGCTTCAGGGCTTGAGGTATATGTAGTTTGATCATGTACCTCTTTTTGTTGTGATATGTATTATGATTTCTAGATCCTTGCTTGATGCATGTTGTGGGATCTTGTTTTTGCTTCATGTGAGATTATGTCATGCTGATAGTGTTATCACTCTAAAAATTCTAAAGTTGTGAGATTTTGATTTAAAATCCAAGAACATTAGAGGTAACCACAGACCTACTTTTAAACTCTAGGATCTAGCCTTCTTGGGGTTCAGAGAGGGCTCTCTCTGTAAAATTTAACTTTGTTTTAATTATATGATATTAGGCTAGTTATGATGTGCAAATTGGTTTGGTTTGGTTTGGCGAGAAAAAATCACTTAATGATATGGATAGTGATAGATCTATTTTTCCATTGGGAAAATGAGTCAAATGTCAATCAGACAGGACAAGGATCAAGGTGAAAAAGTCAAATATTTTTAGGGCAAGATAGACAAGTCATTGAAGATCTTGGAAGCCTTATTGGTGAAGTGGTTTGATCGGGATAAAGAGCAATCAAGGATTCTTTGATCCAGATAAGGAAGGAGAAGACAGGGGTCATTCAAAAGAGGGAGAAATTAAGGGTTCCCTACTCTTGAAATCAGCAGAAAACATAGAAATGATAAATAGTTAAAGACAGGGTTCTTTTAACAAATCCTATAATAATATTTTTGATTTATCATTCAAATTTAGAACACATATATGGATGCATGTAAAACTTAAGAAGATAAACAATTACAGTCGAAAGTACTTCACTCCAATGGCTCATCACATGAATCCTTAAATATGATGCTAGATGATTTGATCCAGTCTGCTACTTGAACTTACTACAAAAAGCCTTCAGGTACAGAAATATTGACTATAGAAATCTTCAGCAATTTATTCCACAATAATACTTCAAAAGATGAAGTATATATACAAAAATGTTTACAAAATATCCTAGAATACTCATAGGAATTTTCTAAGGAAAATAAAATATCTTTTACAACAAAATAGTGACATCTTCTTAACAACTTAGCAAGCTCTCCTATTTATCCAAATAAAATAGAAGTGTTGTTTTGGATTAGGTGCAGTTGGCTGCCTTCTTGTCTCCAACGCTGGCAAAAGATATTTCAAATCTGTTTTGAAATATTATATTCTTATCTGATACACTTTCATCTAATACTCTTTACCTCTAATACACTTTAATCACTGTTTCAACGGCCTTACTGTTGTAATTTCTGTTTTTACTATGTAAAATCACCAAACTGTTTTTATCCTCTTCTCTGTAATTTGACTTTTACAGTAAGCCAGTGAGTGATTCCCAAAATTCTTCATCAGGAATTTTGATCATTTTCAGCTTCCTAAAGTTCTCATCGGCCTCAGTGTACCTAGCAAATGTTGGTTTTATAACAAAGAGGTGTTTTATCTCATGCTGTAGATAAAACAAGTCTTCAAAACTTTTATGTAAAACCTTTCCTGTAGGAATTCCTTGTCCTTATGTCTTATCTACATGCTCTTTTGCATGATCTCTTATCTTCTTGTGGCATAAGTTTATCATTAATAACAAGGATGTTTGTCAAACCTCTTTGCCTTGAAATCTCAAATTTAACCATAAATTTAGTTATGGCTATGTTCATGTTTTCACACTTTTCTTCTAGTTGCTTCATCAAATTTATCTTTGAAATTACTTTACTTATTTCAAGGATTGTTTCTATTCTGTCAGCAATTTCTATCTCTTCTGACTCTTGTTTTTTCTTGATGTTGAGAAATTTGATTAGTTCTAGGGCCTATTCAGGGTTGGCACCTAGTTTCTCCTTTGTTTTCTGAATCTCTTCTTGTGTTGCCTTTAGTAAATCCTTTTGCTCATAACTTACCTGTATTAATGGCCAAACTTCATTGATGGATTCAATGATTTTACTCCATAGTTGATTCTTCACATAATACATTGGCTCTTTCAAGGTTAAATCCTTTTGTAGGTTCTTCAATTCAACATTTAACCTGTTAACCCTTTGTTCTTGAGTTTTAGCATTGATTTGAGCTAGCTTCTTAGTGTCTTCAAGATTTTCAATCACTTTCTTCAATCTATTGATTCCATTGGTTTGAAGTGTCATTTCCTCCATGGCCTTAATAAGTTTACTAGCTTCATCAGACCTTTGAGCAACTGTGGTAGAGGATTATGTAGCTGAAGTAGTGGATGAGGTCACTGGTACTGCAGTGGCCCATGCTACTTTTTGGTTCCAACTCTTCTGCTAGATTTGAAGGCGCAATTGTAGTTGCCATAGGAATTGCTGTAGGGATTTCCTGTGCTTTTGTAATTTCTCTTTCATGGACAAGATTGTCCATTTGAATTTCCATCTCTTTTACATGTGCTTTCAATTGTAAAATCAAGTTCATCATATCATCTTTTTGGTTTGCCTCTTGCACAATTTATTTGGCTTGTGGATGTTCTGTTGGTGGAAGCTTAAACTGTTTTCTAAGTGCTACAATGTCAACATTATTTTTCTTCATTAATTCTTCTGCAACTTTGACATTGGCAGGATCATATCCTACTTGAATAACCAATTCTTCTATAGAATTAATCCTAAGATCTTTAGCATACGAGGAATCCTTTTCAAACTTCATTTTATCTCTCATATTTATTATTTTGTTCTGGAGCTATTGGACGCTCATTGCATTTGTAGTTATGGTAGAGTAAAGCATCTCAGAAGTTTGTTTGTGAAACTAAATTTGATATAATGCATGAATACTTTCTGTAGGCACTTCAAGGTCAACTTTTTTGTAATCTGCCACTGTTTTGGGAGTCTTGACAATTGGTTGAATCACTGACATAATCAACTTCTTGTTTGAATAATCAAAAGCTGACAGAAATATATTATGGATCCCTGGTGTTTGTTTTAATTACTGAGAATAAATTCATTTTTGATTTCTTCATTCTTGGCCTTTATCTGCTTATATTTCTCCCTAATGTCAATATCTTTATCCTATTTTGGCTGTGAGGAGGATGCCTCCACACTCTGCTACTTCTCTATTACCTGTATGTTTAAAGTATCAGGATGCTTTTCATTTATAATCTTTGTAGATGATTCATTTTTTGTCTCTAGAACATCTGTATCTTGCACTACAATGGTCTCTTTTTCTTTATCAACTGGATTGAGCTTAGGCTTTTTATTATATCTAAGTTTAAACCTAGTCTCTGTTGTTGTTGCAACAATGTAGTTACCTTATTCCCTAATTCTCTTAGTAGTTTTATCTTCTTGATTTACAGTTTTCAAGGTGTGATTAGTATCACCCTGTTTAACTGCTTCTATCAAGGTATTTTCTAGCCACTCTATTTCATTAACAAATTGTTCAATTTCAGGCCTTTTATCATGGATGTAAGGTGTTAATTTTCACTTCAACCTCATTTTGCTGAATATTCCCTGAGGATCATAATTCCATAGGAAGCTTTCTTCAAATTTGTATTCCAACAATTGTTTTGCTGCCTTTATTCTTGCATCTCTGTGATTGCAAATAAAAGGTCCCACGTGGTTCTTCAACTTAAATTGGGTTTTCTTTTTAGCTTTAGAATTGATCTTAAAACTCTTACAGGTTCAAGAAATGATAAAACAATGGTTTCTCTATTTTATTTTATTTTATTTTGATAAACTAAACTGAAAATGGTTCAAATTGGGCACAGAAAGATTGGGATCATTTGCAAAGGGTTTGTTAGATTAGGAGTCTTTTCAAGGTCTGCAAAGGCTAAACTACTTCAATTTTGATTTTTAAAACAGATTGCAGTATCGAAACTGGGGTTTATCATATTTTTTTACAGCTAATTTTTTCTTTGCAGGCAACACAGGTATTTCCATGGGTAAATGGGTTTCAAAAGTTTTAATTTCTCAGAATTTTTTTTTTCAAATGATAAATAGGTTGTTTTTTTCGAAGAATACCTATTTGTCCAGGTATTTGGTCTTTTAAACAGGTTCTGAGGTGTCGGAGAAATTTTTGATGGCTGTGGAAGTCTTTTGGAAGCAAGCTAGACGCTTCCAGTGATCTTGACAACAAATTCAATGGCTTTGTCTGCTTCCTTGGGTGAAAAAATGGTGTACAGGGCTTTTTTTCTTCAATCGGGAGGATAAATATGCACAGAGAATGCAAAAAAGGGCTTTAACTGGTGCATATGAAGTTTTTATAAGGTTTTTAGGTTTAAATCAGGACCAACATTTAATGGTGGTCAAATCATAGCTAAGTGGTTTTGGCGTTGGAGGGAAAAACTGGAAGTGGTTATCACATGGGCTTCAGTGTGGTAAGCGGTTTCCTTAGATCAAATGTGATCCAATCATATATCGTCGCATGGAGGGGAGAGAGTATAGCCAAACCACCCATTTCGTAAAATAAAAATTGATTAATGTTATTGCTATTGAAAATGCGATATGGCGTTTGGATCGTTGGATCTAGAGATATGAGTGCGAACGATGGAGATTAGTTGAAAGAGTTGCTCGGCATGATGGGGGCGTGGGCTCAGGTCTTTATATACATCGAGTTTCGTTTTAACATTTAAAATGTATGTTTTTAATGTAAAACTAATGTTTTATTATGATAGGCGGGTTATGTATTTACATAACAAATGAAGGGTTAACATGTGATTTATAACAATTGGGGTGGGTTTTATTATAATGTATATGTTTTTAACCTATAGGGAATGGGCATAATTATTTCACGTGGGTATTTTTAGACCATAGGTTAAAATTAAATAAGTGGGTTTGGGATATTTAAATAAAATGATTTAATATATATACAAGAAGGGGTAGTTTAAAAGGTTTTAATACAATATGTTAAAAATTAATATGAAATGAATGAGAATGAATGAAAGTACAAAAAATAAACTAAGTAAAGTGTAAAATAGGCATTTGAGCATAATAATGATCCCATTTTAATATTTACATATAATACTGAGGATAAATTGTATTTTGTGGGTTTTTGAGTGTTTTTGGATGAAATTAAATTAATTAAGGGGGGTTTTACTTTTCTAAGAAAACGGTGTTTTACTTAGGAAAAGGGGTTATATTTTTGGAAAAGGGTGAATATGTTGAGGAAATGGGCTTTTATGAAGGGAATCAAGTACTTTAACCAATCAGTTACTAAGCCTTGGGTCTGGTCCCAACAGAAGTCAAAGAAATGTTCTCAGCCTCTTTAACTGAAGATTTTGAATACTGGATCATTGTGGGGGAGGGGAAATTAGTAATTTTCCAAATGATGCTTTATTACATGCCTTGTACAACTGCTTTCTACCTACCCATCGTTATTCTAACATTTTTTACTTCATTTGCATGGGTGCATTTAAGCTTGCAACCCTAAATCCATTTTTCTTTTAAAGCATAAGCTATCTAATTCTAACATTATTTCATCCGAGGGCTCAGATTAAACTATTGAGCTCCTCATTTATTCTATAACTATCTACTGATTTGTCAAGTTTAAACTGTTTGTCATATATTTACTTTCTATCTAAAAACATGAATTCAAAGCATGAAAAATGAAGATTAAATTATTTAACTGATCATGGATTATGGCATTTTGAACAATTTGCACATAATCATTATTTTACAGTAAAAGTAAATAGTAGTGGCATTTTGACTTGCTCACTTTCATGTCTTATTTTTATCTCTTTTTTCTTTTGGGGTCCATTTTTTATTCTTTTTTTATCTTTTCTTTTCTAAGTCCTTTGATATTTCTTTTAGGACTTTTACCTTCTTTTCATTTTTTATTATTTTCAAATATGAGAAAACAACTTGTAGAAAGGAAGGTATGTACATATTTACAATACTATCAAAATCAATTCAAAAATTATGAATCCTATTATTATAGGACCTTAACAGATAGTAGGTCCATTGTGAGTGAAAGTTCCTGTAGCAGAACTTCTCGTGGAGAGACAAGATACTCATGTTGAGGACACATCCTTGTATGAAAATCATCAATGTACATTTGCCCATCTCCAGCACTATATGAAGCGGCCTACCCCATTTTGACACCGGGCCCGGAGACGTAGCCCACTCTCGGTGAACTCTGTTATCAATGTCTCGTGTTTTTATGTTGTTTATGGTTTTCTTGTTCCGCTTCTTTACAACATGCACATGTGTTCTTTTATGCTCTTTTAAAATATAATTCTAACAATATCACAGAAGTAAAATATCATGGGTAAATTTGGTAACTGATCTGAAAATGGAAGGTACTTGAAAAGGGTGCAAGGTATCCATTTTCATTTATGTAAATGAGTTCAAAAATACTCTAAGTTTAAATCTGAAAATGTGAGAACTTCATATTTCTAATACAGAGATAGACTGTAGGGGCATTTACCGGATATTTCACCTTTCAAAGAAAGGATGAATCCAAAGGCTACCTGGCCCTCTTACAGACTCTGCCTAAAGAAATAATAGAAGTAAACACTCAGATTTAATTAAAATGATCTTGCTTTAAACTTGATGTTATGCGGAAATTTAACTTGCAAATAGTGTATGTCTTTTCACTGTTTATGTATCTTAAGTGTAATTGTTTTTGCTGAAACTTAACATGGATATCAGCAACAATATTCAGCAATATAATATCAAAACACAACAGCAATATGATATAGGAGTTCGCCCCAACTCTTGGGCTACATCTCCTGGATCAAGCCTCCCAAAATGGGCTTGTCCTCTTGTATTAAAAGCTCTCAAATGCAATACAAGATTATAAGTGTCTCAATAGACAAATCTGAATATATAAACTGATTCAGAAGGCAGGAAAAAGCTAAGAATTCCTTTTCAAATTCACTAAACAGTGAAAGATTACCATAAACAGTGATCTCTTCATCAATGTCCTACTGGTGCTTTGAACTTCTCTGCAACTTTTCGGGCTGTATAAGTCCTCAAATTCCTTTGAAACCTCCTCCAATGGCTTTATAAGGTCGAAATTATCTAAAATAGAGCTTTGGTTCACCTCAAACTGATAACCACAACTCAACCAAACTCAAAACCCAAAATGGCCCTGGTGGCTCAAAACGCTTCTCCGAAGCTAAACAAGCTTAAAAATAGCTCCAATGGCTCTAAAACCTACGCCATTGATTCCATAATGTCGAAGAGACCCAAAATCAAAAAAAAAATCGCTTCAAAAGGCCTTTCCTAGCCAAAGTTATGGCATATTTACTCAGATTGCCAGTTTGGCCTAGAATAACTCCAACTAAGTCTGGTTAACTGCCAGATAGCACCGACAAAACTGGATGTAGGCGCTGAATTTGGGGGTCCGCCGAATTGATTGCCAGTCTTGGGGGGCTAGTGATAAGGGTGCATATGACCGCACCGAACGGAGTGGTAAACCAAACTTAGAGTTAAAATCGGCATTATATAAGGTTTTCAACCATATATTAAAGTGCCTTTCGCACCTTCCGCCGGCACCGTGTGACCACGACCTGAATGCATTGCATGCTCATACCATCGTTCAATTCAAATACAAATGGGCGCGTATAACAATTAACAACCGCCGCCGTGACCCAACGGTTAGAGCGCTCCGTTGGTGTCCGCCCGACCCGGGGTCAAACCTCACCGCGACCAACACATAATTTTTGAATGCCAATGCAATTTCATTCCATTCCGCCTTGGGGCCACGTGGCGCCCTTTAATTGGCTACGCTCGGAATATTCCACAGAATATTCCATGGAATATTCCCAGAATATTTTGTAGAATATTATTTTTTTAATAAAAATATTTTTCATAAAGTCAACTTTGGGCCTTTTTTAAACTGAAATTGAAGAACTTCAAAGTTGAATAACTTCTTCATACAGCGTCGGTTTTCAGTGCTATTCACGGCGTTGGGATCGTATTTCCGAGGCTTATACCATCGCTTAGGTTCCAAATCAATTTGAGAACTTTCGTTTTTGAGCTTTTTCCCAAGCTCAGATTTGAGCTCCTGATCACACCTACCAAAATGAGAGCCTTTTGGTCCCCAAAAGCTTACTGAAATGAAGAATTGAACTATAGTACAGCAAATGAGAGAATAAAAATCCTCTTCTCTTCAGCCCTTCAAACACTTTTGCCTTACAAAGCAAGTAAATTTGAACCACAAATGAAAAGAAATCGACATTTCCCTTTCTGAATGCGCTTGTCCACAACTGTCCACAACTGACCTTCTTGAACCCACACAGAAATTTCTGGCGAGAAATTTACAGAGTGAAACTATACAACGCAGCCTTGATCAATGATCTAAGGTGGCTCAAAACAAAAAAATAATACAACAAAATACATGCATACATCCGAAATTTGCATATGTACAAAAGGAGTACGTCTTACTGTGTCAAGAAGTCCATCCAATTCTCACCAAGCCACTTCCATGGCGACTTTTGCTGCTGCAACTTTTCCTCATGTGAAACTTCTCTTTCCACATCAATAATAGAATATGGGGTTCCACCTTCGCCAATATTTTTGTCCTCTTGCTGCATGTGCGTGGGACGATGAGTTGGATGCAAAGTCCAACAATGAGAGACAACATGTCCCTTCTTTTGGCAAAAAGTGAAAATCATATGCACATTCTTTGAAGGTGGTCTTTGCTTCATCTGCTTCTTGTGTGCCTTCTTCCTCATCCAGCATCTTGAAACATGATGGTTAAATCAACCACAAAATGTACAAGAATTCTTTCTTCCATTAAAGCATGTAATATTATCATGCCTTGCAGAAACACCATCTTCTTGCTGCAAAAAAGGCTTCAAACAATGGTAAGGAAGATTGCCATCATGACATTGATGTAATTGAGAACTTGGGAGAAACATTCTCTTCAAATTTGCATCACATTCTTGAATGCATGTGCTCAAAGCTTCGCCATTAAGCTGCTCATAGCCAAGACCAATATTCTTGGAACGCTCCACAACAAAAATAGGCTCAACAATGCCTTGTGCATGCTTGCCCAAACCTTTGCCTTCTTGATAGCCCATTTTCAACATCAATTTGGACCCAATACCTCTTGTATGTCGTTCAAAAGAACCAACACAATTTTCAATAGAGGAAAATGAAGACAAATCAGAATGATTTACCTCATGATTTGCATCCTGAAGATGAGGTATTTTCTTGGACAAAGCTTCTTGAGCTTGAAGAAGCTGCAACTCCATATCATGCAGTCTTTGAAGAATGGATTCTTTCTCTTCCTGCATAGCTAGCAATTGTGCACAAAGTTGAACACTTTCCCTTTGATCCTCAAGGAGAATCTGCACCATGTCCTTCACCTTAAAGAACTCATTCTTCATGTCATCATTGAAGAATCTCGTGAAGGAGGAAACTTCACTTGTAGCAGAAGTTGACATTATGTAAATGGTCAAAACAACCAAAAGGAACTTCCAAAGAAAAGTCCTCAAAGCTTTCAAACAAACGACAAGCTTTTGACCAAATGCCTTCAACTCTTGGAGAGGGTTAACACCAGCTATCCCAAAATGATCTCAAGCAAACTCATGCACACAATAAAACAGTAAAGGTTGATTGCACAAAAGCTCAAAATATAAACTAAACCAGAGATTGACTGAAGTAGCATTTATCTACTACACAATTGTATAACAAAAGCAGTTCGAAGGCTTCCTGGCTTGCTTCAGACTCTATTTATAGTTTATATAACTTTTCCTAGAGCATATAAACAGCAAAAACCTGCTCTGATACCATCTGATCTGAAAATGGAAGGTACTTGAAAAGGGTGCAAGGTATCCATTTTCATTTATGTAAATGAGTGCAAATACTTCAAATTTTAAATCTGAAAATGTGAGAACTTCATATTTCTAATACAGAGATAGACTGTAGGGGAATTTACCGGATATTTCACCTTTCAAAGAAAGGATGAATCCAGAGGCTACCTGGCCCTCTTACAGACTCTGCCTAAAGAAATAATAGAAGTAAACACTCAGATTTAATTAAAATGATCTTGCTTTAAACTTGATGTTATGCGGAAATTTAACTTGCAAATGGTGTATGTCTTTTCAATGTTTATGTATCTTAAGTGTAATTGCTTTTTCTGAAACTTAACATGGGTATCAGCAACAATATTCAGCAATATAATATCAAAACACAACAGCAATATGATATAGGAGTTCACCCCAACTCTTGGGCTACATCTCTTGGATCAAGCCTCCCAAAATGGGCTTGTCCTCTTGTATTAAAAGCTCTCAAATGCAATACAAGATTATAAGTGTCTCAATAGACAAATATGAATATATAAACTGATTCAGAAGACAGGAAAAAGCTAAGAATGCCTTTTCAAATTCACTAAACAGTGAAATATTACCATAAACAGTGATTTCTTCATCAATGTCCTGCTGGTGCTTTGAAATTCTCTGCAAATTTTCAGGCTGTAGAAGTCCTCAAATGCCTCTGAAAACTCCTCCAATGACTTCATAAGGTCGAAATTATCTAAAATAGAGCTTTGGTTCACCTCAAACTGATAACCACAACTCAACCAAACTCAAAACCCAAAATGGCCCTAGTGGCTCAAAAAGCTTCTCCGAAGCTAAACAGGTTGAAAAAGAGCTCCAATGGATCTAAAACCTATTCCATTGAGTCCAGAATGTCGAAGAGACCCAAAATCAATAAAAAATTCGCTTCAAAAGGCCTTTCCTAGCCAAAGTTATGGCATATTTACTCAGACTGCCAGTTTGGCCTAGAATAACTCCAGCTAAGTCTGGTTAACTGCCAGATAGCACCGTCAAAACTGGAGGTAGGCGCTGAATTTGGGGGTCCGCCGAATTAAATGCCAGTCGTGGGGGGCTAGTGATAAGGGTGCATACGACCGCACCAAACGGAGTGGTAAACCAAACTTAGAGTTAAAATCGGCATTATATAAGGTTTGCAACCATATATTAAAGTGCCTTCTGCACCTTACGTCGGCACCGTGTGACCACGACCCGAATGCATTGCGCGCCCATACCATCGTTCAATTCAAATACAAATGGGCACGTATAACAATTAACAACCACCGCTGTGACCCAACGGTTAGAGCGCTCCGTTGGTGTCCGCCTGACCCGGGGTCAAACCTCACCGCGACCAACACATAATTTTTGAATGCCAATGCAATTTCATTCCATTCCGCCTTGGGGCCACGTGGTGCACTTTAATTGGCTGTGCCCAGAATATTCCGTAGAATATTCCCAGCATATTCTATAGAATATTTTTTTTTTAATAAAAATATTTTTCATAAAGTCAACTTTGGGCCTTTTTTAAACTAAAATTGAAGAACTTCAAAGTTGAATAACTTCTTCATACAGCGTCGGTTTTCAGTGCCGTTCACGGTGTTGGGATCATATCACCGAGGCTTATCCCGTCGCTCAAGTTCCAAATCAATTTGATCACTTTCATTTTTGAGCTTTTTCCCAAGCTCAGATTTGAGCTCCTGATCAGTAACTCGCAGACCTCGATCATAGGATGAGTCTGAGGCCGGAAAAGAGGACGAGTATGGGGCTAGAAAAGGAGATGAATTTGAGGCAAGTAATAATGATGAATTAAAGGCTAGTGAATTAATTGATGCAAGCGAAGAAGTTTGAGGCAAGAAAATGAATCTTCTGTGGTAGTCGAAATTCATCTCCTAGGTAGACCTAAATTTGTGAAGATACAATGTTCTAAATCCGATTGAATTGAGGTAACAACTTTGTAATATAAGGTTGATCTCTAAGACAATAGTCCAAGCTCTAAGGCAAGCAAGAGTTCAATCTTTGAGGCGGGAATAAATTGAAGCTATGTGGTAGACAGAAGTTGAATTCTAAATCGGGCAGAAGACCGATTTCTAAGAAGACGAGATCAAGCGTATTGGGTAGCTTTAAAAAAATTCTGAAGGGAAGTTTGACCAAGTGTACCCAAGGGCTATATATTTGACTTGATCTATCTCTGTTGAACTTAATTATTTCTTTAAGAAAAGGGTTGTTGGGTTTTTCCCCCATGAGGGTTTTCCCAAGGTAAAATATTGTGTTCTTGTCTGGTTGTTTCTCCATGACCTTATTATCCACTACAAGAAAAAATGACATTGGTGAGTTTCATGCCTGTGACACACCTTTAAGGTCCATCACCAATGTCACATATGGTGACAATCCTTAAAAAAGTGTCATTGTAAGTGCATATAGTGACGGTCCTTTAAGGTTGGTCACTAAAGCCATTTTCAGTGACACTTTTGGTGAGGGTTGTTAGAGGCCCGTCACTAATTCTCTATCTGGTGAAACTTCTAGTGATTATCTTTTATTAACCCTCACCAATGCTCCTTTTTATTACTTTTGGTGACAATCGAAAAATGTTCGTCATCATTGATCATTCCAATGATTTTTTTACGACGCTATGTGCATGTTACTATATTTTTTGTCAAAATATAATGATTTAAGACCATTGTTGTGGAGTTCTTTTCATTATGTGTCCAAGGCCATATAGTGTTATATTCAGTCAATTTTTTAAGAAGTAATTAGTGTGTATCATTTCCCTCAAGTA
The DNA here is from genome assembly GCA_034641835.2 of Pinus albicaulis. Classification (NCBI taxonomy): domain Eukaryota; kingdom Viridiplantae; phylum Streptophyta; class Pinopsida; order Pinales; family Pinaceae; genus Pinus; species Pinus albicaulis. The sequence continues at coordinate 1,579,158,620 of CM076581.1, forward strand.
ATGAGAATATATTTTTCCTATGATTCAATACATGATTCACCTCTATTAGGTTTATTTTCTAACAAATTCCCTTTATATAAAGTTCCACTAGTGTGTGCAGAAACTAAATTATTTAATACATAATCAAGCTTTATAAATTTTATTAATGAGAAATATCTAGCACTCATCAACACTCTTGGCACATATTAACATGCTTTGTCACACACTAACATTCCTTATCACCTTGCATGTCTTAGAACATCTTTGTACCTAGAACATCTTGCCATGACTAGGACACCCAAGCACATGTTGGCAAGTCCTATCATATCATAACACTCTCCTAGCATGTGTTGGCATGCCTTGAAGTCCCTAGCATGCCCTGGAACACTTTGGCATGCATTGACATACATGACCACTTGGCACATACTGGAACTTGGCATGTATTGGAACCTATTATTAGTTTGCCTAGCATTCCCCTTTTGAAAAAATATAAAGTCTTGACTTATTAACCTTCTTATGTGCTCATTTCCTTGCATTTTAGCTCAGTTCTTCTTCTTTTTTTTGCCTTAATACTCCTTGACACATATTGGCATACCCTGACACCCTACACATCCTAGCATGCCTTAGCATCTTGCATGTCTTGTCACTATTTGGAACATGTTAACACACACTCGAACTCCCTAACACACTCTAGAACTTCCTGACATGCCCTGATATTCCCTGTCATGCCTTACTAGTGCTTAACATACCTTGTCACTCCCTCCTTGGCATGCTAGCTAGCACTCATTAACACTCCCTCGCACACCCTCATATTCATTCACTTCCATGGATTTTGACCTATTGCTCCCTTGTATTTCCCTAGTACTCCCTAACACTCCTCAGCATGCATTAGCACACTGGTTAGTTAAAAATATTGAGTTCTTATGTTAAACCCACATTTATCAATATTCACTCTTCATTCAAACATCAAAACCCTTTTTTCCAAAGTAAAGACACATTCTTACTTAGTAAAGCTAAACCCCAAATAATTGATTTCATTTCCTTCAAAATCATTCATAAAAACCCCCAAAATACATTTATTCTAAGTATTAGTGAAGTTAATATAAAAGATGAGCCATGCTCTATATTTATACTTTACTTAGAGATAATATGTGTTTTGTTTCCTTTTACTATCCCTTTATTCATATTAACACCTAACTTATTGTAGTAAATCCCTAAAACTACACCTACCCGTAGATATTAATTCCCTTATATCTAAATAACCCCCCAAAAACCCATTATTTTACATTTATAACAAAGTTTATTATCCCCACGTGCATAAAATAAAAACCCCGCCCTATAAACCCCTTGGTCTAAAACTATCTCTATTGAAATACCCTGCCCCTATAGTTTGAAAACTATTCAAAAGTTTAAAAATATATAATATATACTACCGCGCCCGCATATAACATTTGAAACATTTCACAAATGTTTTAAATAAAAATATTAACCCCCGCCTATACCAGGATCAACCCTTTGTAAATGTTTAATAAAACCTATCCCACTGCTATATCATAAAATTATGGTTTAAATGTATTTTTAACGTTTATTTCATAAATTTAACCCATCCACACATATAATGCATCTCGGCCCCACCTCCCATTTCGACACATCTCCCAAATCAATTTGGACCCTTCGCATTGATCTCCCAAATCCGACGGCTGGCATTTGATATCGCATGAAAAAGTAACGCGATCATCCAAACTTCAAACTTGCGCGAAATGGGTGGTTTCGCCCATTCCTCTCTCCTCCATGTGCCCTTCAATCATTAGATCGCGTGGGTTGATTTCAATACCACTTACTACCCAAATTTCGCGTGATAACCACTAGTTTTTTAATCTAATTGAATCCTGAAACCACCCTTCCCGCCAATGTGACAATTAATCAATGCCGAAGTAATATAAAAAAATGCATATAAAACCTTTGAAAATGCATTTCATTCCTTATCTTTTGTGCATTAACCTTAACCCTGCATGAGCTTCCTTGACTGTAAAAGCATCCTTTTTCTACCATTTTTTATGCCTGAAAAGCCTGCATAATTTTTCCTACAAACCATTCAAGACCACTGGAAGCTTCAGTTAATTTCCGGAAACCTCCAAAGCCATCAAAAATCTTCCGACACCTCAGAAACCCTGTTTCAAGACCTAATGCCTGCAAAAATAGTATTCTTCAAGAAATTAACCTTCTCGTCATCAAAAAGATTTATTTCTATCAACATTGAACCTTGTGAAGCCTATTTGTCTACAGAAAGACCTTAATTGCCTTCAAAGGGTGTATTTTTGTAGAAACCCTGATTAAACCGAAGTTTTGAATACTTTAACCTATTTTAATCAAAGTTGAAGAAATTTAACCTTTTTCAGACCTTTTGAAACCCTTTGAAAGATTCAAACTCTTTTACCAATGCTCAGAATCCCGAATTGTTACACTCAATTACTCAGTGTCAACAAAGTTAAACCTCCAGAGTCAAAATTCATTTCACAGGTCTTCCCAATTCATCAAAGCCATTACCCATTCTTGCAGACCTCTATTTCATTAACAAATTGTTTGATTTTTGCAGGTTATTCTCAGAATATGAAATTGGGCTAACATTTTCAATAGTAGTTGACAAAATTGTTTGCTCCAAATTCTCAGATTTTAATTCAAAAGCTTCATTCAACAAACAGTTTGTATACAAAGAAAGAATAAAATCAAGTCAGAGAGAGACTAGAAAGATGAAATTACACAGTGAATAGTAAAATTAAAGTATAGTGACAGTGAAAACATACAGTCAAAGAGCATCAGAGTTAAAGTGTATCAGATAAAAGTCAGAGTATGATTTAGATGATGAAAATTACTAAGACAGGGTAAAAGTGAAAAGGTAGCAAAGCAGTCAAGGTAAAACAGTAAAAGCAAATACAGAGGCAGTAATAGTTAAACATACATGAAAATACTTTCACCAACAACAATTAAGTTTATCCAAAGTGAAAGTAAAAACAGTTAAAAGAACAGTAAGGTTAAAATATGAAAATAAAGCAAGAAAGGACATTTTTGCAGAAATTTCATGCTTAAGTCATTGTTTTACAGAAACTATTGTGACCAATCCAAGATGAATTTTTCAAACATGAAGGAAGTTTATGTTCCTAAGATGACCAACTACAAAAACCTCTCTCGCCTTTCTAACAACCATTATGGATTTGGAAATATTAAACAATATTTGAAAGCACTTTTTACAGAAAATTCATGTTAAGTCATCATTTTGAAAAGAATATTGTGGCCAATAAGAAATACATCTTAAAAAAATGAAGGAAATTTTTGTTCCTAAGATACCCATCTACAAAAACCTATCTCACTTTTTTTCACAGGTATTACAGAATGAAATATAAATGCACATATTTACAGCCTATGTTTCAGACTCTACAAAACTTTGTTTTACACATATTGTTGCAGAGCCTATTGTGAACAGCTGGAGCAGAATTTTAGGGAAATGAGAGAGGTTTATCTCAAAAACATATTTATCTAAAATAAACTCTTTCACTTTTTACATATCTATTTCGGATTGAGATATACAAAGGTATCAATGGACCCCAAGGTTACATAATTTCTGGAGCAGAATGCACAAAGAAAGGAGATTGTTAGTGACTTGGATGCCTCATCATCAAAAAAGAGTTGATATCAAATTCGAATTCTCTTGTTTGTCACCATAAATCCATAAGTATAGTGCCAAATAGATGCATTAGTTTTGAGTGTCCTTTATTAAAGTTCTATTTATGTAAAACAGTTTGAGATATTTTTAAACCAATCCTGATATTTTTTCAAGATATTCTAGTTTAGAATTTGTATATATACTTCATCTTTTGAAGTATTTTTGTAGAATAAATTGCTGGAGATTGCTATAGTCATTTTTGTTGGACATTGAAGGCTTTTGTGTTTCAAATTTCAAGTAGCGAACTGGATCAATTAAATTGGCATCATACTTCAGGATTCCTGTGATAAGCTATCTAGAGTGAAGTATTTCCTTACTTGTCAGTGTTATCCTTCTTAGTTACATGCATCCATCTATTTGTATTCTAAATTTGAATGTATAACTAGGAGTATTACTACAGGATTTGTTAAAAGCACCATGTTTTTAACTAGTTATCATTTTTATGTTTTCCTCTGATTTCCAGTGTAGAGAATTCTTAATTTCTCTCTCACTCGTTTGACCTCTGCCTTCTACTTCCTTTTTCTGGATCAAAGGATTCTTAAGTGCCCTTTATCCCGATCATACCACCTCACAAAAACCATTTTCCAAGATCTTCAAGGGTTATCTATCTTGCCCTGAATACATTTGACCTTTTGGCCTTGATCCCAGTTCTGTTAGCTTGATTTAGACTACATAGCCCAATGAAAAAATAGATTTTCGACTATCCATACCTTCAAGTGATTTTTCCCACTAAATAAATCAAAACCAAAACCAAAATTTTCCATTCATAACTAGCCTAACATTTACAAATCAAACAAAGATAAATTTTAAAGAGAGAGCCCTCTCTGAACCCTAGGAAGGCTAGATCCTAGAGTTTGAAGTAGGTTTGTGGTTACCTCAGACTAATTCTTTCTTTAACCTTGAGAAATTACTGAGTGATAAAATGACCCTTAAATATGCTATCAAATCCTCCAAAATCTTCGTAAATATTGGGAGCTTCTCTTCATGTATGAAGCTAGTGGAATGTGACAAGTTATCCAAAATTCCTCTAAATATGTGATTTTGTGCCTTGGAAAATGTAAAAGGTGCCCTCAATTGAAAAAAATGCATAAATATTTGTTGCCAAGTTCCCTAAATGTGATGTGTTTCCACTTGTGAAATTGTGCCTCATGTTGATGTTCAAACTAACACCCTAATTGTGCAAGGCTCACAAGGTGTCACTTTGGTTCAACTCAGAGTTGTTGCCACTGTCACCTTAGCAACGAATCCTCTGACTTTGGATGACTTATTGAATCCTAGGGGTATCAAAAAGCGCAAATTTATGGGATATTTTATGTGACTAGATCATTTGCACTATAAAGCATATTTACATTGGATGGTTCAACATCTTGATGATCCCTATCCTATTGACCACAAATTTTGTATTCATTATTTCTTTCATCTCAACACCTCTAGTAGATATTGATGGTGTTCATGAGCCTAGTTTTTGTTCCCTTATTTATGGAAACAATATTATCTCTAACGCCATTATTTCTACCTTTGTAACTATTAGTTTTCACTTCTATCCGATCAGGTAAGTATCTTTCATCGATGAATGGATACACAATAGGAACCTTATGAGCCAACCGTTCATGTCATCGATGTAGTGCCCACACGACATAGACATTCGATGGTATATCATAACCAGACACTCTATGATGGGTTTCATAGATACCTAACCAATGACAACAAGCTTTATTCTATTACCAAAACTTGTAAGCAGTGAAGGAATTATATTTTTCCAAAGGAAATGGCCATCCACACTAGTTGTAATTGTAGAATTGTAACTGCTCTACTGTTATGCGAAATTCAATTCAAAATTTAGAACATCAATCACAAACATGTAATGATAAATAGCCCACATGCACACAATATTTTTATAGTGGAAATAAATTGATAAAACCCCCATATGCCTGCTTTCATTAAATCAGACGAATAAAGATGTATTGAAATTTCTTGCTCACTCTTAGCACAATCTACAAGTGAATAACCTATCTCTCTACTCATTGAGAATCTCTAACTCAAATTTAGTCAATTTATGCCTCTGCATGAGCCCCTATTTCCTTACGCAATTACTAAGGAATTAGGCCCCAATTATTTAGGAAATTCCTCGAAAATTTTTGTGCAATTCCCTAGGGTTGATCACTTGACCAATACAATTCATGTACATTCAATCTAGTATATAATAATTGTGCACTGCCTTGGAATCTCCACCACAGTTGGGGAACTTGAATTATCTGCATGCACTAGCTATTTTGGGTTGTTTGATCAGTTATCTGGATGATCACTAAGTTAGACTGAAGTCCCACTACACAATTGGCCTTCCGCTTGTTCCTCCAACAGTTAGAACTAGTTTAACTGAAAAAAACTCGAAATAACTCACCCTGATTGCTAAAAATTAGCAATCACACATGATTAACTGAACTCCAAATCCTCTAACTCGAATTTACTAAGACAAATTAGTGACAAGAGCCATGTCACCTCAGTTAACTTCCTCCAAGTTTTTCGTTGATGTGGAAATGTGTTTTTTCTCAATTTGACCAAGGCAAAATCAAATTGAGATTTTTTGTTGCACTTTTCAACAGTGGGTATTTCCTACTCTAGATAATGTTTTCCCTCAACCAAACATGGTAAAAAATGTGTGTTTTTTTTTGTTGATCGCTTCCTTTGGACGTGAATTTTGGCACCCTATAAGAAGATTATCGAAACAAAATCCACTCATAAGCTCTTCTTTGAGCATATTTTGGTTAATTTTGGGTTGCCAAAGACCATATTTCTTGATAGGGATAGTAGGTTCCTCAGTATTTTCTAGTTTAAACTTGGTCCATGATGGACATCAAGCTCGACCAAATCCGTTTCCTTCCATCTTTATATTGATAAAAAAAAAGTACTCGATATGATCATTGTAGATGTCTTTAGAGTATACAATTGTGAGGATCCACATACACATGTTGAAAGCCTTCCTTATTTTCAATAGAAATTCAACATAGCTCTTCATATTTCTATTTCCCACAAGCCTTTTTAGGTGTGCTTGGGGTGTCAACAATTGACACAAATTGATGTATCTATATTAATGGAATAACACATGAAGATACCTCCCATACTTGGAATGAGGTAAGCAACGCAAACAATTTTTAGGAATGTATCTAACAAATTCAATAATGAGTTCATGATATTTTATAGAAAGTTTCCAACTCCAAGTACAAGTAGATACATAATCCATTATGTTCCACATAAGTTTCAGGTTGGTGACGAGTTATGGTTGAACTTGCATAAAGAGAAATCGAAAAACTCCTAGGAGAAGCTCATGCCATTTTGATATGAGCCTTACACCATCACTAAGGCTATGGGTGAGAATTCGTTTGAGGATAGTCATAAGATGATTTATATTACTTCAAATTTATATGTTAGGATGATTTATGCTTGATGGGGTGCATGTCTAGAAAGAGTTCCTTTAAGAGAATGAAAAATGTGATTGCACCATTACTTATATAAGTAATTGTGATATCTACTTGAATGACATTAGGTAACTACATAAGAGATTTTAAAAGTGACATTTTTAAGGTTTGTTTTATATCAATGTATGTGGATCATTATTTTATTTTTCCAGAGCATTTACATATGACTAAATTTTTTAAATAGTACATCACTCTAATATTATTTCTCTTACATGCTCCTAGGTTATAATTCAAAGCATCATAGGTACTAAAATTCACGAAACTCTTGTTTTCTGCTCTAAATAACTAAAACTCCCAAGTGTGCTACTCTTAATATTCAAACTGACACTATTGTTAATACGAATTCCTCTAATTTTTATTGTTCTTCCATAAGTAATATGACTACGAGGTGGACTTGAACCATTATTAACATGCTAGTGTAGTGTTACCTAATTATATTTAAGAAGAATAAGGGGTAGGGTTGGTACAAGGCCAACTTTGCTATCGTCTAGTCCCATGCCCACTACTAGGTTCTCATATTTTTTTGGTCTTAGGATATGGTTTCCCATTAGTTCATTTGATTCTTTCTCATCCACAATCTCATCCTACATTGCATCCAAACTGCTAATTTGTAATCGCATATCTCTCGTAACCCCACTCCATTGTGTCCATTAGACCTCATTGAGGTGCCTTGACTACAACTCTTTATTGAGCTATATTTTACCATCAACCCTTTGTTTCACAAACATCTTCTCACCAACTCACCTTTCCCATTGAAATTCTCCAACTCTCTCATCCTCACTTCACTACTCTCTTCCTCGTTAATCTCATTTTTAAACTCCTCATTGCCTTATTCATTTGCTCACATCTAGTTCAACCACCACTCATTAGTTATCTCTACTTCCTCAAAACTTATTCAACTTTCTCTTTAGCTTTTTTGTCCTTAATAGTCATTTATTCCTTTGAGCTATCATATTTTCCAACCCCATTATAACCCATTACTTAATACAAAGTTTTACACCTTCATGATCAAAAGGTTAGTAGAAAATAACTTTTCCTTCACTAACAATTCTTGTAGGGTTTGTATTCACTACTCTCTCTCTCAAAACCCCTTCTCCTTAGCTTTTGAGTACAACTAGTAAAATTCATGGGATTTATGTTTTTCGAATATCAAAATATTTTGTTTCCCTCCTCTATTTCCCTATAATTATAGTGTTTTTCCAAGGAAGGAGGAGGAAGGGCGGGTCCATGCTCTCATAGGTCTGATCTGATACACTTGGTTGAACTCAAGAAATTAGATTCTCGGTTTCTCCAATCATGGCGATTTCATTTTACATAAGGAATTTTTCATTTGAACTCGAGAAATTATATTCATGGTGCCTCCAATCGTAATTAATTCATTTTACAGAAGGAATCTATCACTTCAAAACTATTCTATACAAGTGCAACGAGGCATTCAAGAGGTTGTATGTTCAAGATTTCACGGAGGAAGATGAAGCTGAAGGCATGGGCGATAATATGTTGAATATTATGATGATTCTCCTCTGTTCGTGAGCTATTCCTATAGAAAACATGCCATCTTGCAGCATGTCTACCATGGCAAGAATTAAAAATTTGATGCTAAGCCAAGTGAAATGGGAATTTTCCAACACATTTTAGCAATTTGTAAGAACCGTGGCATAACTATCACCAACCGGTGAATTGATACCGATTAGAAATAATTGATGCACATTTTAAACCCTTTCATGATTACAACCTGAGATGTCACTGGTGTGGGTGCCTCTGCTACTTTTTTGTTCTTTAACAATGAATTGGGATTCACCAACTGCAACATAGAATCTATCTGTAGCGTTGGGCGATCTACCAAGAAGGACAAAAGACAAGGAGGCTACATTGGCGATAAAGGTATTCATTTCTTAAAACCTGTACTCATAAAGCAAAAGGAAATTGGGATGATATGGAGGTTTTTCAATCCTTGAATATATATTGCTTAGATAAAATGTAATATCTATTTTTAAATTTGTAGAGATTAGGTTTAAAAACTTTAGGGAACGGCTACTCATATCCAACTTGTTATGAAAACAATATAAATTGGGGTGATTGGGAGATTTATCTAGCCCTGAATGTTAAGATATTATTAGCACTAGGTATGTAAATTTGAATATTTTGGCTTTAACTGCTTTGGCTCATGGCTGTTTAGATGGAATACAGTATAAAAAGTTAAAAACATAATAGAATTGTGGTGATTGGGAGCTTTTTGTAGCCCTGTATTTTTTAATAGAATTTGGTGTGCATTTTTAAATTTTTGGAAATTGGGTTTAGGAGCTGTTATCACCAAATTGAGTCCTGTTGGGATGCTTCAATGGTCAACTTGCAATAACTATTTCAAACCACTTGCAACTGGAAATTATCCTATCCAGTCTGAGAGGGCTCTCTCAAAAGAAGAATAAAAAATTTTCAATGAAGTTTAAAAGTAGATGGCTAACTCTAATGGTTTCTTTTTTAGGTGTTTATGTGTTCAAAGTAGGTGAATGATGCAAGGAATCACTACCATTGGGCATGGATTCAATGTAAACCTCAATTACAAAAAAAAAATGTCATGGAAGCCAATGCACTTATATTCTTATCAAATCACACATGAAGGAAAAAACAACAAACTACATTCGTACAGGAATTTGGACCATATTATTGAATTCCAAGTGATTACACATGAGCCATTGTACAAAGATCAAAAGGAATAAGATAAAAAAAAGCATAGATAAGAACATACAATGAATCTTGGGTCTGAAACAAGTTGTTGCAAAAGTATATTACTAATAGCCACATATTACAATAGTAGTGCATACATAACATCTCTCAACCCTTTCTAACTCTAAAAATATCTCATTTATAGAGTGAGGACTCATACAAATCATTTCCCATCTTTCTCACCTCGAATTCCCACCTCAGAGACCTATTTCAAGCATGATTCCATCACTTGGAGACTTCCTAGGGATATTTCTGTTTTGCAACATTTGAATACAAAAAGGAATCTTCTTTCATTAATATTTCCACAAATCAATTTAATAACCCTTACCAACTAAAATCAACTAATTTTATGAGTGTACTAGAGTGTTGATGTGTCATTATGCCACGTGGATGCTAAGCTGGACCTCCTCCAAGTCGAATTTTACAACTTTTTCACAAATCTGGTTAGTGAAAATTCTGAAAAATAGGCTTCAAATATGAGTGTATAATTTCCAAACCCTGATGGATTTGCACAAACTGAGAGAGGTTTTTGTAGATGGACCTGTGATGAAGAAAAACCTCTATCATATTTCCAAAATAATTTTTCATTTGGTCAGAAATAAAACTTGAAGTTTACTTCTAAACAGTCATGTACAGAAAATTTCATAGCGTAGTTTAGTAGCAAATTTAATTCACCAAACTCTGCCACATGTAGAGATGTTTTTTGGGTTAAAAGAGCTAAAACAAAAAATTTCCAGGCCTTGAGTTTGATTTTATCCATGTTTTTTCCATATAATACCTATAGAAATATTGTAGCAGATTCTGGGCTTCAAGCCTGGAAGTTGCTACGAAACTACCTAAAGTGCAAAAAAATTCAAAATTCTCTATTTTTCTTAAAAAATTCACCTGTAGGTCTTCAAATTGATATTATGAAGGATTATAAGGCAAAATTGGTTCAAAATTCCATTTACCCTCTTCAAAAAGCATCTTTTTCACCTTTAGCAAGTTTATTTACCAATAAAATGACTTTGTTTTTTCTGAACAAATAGGATTCAAAGATGAGCTCCTATCTCCATATCCTTGATAGTTGTTACAAAAATAAAGGAGGGTTTTGCAATTCAGTTTGTTCTGAATAAAAAACTCTCTTGGTTTTTTGAAAAACATCTCTAGGTGTTTGGGAACTACATTTGAAAAACATGTATCAAACAAGAAAAAAATGCATTCTGAAAATAGAGTCGAAAGACATCTATGAATCTCTCAATTTGTAGAACCTTTGAGAAAAGTGAAAGAGGTTAATTTTATTTGATCTATACTTGAAAATAAATTCTCTCAGTTTCTTATAATGCTTCTCTGTTTTCCTAGAAACTGCCCTTGAAGTTGACTGCTCAAAAAGTTGAAAAACAAAGAAATCCTCAGATTCGCTACGAAATTGTCAGGTAGTTTTATAGCGAAATCTGCCTATTTTTCACTGTATTCACTACGAAACTGTGAAAAACTAGACAAATGGCTCTTTTTTAAATTTTATGACTATGCAAGTGAACCCAAGGTGGATTATTGTAGATATGACCCTAATGACAAGACTAATGAAGTGTCTATGACCTATAATAAACATGATTAAGTGAATTTCTCATCAAATGAATGATCTAACCTAATGAGACAAGGTGAAGCTTATGATGACCCTATCAAAAAAATTTGAAAAATTGAGAGTGATAACAATGGCTCCATTAGGGATGGTGTGCGCCCGTGGTACAACAAAGAACTAGTAGTTCCAGTGCCACCTCCATTGGGTTGCTCCCATCTTCAAAATGAAAACTTGCAACCTGCTCTGACTTGTAACCTTGGCACTGAAAGACCAATAGCTTATAAAGAACTGAAAGTACACATGCTAAATTTAAAATTGAAACTAAAAAAATGCTTGATCTTCAAACTTATTTATATACAAATGATCCTACTCTACTTTCTTAGCATAAAAACTGAATCAAGTGATCTCACACTTCCAATGAAGCCAATCAAGAAGTTGAGTACTGGATTGGAACGAACATTCCACTTCTCTGATCATAAAACCATTCCTGAGAGATGAAAACTTGTTCCACCATCTGAATTTGTCTACATAACTAAAAATTATAATGAAATTCATTCCTGAAGAAGATTCCAGCAAAGCTGCGAAAGGATCTTTGAGAGTATGCACGAATAATTCTTGTTGATCAACAAGAAAGTGTGAGTAAATATGATCATTTGCTGGTGTTCCTTGTTTATATTTTTCTTTATAACTCTTGTGACCATTCTCGAATAATAAAGAAAAAATCTGTTGATCATTATTTTCATTTGGGAGAAAGAAAAACTTGGAGTATTCTTGGACACTTTCAAAAGGAACTGCCTCATCATGTACCACGAGATTTTCTAGAGGTAATTCTTCATATTATTCTATAACAATACTCATTTGATTGTCTAAAATTTTCTTTTAAAAAATTTCTTCATTTGATGTAAGTTGATGCAAGGAATGACATGAATAATAAATTCTTTTTTTACCTGAGGATTATAGAAATTATCTTCCAGTATTTCCTCCTGCTGTTGGAAATGATTCTCATATTCCTGATGATCAAAAGACTGACAAGTATGCTGCAAATGTTCATCAAACTCAGAGGATGTAACATGATTGTCATAAATAAACTCCTGTTGGGTTTCATTTTCATCCAAGAGAGAGACAACCCTTTCTTCTTGGTGATGAAAGGGATTTTCATGAAGGGCCTCTAAAATTTCCTCATCCATGAACTCATCATCTTCATAAAAATTCTCCAAATATTCAATAAAACTCACACAATGTTTATAGCAGTCTTTGACCAGAAATAAGGAATAATGACATTCTTTATACATCTCATAAAATTCAACATGGAAATCAACAAGAGAATATAATGAACCATTTGGCAGGCTTTCATACCAAGACCATGCTTTTCCCTCTAAAGTGACCATAAACATCTTCATGAGACAATCCTCAGGGAACTGAACCTTAATTATACGTACATGCATATGGAATCTAACCAAGTGAAGAGTAGCATTGTCTTTCTTTTCATTTTTAAATATGGGAAGATCAGTTAACCAATCGACTTTTGGCATAGGATTTGAAAAACCAGGGATGTGAAACCGATTCATTGGGGCATACCTGGCATTTATTCTTGCAATGGAACTCATCTTGGAACTTCATCAAGCTACTAATCTTCAAGCATTTGAGTCACCTTCCAATTTATTATTTGATGTGTGGAGTCGCCAGAGCAGAAATACAACCAATATGTGTCTAAGTGTCTGCTGCTCTCAGACCTTAGAACTGAAACTTTGTCATTCTTCCTAGGGAAAATTTACACCTTCGGTACCTGGAAACAGCACCAAAATGTTATCACAAAATTGAGTCCTATTGGACTTCTTCAATGGTCAACTTGGATTAACTATTTCAGACCACTTGCAATTGGAAATTAGCCTATCCAGCCTGAGAGGGCTCTCTCAAAAGAAGAATAAATCATTTTCAATGAAGTTTAAAAGCAGATGGCTAACTCTGATGGTTTCTTTTTTGGTTGTTTATGTGCTAAAATTAGGTGAATGATGCAAGTAATCACTACCATTAGGCATGGATTCAGTGTAAATCTCAATTACAAAACAACAAATGTCATGGAAGCCAAGGCACTTATATTCTTATCAAATCACACATGAAGGTCAAAACAACAAACTACATGCATACAGGAAGTTGGATCATATTACTAAATTCCAAGTGATTACACATGAGCCACTGCCCAAAGTTCCAAAGGACTAAGATAAACAAGCATAGATAAGAACATACAATGAATCTTGGGTCTGAAATAAGCTGCTGCAAAAGTATATTACTGATAGCCACAAATTACAATAGTAGTGCATACATAACATCTCTCAACCCTTTCTAACTCTAAAACTCTATCATTTATAGAGTGAGGACTCATACAAATGATTTTCCACCTTTATTACCTCGTATTCCCACCTCAGAGACCTATTTCAAACACGATTCCATCACTTAGAGACTTCCTAGGGATATTTTTGTTTTGCAGAGTTTGAATACAAAAAGGACTCTTATTTCATTAATAGTTCAACAAATCAATTTAATAACCCTTATAAAATGCAACCAACTAATTTTTTGAGTGTACTAGAGTGCTAATGTGTCTTTATGCCACGTGGATGCTGAGCTAGACCTCCTCCAAGTCGAATTTTACAATTTTTTCACAAATATGGTTAGTGAAAATTCTTAAAAATAGGCTTCAAAGATGAATGGATTTGTAGAAATTGAGAGAGGTCTTTTTGGATGGGCCTGTGATGAAGAAAAACCTCTTTCATATTTCCAAAATCCTTTCTCATTTGGTTAGAATTCAAACTTGAAGTTGACTGCTAAAACAGTCATGTACAGAAAATTTCGTAGCGTAGTTTAGTAGCAAATTTAATTCACCAACCTCTGCCACCTGCTAGCTCTCTTTGTTGATGTAGACATGTTTTTGGGTTAAAAGAGATAAAAAAAAAATTCCAGGCCTTGACTTTTATTTTATCCATGTATTTTTCCATATAATCACCTACAAAAATTTCATAGCAAATTCTGGGCTTCAGGCCTAGAAGTTGCTATGAAACTACCTAAAGTGCAGAAAAATTCAAAATTCTCTCTTTTTCTTCCAAATTTCATCTGTAGGTCTTCAAATTAATATTATGAAGGATGATAAGGAAAACTTTGTTCAAAATTCCTCTTACCCTCTTCAAAAAGCATCTTTTTCACCTTTAGCAAGTTTATTTACCAATAAAATGACTATGTTTTTTCTGAACAAATAGGGTTCAGAGATGAGCTCCTATCTCCATATACTTGATATTTGTTGCAAAAATGAAGGATTTTTTTTTAGGTCAGTTCCTTCTGAATAAATACCTCTCTTGGTATTTTTAAAAACATCTCCAGGTGTCTGGAAACTGCATTTGAAAAACATGTATCAAACAGGAAAAAAACTCATTCTGAAAATAGAGCTGAAAGACATCTTTGAATCTCCAAATTTGTAGCACCTTTGAGAAAAATGAAAGAGGTTAATGTTATTTGATATATTCTTGACAATAACCTCTTCAGTTTCTTATAATGCTTCTTTTTTCCCCAGAAACTGCACTTGAAGTTGACTGCTCAAAAAGTAAAAAAAACTGAGAAATCCTCAGATTCACTACAAAATTGTCAGGTAGTTTCGTAGCAAAATCTGCCTATTTTGCACTGTATTCACTATGAAACTGTGAAAAACTAGACAAGTGACTTTTTAAAAAAAAAATTTACTATGCAAGTGAACCCAAGGTGGATTATTGTGGATATGACCCTAATGACAAGACTAATGAAGTGTCTATGACCTATAATAAACATGATTAAGTGAATTCCTCATCAAATGAATGATCTAACCTAATGAGACAAGGTGAAGCTTATGATGACCCTATCAAAAAAAATTGAAAATTTGAGAGTGATAACGAAAGCTTTGGTCATGATGTTTAGATGAAATATTTTTTGAAAACAGGATGGAATGGAGGCAATTGGGAACTTTTTTCTGGAACCAACTGTTTAGATAGAATTTGTAGTGCATCTCTTAGTTTTGAAGTTTTTCTTAAACAGCTTTGGGCTATGGCCATTTAGATGAAATATTTAAAGAGAATAGACTAGAACTCATGTGATTGGTATCTTTTCCTAGCTCTAACTATTTAGATACAATTTGTAATTTATTTTTCAATTTGCATAGTCTCGTTTTAAGAGCTTTTAGTCATGGCTATTTAGATGAAATATGTACAAAATCAAATAGAATTGGGATGAGAGGGAGTAATTTCTAGTCCCGACTGCTTAGATAAACTTCACTATACATTTCTAAATTTTCAGAGATTGATTATGAAAAATTTGGGTCATAGTTGTATAGCTTAAGTATTTTATGAAAACAAAATAAAATTGTGGTGATTGGAAATTTTTTCTAGCCTTGATTGTTAGACAAAATTTGTTTCATGTTTCCAAAATATGAAAAGACTGGGTTTAAGAGCTATGGGCCATGGCCATTGAGATTATATGTGTTATACGATACTTATACCTTTCTATATGTTCATGGATTGGGTTTAAGAGTGTTTTCTTGATAACAAAACATCCTTACATATTCAGCAATGGATATAAGATAAGGTTTAATGAGATACCTCCACCTAGAACCAAAATTGGATATATCGTTCGAGAGTAGATAGATGAAAATCCGAGCATTAAATACCTCCAAGAAGTGTATGGTTGTGAGCTTCCAAACACAATAATAATACTGCCTTTGCGACCTGAGAAGGTTGATTTAGTGAAAGAGCAACTAGCTAATATTCATCCTGAAGTAATTATGTTTATGTCTAAAATCATAAAGTTGTTTGTTTGTAATTATAATGAAGACTTCACACTGAGAAGGGTTAATGCAATCTGTGTTTCATGAGAAACATAATTTAAAACTACCAAGAATAAATACAGTCAATTATTTATTCATCACAATTTAAAAAAAAAACAATAGAAATCACTTATGGAGATATTCACTTCAACTTGTCATGGATTTGAAACTCTAAAAAGGAGTTCTTGTGGTAGAGAAAATTTCTTAAGGAGCAGGCATATATTTCTTCCTTCCCATGGCATATTAGAGTGAAAACCCTTGACCAGAAATAATCTTGAAGAAAATTGATTGCTAAACCACTTTCACTGGAAATATTTATTGTTTCCCCACATTTGCAAGGCTTGATACATCATATGAGGCACCCCATCTATTGGCATGGGATTGAGAGGGCCGTGATAAATGAAGAAACTGATTAAATAGTCAATTTAATATTTATGATAGGATGGTAACATTTTTTACTACAAGTTCGAATCCCTTTTATATTCTTCTAGGAAACTGAAATGTCATTTTTTATGGATCTAAATATTGTCATGCATATAGGCACATAAATAAATTTGTAGCAGAAAAATTATTGGACGGTTAGTGAAGAAAATACATTGCACTGTTAGCATCAAAAATTCCCTTGTGGATCTTTAAGAATGTTAGGGTGACAGATTTCATGGCTAGGCCTGCATTCAAAGATGGATTTGTTCAAGTTATTGACTATTATCTTTGCCAAGTGTTGCATTTTAGAAAATAAAAAAAATTGAATTCCATGAATACTATTCACAGATCAATCTCAAAATCAATACCCCAGGTGAACACATCACAACACGCGCCCAACAAGCAATCCCAGACAATAGCTTATAGATCCCTCCAGCAAGTGCCTTCTGCTATAATTCTTTTCTACTGTCAATTTCCAGCCTGTCATGCTGACTTCAATCCTAATAAGTTAATCTATACTAACAATGGGTTGAAATCTCCCTTGAAGATTATATAGACAGGTATAACATTAAGCTATAGTTGTTTCTATAAAGACAAGCCTAAAATTCAACTATATGTGTTGTAAGGAGTTTGCAAACAACAAATAAGATTTCCATGCCCATGTTTTTTATACATTTAGCAGGAAAAGCTAAGGGATCAAATTTAACTCCATGTTGCTTAGCTAGGTGTGGTCTCACTATGGCCTGGGTGGTCCAAGCCATTTTCTATCTGATTCAAAATCCTTGGTGGTAATGTTCAGTACACAAACAATAGAACCTCAGCAACAAATCAGGCAATAAGTTAAAAGGTAGTAATAATTTATCCACCATATTTATATACAAATTTCAACCCTTTGAACCTCAATTATTTTCATGCCACAATGACTTACAAAAAATGAAATAAAATCTCTACACCAAATCTATCTATATCAGGAGAATTGTCGAAAACAATTTAGCTATTTGTAAGAACTCTGGGATAACAATCATCAACCAGTGAATTGACATAGAGTAGAAATAATTGATGCACATGTTAAACCCTACTTCCATTCGAAGACATAAAATTATATAGAAATTCCAGAGAGCACACCAAAAAAAGTAGATGAAAACATCCCTCCAGATAAGAAACTCATTCAACCTGGAAAGATGAATCTCAAAGACTGTTCATACTCACTAAATATTTAAGATATCGCATACATGGAAACTTACATTTATAATTACTTATATAAATCTCTTAAGGAAATATTTCGTACGATAACTTACACTTAAAATAATACTTATATAAGAGATTTTTCTTCAACTTGGCTCTAAAACCATGTTGATTTTCTAGGGCACATGCTAGAATTAAATTTTCTTCAACAAATAACTACTTCCCATGATAAATTAGCATTAGTTCCACATTGCATTCAATAAATATCATTAAGTAGTTACATAGAAGAAAAATTATCAACCAATAAACATGAAAGAGCAGTAAAAATAAACATGAGACAAGAGACACATAAATTGGGCCTGAGGCTAGGGCAAAACCCACAACGGGAAAACCAAGAATTTCTTCCTTATGAGAGAGAGAGAGAGAGAGAGAGAGAGAGAGAGTTAAATGTCCATAAATACATCCAGATAAACAAGATATCAAGGATAAAAGATAACCAAAGAATGATATCACGGATGTCAAGCCTCTTTCCTTATTTTCCTCTATTTTTCTTCCTCCTATCCTCCCCCAGAACTCGTTGGAACAGAAAAAAACATATGTGATCAAAATTTCCAAATGAGGAGGAATGTCTCACATATAAATAATCTTCACAAATGATCTAATTGGTTCCTCTAAGGGGCCCAACCTGACCTAAACAAAAAGGAGGTCGACTTGAGCTAGTTTTGGAGGTAAAATATAAATATAATTTTCCAATTTCTTCAGGATGAAAATATCAACCATGGTACCCTATTTCTAGCATTCAACATCAAGAAGACATGAGTATCCAAGGGTTGTAGATTCAACAAGCATGCTAAGATCGCATTCCCTAGTGGTAAGCATATATCAAGAGGGATTGTTGATCTCATCCATTCAAATGTGTGTGGATCATTATCTAGCTCCACAAAAAGGTAATATTTATTTTCTTTCATTGATGTTATCTCTAGAAAAAATCAGATTTACTTTATAAATACCAAGGATGAATTATTGAGTAACTTCCAAGAATTTAAAGCTCTTGTGGAAAATTAGATAACTAAGAATATTAAGGTGTCTAGCTTTGACAATGGAGAAAAGTACAACTGCAAGGAATTTGGCCTTTTGTAGGGAAATAGGGATCAAGAGGAAAATGAAAATACCTTACAAACCTTAGTAGAATGGAGTTGTATGGAGGAAGAATGGATCCATCATAGATTCAACCAAGGCTATCGTTCATGATCTATATTTTCCCATGTATCGTCATGTATAAGCATGTAATACAATTGTTTACATTTTGAATAGGTGTTTTCATAATATATTGAAGAACAAGACACTAGAAGAATTTTTACTAGTGGAAACCATAGGGATCACACTTTCGTGTTTTTAGATGTGTAGTGTGTATTTATATTCTTGAGGAGAAGATATCTAAGCTTGAACCTTCTATTTTGAAAGGTATATTTGTTGGTTATATTGCGTCCTCCAAGGCTTGGAGGATCTTTCTTCCATCATAGTGGAAGACAATATTGTGTCGATATGTAAATTTTGACGAGGATGCTTGGTCCTATAAGTCTCAAGAGTTGACCATGGATGTTGAGTAGGGATAAAATATTATTGTCCCATGTGCATAGGAAAAATAAGATTCAAATCAGCAAGTTTCCAACAAAGGAACACAGTGTGTTTTACTCTCCAATTTAGCTAAAAACTTGAGATGGATTACCCAAATTTTGCAGGAAGAACTGGGGAAAATAGGAGCACCAAAGACTTCTTTTTGGGTGAGAGGCCCATGTATGCAGGTTGAATAAGGCCCTTTATGGGTAGAGGTAGGCACCAAATACATGGTAGTGAATGATTGATGAATATTTCTTTGAATTTGGGCTTCACCAAGGTTTCTACAGATCCTAATCTTTATTACTTGTTTGATAAATTTGATCTTCTTTTCTTGGTTATGCATGTATATTATTTGATCCTTATATATAGTTCTTCCAGAGACTTATTGCATGGTGCAAGAAGAAGCTAGCCAGCGAATTTGATATGAAGGACATCAAACTTATGTGTTATTTTTTGGGGCTAGAGATTTGGTGGGGTAGATGTGATGTTTTGCTTGGACAGATAAGTACAAAGTAGAGATTCTGAAGAGATTTTAGATGTGATATTGTAGACACTTGGCCATCCTGTGGTTCGAAATTTGAAGTTACATGGTGATTTAGATTCAGGTTTGTAGATCCTTTTTTGTATAGGAAGTTGATTGGTTCTCTTATGTCTGGTGAATATTGGGCCTGATATGTGTTTTTCAGCAAATAATTTGAGCAATTTCATGGTTTGAAGCCAAGCATATTCATTGGATTGTTGCAAAGAATGTGTTACAGTACTTGAAGGGCAGAACCCATTATTGCATCAGGTATGTCGGAGATAGTGAGTTGATGATGCATGGTTTTGTTCATTTTGACTGGGAAGGAGATGCAAGTGCTAGGAAGAGCACTTTGGGATTTTGTTTAAGCTTGAGATCATGTATGATATCTTCGTTTAGCAGGAAGCAAGTAGTAGATTCACTCATATAAATGTAGGCAAAGTATATGGTAGACAATTATGCTAGTTGTGTGGCCATATGGCTTGCAAGTTGATATCACAGTTGAATGATCAGATGTTGGGGCCTTTGGAGTCTTTAGAATCTAGTACTTTACAGTTTCTCCAAGTACATCGATATCTGGCACCATTTCCTTAGATACATATTTCAGAAGGAAGCAGTGGTCCTAGATTATGTTCCTTTTGCAGATTGCAGATATTTCGACAAAGCTCTTAGCTAAGGGGAACTTTGAAATGCCGAGAGAGAGACCTGTCTTAGTGGATAACACCTTCCTTGCAAAGGTGAAGTGTTAGTTTTTTGTATCTTTGTTGTTGAACTGTTGTTCTCTTTAGCATCATGCAGCCACTAATTTCAGTAGAGTTGTAAAACCTTGGTTGTGTGTAGCACTTTAAGTAGTGATGATCGATGGTGCTGCAATGGATATGTAGAGAGGTAAAGATGTATGCATTTTCTACCCTTAGACAGTTTCCAGCCTTAGAGAATTTTGGTTTTAGGATTTTCTTTAATTAGAAATTGTTGTCCTATTTTGTGTTTAACGTTTCCATATTTTGTGAAAGTACATGACTTAGGAAGTCTTCTAGATTTAGAGTAGGCACTATGTTTGAGTTAGTGTCCACATTTAAACCATTGGTGCTCTTTCTATGAGAATTGGCTCTTTATTATGTGGATTCTCTCATGTAGTGAGGGTATATCTCTAGAAAAATATAGAGTTAGAGATTCACAGTCACTTCTAAATCTAGGCACACTGAGTGATAAACCTTTTCTGTAAATCAATGGCCTTTTTTAGTGTATAAAATAAAGGTAGGGTTGGGGCATTAATTCACTGAATTTTGAGTCATTGTAGTGTATTCCTTATTTATGAGTTTATATTAGAGAGATGTGATCGAGATTTCAGATTTGTACTTGGTGTCATAATTTTTAGGGTGTTGTGTTTGCAGATCTCATGTTCCTTCATCCACAGTTACGATAGGTTTTCATTTTTTCAGTTACCTAGGATTTGTATAGAGTGCAGATCTACCTACCAAGATCCAAGAAACAAATATCTATCCTACATACATCAAAAGACCAAAAATCACCCCTTACAATGGAATATAGATAAGAAGAACAACTTTAGTCCATATAAATGGCCATCCAAGGACTGCCATGTTCATTCCATTGACATCAAAAATAATATAATGAAAACGATGTAGTATTCCATTAATGTATACAACTCCCAATTAATATATGTACAACTAGAATTGCAGAATACTCAAACAACTACATTTATCAAAATTTCACAACAAAACAAGTCCATTCGAATATAGAATTTACTCATACATATGTGTTCGTCCTTGTCCTTACATAACTTGTACAGAAACATTCTGAATTAATGTTGAAAATTTTCACACACAATTGTTCTATTAGGCCAGTCCACTTGAATTTATCAGTAATTATACAGATGCATGCATCCTTAAATTTAACAGTGAATCGATTTAGCACATATACATGAAATATTGTGGCAATATCCCTCATCTTTGTCGTTCTAGCACCCTCAGTGACTTCCTAGACAGGTGCAATAAAAATCACAGAAAGGCATGTCATCTTTCTCCAATGTTGATAGGTTTGCTAATGCTAGTTTGTCGATAAGGTGAGGCAATTACAATAGCTATTCATACATACATGTTTGTTTATAATTTTAATGAGCCTTTTTAATTACCAGAGTGAATAGTTATTGCATAGGAGAGAAGATTTTCTGTAGTGTTTGAAAAACTTTGACATAAGTAAATATTTTGAAATCCATCCTTGTAACTCAACTTGAGTAGTTGAGTGAATGGATCAAGGTTCTGAAATGTTGGCTTGCAAGACTTCATGTGTTGAAGCTCGCCAAAACTTGACAGTATGCAAGCAACAAATGCCTTAACTTTGTTATTTTCTTCAATTGTTCCAAAATCAACTGTATACCAATATATCTTAGTAATATGCCAAATTTGTTTATCTGATGCACCCAGTGATGCTAATCCAATAACCTGATTGAGATCAACAAACCCAGAGTGTACTAGAATTAGCATGTGATCGAGTATCTCATGGAAAATGTAAGGTTTAGGAGTGTACATTGGATTGCTAGTGTGACGAATATACTATGTTGAATGGAATGTTTTGAAAGCTAGTCCATTCAAAAATTGACGTGGGTGCAACAACCCTGCAACAGGTCTTATTTTCCATCCAGTGTAATGTTGCAAAACCTGTGCACAAAACCCATGCTAAATTTGTTATATACAGTGGCAGAAGTCTCCATCCATAAAAAAATATAAACACAAACTATCAAAACCCATTATACCTGTGAAAGTTCTTCTAGTTGAGGAATTCTGTTAAGATAAAAGTTGAAAAGTGGAAATGATTCCAGATACTCTTTTCAAGGATGACTAGGCTACAATTCACTAAGTTTTGTAAGGACTTTTGCCCAAACATGAGCTTCTTTAGTAGTATAGTTGATCTCAGGAATGGGTTCTCCTTTGCAGAAATCGAAATCTCTCATGATTTTGAACTTTGAAGTAGTTCAAAGCACATGAAACTACAAAAAATAAATTTCATTTATTCTAATAACCAAGGGTAAATGATTTTTTTTTTCTATCTTTTGATTTTAATTTCCACTATATTTGATCAGAGGCTCAGTATTTAGCTCAAAAATTAAAGTGCTCAGAATTGAGTGGAAAACGAACGAGAGTGACCGGTCCATCGCCAAGAATCTGACGCAATTTGTTTTGTCAAAAATCGACTTCGAATGAAGAAGTTATAGTCTACTGACTGCTGTTCATAACAGACAAATTTTAAAAAACAATTGTAGACCAGTGACAGGTTGATGACATGGCATCCCAGTCAGCATGTAGGGAATATTCTTTATCTTATACCCAATGACACTATGACAAGTGTCACAACAAGATTCACCAGTTTGGGGATTGAGAAGGTGAAATTTCCCAATGTCCTCCTAAGGCTAAATTCATTTTTTTTTTTTTTTTTGTGGGAGGATAGCCCAACTAGGAACCACCACGTGTCCCCCCTCATGGGCCCCCTATCCAAGGTCTTGTTTGAATTTATTTTTATGTGAAAAGGTTTGAATTCCAAATATTTCAATGGTGTTCAAAGTCTGCATTTGAATACATTATATGGTGGCATTTATTTAAACTATGGGTTAACGGTATATAGTCCGAGCAATGCATTATTATGGAGGGCGCATTGGATTTTAATCCAAAGTATGCACATTAGGGTATGGTGTATTCAAACCTTGGGTTAGCGCATGTTTCAAAGGTGGCATATATATATATATATATATATTGCAAAGTTCAAATGTTTGTTATATAGCGCGTATATAAACGTTTGCAATACAATGTTCATGGCGTATACTTTTCAACAAAAATAATGCGTGGAGGTTGAATTCGAACCCACGACCACCCCTGTGCCAACCATTCGCCTTACCAACAAGCCATTACTATAGTTCTTAATGACCATAGCTTCTGCCTTACATTTATTGTTGATTGAAATCTCCAACGAGGGTTTGGAGGGGGCCAGCCCTCCTCCCATAAAGACCTTTCCACATAACCAAGAGCGGGAGCCAACAGAAATGCGCGCGGGAATTATTGCTAATCCGGGTTTATTAACCCATAAACTTGATTATGCACTAATTAAACCGTGATTTATGTTAAACTCGCTTATTGCGGTAATTTCGCTTTTCCACATTAATCTGCAGATTATCTCTTAATTAACTCAATGATTAAGATGGCTAATTTTTAGCGGACTTCACCAAATTCGGCGGAATTTCCAAATTTTCCGGCTTATCTGGAGTCTTCTCCAGATTTGGAGGAGGAATCTAGGGAAAATTTTAATTGGCCATATCTTGAGCAATTTTCGACCAATTTTGGCTCAGGAAGAGTCATTCTTAGTATATTTTCATGCTCTAAACACATTGGTATAGGTTGTAGAGGCATAAAGAAATTGTACAGGTTTTTTTGTCAGTTTGAAGAATTTTGAAGCCTAGGGCCAGCAGGAAGGAAGGCCATGCCTAGATCAGCTGAAGACCAACCTTGCCTCAAGAAGAGTCATTATTAGATGATTTTGATGCTCTGAACACAATGGAATAGGTTGAAGAAACATTGGAGCACTAGGATCACTTCTGAAAGTGTTTTTGTCACTTTGGAGATTAAACAAGCCCAGGGCCACCAGGATGGGAGATCAAGCTTAGATTAGCTGGAAACCAATTCAGAGATTGAATAGTCATTTTTGAGGTTTTTGGGTCTTCTCAAGCCAATGGAGCAAGTTTAAAAGCCATTGGATCACTACAGGCGCATGTAATCAGAAATTTGAATCTTAATCCCAAGATAGCTAGTTGAAGTAGGTCCATGGAGATGTATCCCAGGAGGGTTAAAATTCATTATCAGCTATTGTATTATTTGTATGTTGTGTGTTATTTCTCTGCATTTCATTTGTTGTATGAGTTTTTAACATCTAATTAGTTCATAATTTGATCATAAAAGACACATAAATCCATTCACAATTGGTTAACTTGAGACGATCCTAAGCACATCATTTTAATACTAATGAGGGAGCTAGCACAACAAAACTACTTTTCCCATATTCAGAGCAAGTTGGTATCAAAGCAAGGTTGAAGATATTCAGTTTAATGGAAAGGTTATTTGCTTGATATTTGCTTGAGTTTTGTGCAATTTTAATGGTTGAAAATTTGTGATGCTGACAAGGTTTAGGTTGTAGAAAGGTGAAGGTAAATTGTTGGTTACAAGTCCTATGATTCAGACCAAAAGAAGGAGAGCTACAAGAGAACCATCTTCACCCAAATTTCCCCTCATAGCTTCACTTGAAACACCTCAAATTTTGTCTCAAAAAGTAGAGATTGAGGAGGTACAAGTTGTACAAGAAGCTGAGTTGATTGAAGAGGTACAAGCATCAAAAGTTAAGCTTGAATCCATAGCCATCGTTTCAGGTGTTCGAGAGACGCAAGGACATTGAGAAGAGGAATATGTCAAGAGATACTTCAATGACATAAAGAGGATGGTTAAAATCGTGTTTGATGCATTTACTGTTGGGATGGCAGGAGAAGGTTCTAAGCCTCCACATGGAGAAGGAACTTCAGATGATAAGAAGGATGAAGAGAAGATTTCAAACGGTAGAGGAGGAAATCCACTTCCATATACACCATCTTCATCATCCTCATCATCTTCATCAACATCATCTTCCACTTCCACCACAAAAACCACTCATACTCACTCAAAAGCCACAAAAGGAAGGACACCCTTACTCAAACTAGATGTCAAATTTGAGCTTCTAATGTATAATGGCGAGGTAAATGAAAAAAGATTGGACAATTGGATACGTCAATTGGAGGTGTCTATAGGATTCAAAACCTTCATGAAGACGACATAAATATTCAGTTGGCTTCTTTGAGGATGGAAGGATCTGCACTTGTATGGTGGGAAGCAAGGACTCAATAAGAGATTAAAACTATGGTAATATCTCTATGTCTTGGTCAAGTTTTATTGTTGCCATTAAAAAGCAATTCTATCCCTTAGCTTACATGCAAAAGGAAATTATGGATTGGAAAAATTTTAGACAACTGAAAGGGAAAAGTGTGCAAGATTATACTCATGATTTTAGGAGAAGAGATCTTATTTTGGGTATTAATTTATATTCTCAAGAAACTATGTTAAAGTATGTTGGGGGTTTGCACAATTACCTTAGGCACACTATACTCATGTTTAATCCCACAAACATAGATGAATTTTGTGTTCAAGCCACACACTTAAAGGCAAGAGGGAAACAAAACATAGATGAGAAAAGTGAAAGTGAGGATAAAGGAAAGGGAAAGTTTTATGGAAGAGGAAAAATAAATAGCTCTGTAAAAAGAGAGAAGGAAAAAATCACATGCAAATTTTTTTCAAAGACTAGCCATGATGAAGACCATTGTTGGCAACTTCATCCAGGATTGAAGCCAAACAAACTGAAAGCCAAAGAAAAGGGTAAAATTGTCACTATATTTGAACATGACTTAGCGTCATATTCAGGAGATGAGACAAATATTATAGCCATGGGTTTGAAAGGTAAACATATTGCAAGCACTAGTTCTTCAAATTGTTCAAATGTTACTCATGATGAAGATACAAGAATAGAACTTTCCATATTAGAGTTGTCTCTAAACATACCAAGATTTACACACTTTTTATAGTGGGTCACAAGCTAACTTGATTTCTGAAGACTTGGTTAAGCAACTAGGCCTTGAAACTATTAGACATCCAAGACCATATCCTTTGGGTTGGATATGTAAGAATCAAAACTTGCATGTTACAAGGAAGTGCATACTAAGATTCTCCATCAATTCAAACTTTATTGATGAAGTTGAACTTGATGTGGTTTCGCTTGAGATATCAAGTATTGTATTGGGAAGTCCTTATCTGTATGATAGGAAAGCAGTATTTCATCGCTATGAGAATAAGTATCACTTGTTTAAATATGGTATTGAGTACATAGTTAGAGTGCATAAGAAGAAGACAAGTTTGTCTCTTATACATGCAAGAGAAATGAAGAGGATAGTGAATGCAAGTCATAATTTGACATTGTTGATGATCAAACAAAGAGATGTTTTGAATCAAACTTTTCAAAAATATGCTTATGCTTGTAATGAGATGTTTTAGGATTCTAACAGGTTGCCTTTGAAAGAAGGTGAACAATATGTAAAACATTTGTAGCAGTTAACATTAGTGTTGAGCAATGTTGGAAACAAGATGTCAGTGCAAGAGAGTGCAAAGGTAAAAAATAAAGTGACAAATCAGCTTGGAAAAGAAGGCATGGGTTCCACAAATGCTTGTTTATGGTTTCCAAAAGGTACATCACAATGGCGAAGATACTTGGTCAAGAGAAGACACAAGTACAAAGCAAAAGCAGCTAAGAATCACCATGGTGACAGTGTGCAAGGTGAGTCAGATTTTAAGTTTCCTTTTATTGATGACATAAGTAGGAACAAGATGGTTTCTACAAGAATAACTTAATGTTATACAAATTCAGAAAAATTGCAGCATGACGGTGTCAATGAAAACAAGAGAAGGTCGCAAGAATCAAGGAAAAAGTTAACTTTTTGTGAGAAGCTCTAAATGATTGGGAAAATTTCAGTGTATAGAGATTTGAAGGGTGGGGGAACAGTACCCTCATCCACATGATTAGTAACCAGAGATATTTTGGGGTCCAAAAGGCTTCTAGTGAGGAGGAATGATTAGAGGCTCATTATTTAGCTAAAAAATGAAAGTTCTCAGAACTGATTGGAAACTGAATGACGGTGACTGGACCATCTCCAGGAATCCAACGCAATTTTTTTCGTCAAAAACCAACTTTGGATGAAGAATTTATAGTCTATTGAATGTTGTTTAGAACATGAAATTAAAAAAAAAAATGCAGCACAGTGCCAGGTTGATGACATAATAGCCCAGTCAGCATGTAGGGAATTTTCTTCATTTTATGCCCAGTGGCATTATGAGAAGTGTCACAACAAGATTCGCCATTTTGGGGTTTGAGAAGGTGAAATTTCCCAATGTGGGACAACCCAACTAGGGACCGCCACGTGTCCCCCCTCGTGTGCCCCCTCCCCAACGTTTGGTTCGAATTTATTTTTATGTGCTAAGGTTAGAATTTCAATGATTTAAATGGTGGTCAAAGTCCGCATTTGAATAAATTATATGGTGGCATTTATTTAAACTATGGTTTAATGTTATATAGTCTGAGAAATGAATAATTATGGAGGGCGCATTGGATTTTAATCCAAATTTTGCACATTAGGGTATGGCGTATTCAAACCTTGGGTTAGCGCGTGTTTCAAAGGTGGCATATATATATATATAAACGTTGGAAATACAATGTTCATGGCATATATTTTTCAACAAAAGTAATGTGTGGCGGTCAGGGTCAAACCCATGACCACCCCCATGCCAACCGTCTGCCTTACCAACAAGAAGTTGCTATGGTTCTTAATAACCATAGCTTTTGCCTTACATTTATTGTTGATTGAAATATCCAAGGGGGTTTGGAGGGGGCCAACCCTCCTCCTTATATATATATATATATATATATATATATATATATAAACGTTGCAAATACAATGTTCATGGCATATATTTTTCAACAAAAGTAATGTGCGGCAGTCAGGGTCAAACCTACGACCACCCCCACGCCAACCGTCTGCCTTACCAACAAGAAGTTGCTATGGTTCTTAATAACCATAGCTTCTGCCTTACATTTATTGTTGATTGAAATATCCAGGGGGGTTTGGAGGGGGCCAACCCTCCTTCCATAAAGACCTTTCCACATAACTAGGAGCGGGAGCCAACAGAAATGCCCACATGTAATATTCCAAAATGGGAAAAGCAGGAATATAGAGCACAAAACTGGAAATAGTAGTGTAATCATCACATCAAAGCATGAGACCAATATGATTAATCATAACAGCATCAAAATAGTACAAAATAATGGGCCACAAATCATACAACATGAAAGAGTAAGCCTCCAATAGATAAAACCCTCAATAATGAGGTGTTGCTACTATATCAAAATGTCGGAGACACTGCTACATCGCAATTATAGAAGCACTGCTACAACAAAATGAACATACAAAGATAAAGGGCTGATATATGCCACAAGAGATACAAAAATGAATATTTGGGCTCTATAACAACCTTCCAAGACAACCCAAGAGGGTTTCCGGGAAATACACCCTATGATACAATATGAGCTGCAGCCCTAGGGCTGAAATTACGCTGCAACAAGTAACTGAAGAGCAACATCTGAAGCTGATATGAAAATGAAGATGCTCTCCTCCAATGGATCCTCTGGACGACAGGTTGGCCCCTTCACTGAAGAATTCACTCCCCAAATCACCTAGTGCAAATACCCCTGCAACTCCTCCCTAAAATAACACAGATCCAGACTAATACTACGATGTAGGGGATAAAAATATTGTGGCCTGGTGCCAAATTTAACAATGATGCTCTAGGGCCTTCTTTACTAGCCTCCCTAGAGAAAGGAACCTTCCTCCAATGAGATCTAGCTCAGAAATCATGGAGGCCCTAATGATCCAAGTAGATATTGGTGGCCACCCACCTATTCCATTTGAAACGCCACCATCAGTTCTTTCAATTTTTCAGTTGCAACACAACTTACTATTTTTAGCAGTTTTTTAGGGCCCTGAACTTCTGGAGCCATTTTGAGGCCCTAAATGATGTTTTTTGGGAAAACTGGGAGCAACATGGGTAGATGGACTAATTTCACTCACACCAAAATTTGTACTCCTTGGATAGATATTTCTAACGAGGTATGATGTGTGTCAAACGAAGATCGTATGTCAAAGTTACGTCCCGGGGAAGTTGAAACACCAATTTACCCAAATGGGGACCATAGTTTTGGCGCTTCATCTCCTACGGTTATTTTTTTGGATGTTTAGGGTTTTGCATTGTTTCTCAACAATAAATAGGCCTTCAAGCCTCATTATAACACAGTTCAGAGGCATGTAGTCCCCACATCTCTTCTCAAAGATAAGCTACCATTGCCCTAGCTAGTTTATTTTCATTATGTTTGTAAACATATTTCAGTTATTTGATATTAATGAAATGAAGTATTATTTCCACTGCATCTTTGTGTTTATGTCTACTTCTATATTTTATTTCATTCCTGCATAAATCTAGATCAGTGGTATCAGAGCGATCTGCTCTTTCTTTGTTTTTCTTGGAGGCTTATTCTTTCATGTTGTATGATTTGTGAAGCGGCTCAGCCTACCGACCTTAGCACACCCACAGCCCTATACCATCGGGTGGCTTCACCCAGGGAGAGATATATGCGTCTGCCAGCAGTGTCGTCTTCTGTACAACATCAAGCCATTCATGAATGAGGTATTGTGTGATGTTGCTCCTCTTGATGTAGTTGATGTATTATTGGGCCAACCATACTTGTGGAGGTGACATGTTGTGTATGAGTCTAGGCCTCATTCTATTGTTATTACTTTGGGAAATAAATTGTACAGAATACCAGAGGTAGTACCGCCTCCTTCCATCTCCTTGACTATTGCAAAAAAACGCAATAAGATTATTTCCCAAACCAAGAGATTTATTTTTCTTACAACTCACTCACAGGGAAAGAAGAATATTGTGGCTACAACCTCGAAACATGGCTCCCCTGCACGGCTGCAGCAGATGGAAAAAGTCGTGGAGGAATACAAGGACATTTTCTCCTCACCCACAGAGATTCCTCTACACTATCAGGCCAAGCACTCCATTGATCTGACCCCCGGCGCACCGCCACCTGATATTGCCATACCTCATGCAATTACACAGACAAAATCCACACATGTACTGTCTGAGGCAACCAAATATATTTAATGCATCCAGCACGTCCACTAGCAGGTCCATGACATCCTGGATGAATCTAATACCAAATTCAGTAGAATTTGCCTCTAATGGAGGAACTTAACGCAATGGGGACCATTGCTTCCTAAGGAGGGAGGAATGATCCAGGTAGATATCGATGGCCACCCACCTATTCCATTTGGACCCACACCATTAGTTCTTTCAGTTTTTCACTTTCAACACAGTTTACTATTTTTAGCAAGTTTTCGATTCCTAAACTTTCGGAGCCGTTTGGAGGCCCTAATGATCCAGGCATATATTGGTGGCCACCCACCTATTCCATTTGAAATTCCACCATCAGTTCTTTCAGTTTTTCAGTTGCAGCGCAACTTACTATTTTAGCAGTTTTTTCAGGTCCTAAAATTATTTAGTCGTTTTGAGGCCCTAAACGAAGTTTTTTGGGAAAACTGGGAGCAACATGTGTCCATGGACCAATGTTTCTCACAACAAAATTTGTACTCCTCAGATAGATCTTTCTAACGAGGTATATGCACATCAAACAGAGATCGTATGCCAAAGTTACGTCCCTGGGAAGTTAAAGCACCAATTTACCAAACGAGGCCCATAGTTTTGGCGCTTCATCTCCTACGGTTAGGTTTTTGGATGTTTAGGGTTTTGCATTGTTTCTAAACAATAAATAGGACTTCGAGCCTCATTGTAACACATTTCAGAGGCATTTAGCCGCCACATCTCTTCTTATATATAAGCTACCATCGCCCTAGCTATTTTATTTCCATTCTGTCTATAAACATATTTCAGTTATTTGATATTTATGAAATGAAGTATTATTTTCGTTGCATCTATGTGTTTATGTCTACTTATGTATTTTATTGCATTCCTCAATAAATCTGAATCACTTTAAGATTTCTCTGAAGGGCAGTTTGACCAGGTGTGACCAAGGCTATATATGTGACTTGATGTATCTCTGTTGAACTTAATGATTTCTCGAAGAAAAGGGTTGTTGGGTTTCCCCCCATATGTGTTTTCCCAAGGTAAAATATTATGTTCTTGTTTGGTTGTTTCTCCATGATGTTATTAGCATTATACTATTGATGTCTTATGTGTAATTACTTTATGATGAATGTGAATGTAAGAAAGACTAAATTAAGAAATCATATGAAGTAATTATCAATTTAGAATACCCTAAAAAACTCAACATGGTATGAGAGCTAAGGTATGAGAGGAGCCTTTTATCACGGTCTAAGATCTGAAAAGGAAGGAGTAGATCCAAAATAAACCAAATTTTGTTTGTGTTGTAATCCCAAGTCATATCTATGTGATGGTTAAGTAGATTGCAGTATAAATTCAAGGAGCCTGTGAATCTCATATATTTCGTGGAAAGATTAATCAAGATCCATTCTTGACTCCGTGATAAGGTCAAAGCATATTTGGAGGAAGATCGAAATCTTAGTGTTGCAAGCCTCAGAATTTGTGACAAAAATCCAAAAGGACCTCAAAACCAATACAAAATGCCTCAGGATGATCAAAGGAAGGTTGAAGAGCCTCAATATAGCATCCTCAGTCTCCAAAAGAGTTACACTTTTGTTGTGCAAGCACTTAAAGAAGAAAAAAATATTGGTACAATGATTATTACACTAAATTAAAGCCGAGCTCTAAATTTTCTTAAGGAAACTAGCTGATGTCACTTTGAAAAAGTTTTGAACCGAGATTCCTATTTGAATTTCTTGGAAATTGTAACTAGGTTCGATATTCATAATGACCTATGTGTAATCATGACATTGTATATTTTGTATAAATAAAGAAACGAAAAAATTATTTTATGTAAAGCATGGGTTTCATGCTCAAGTTTAGGTCAAAATAATGTTCTTCGTGCTTTTAGGTCTTTCTAGATATTTCTAGGGCAAAGATGAAATTAAGTCATGTATTATAGTTCCATTTGGACTCATTTTAACAAAGAAAAATGTTTATTTTGTCAAGAAAAATCCATTTATTACTCCAAGACCAACTTGGCCCCAATCAAGGATAAGTAGGCCTAAGGGAGGTCTATTCGACCCCTCAAGAAGGATATAAATACAAGTAGCTCGACTTCGTTTGATGCACTTACTCATCACAAGTTCAATCTGCAATTGTGAAGGAGATGAAGAGCTAGAAGGATGAAGAAAAGAAGGAAGAATCATATTTTCTAGGGATACTCTCTCTCTCTCTCTCTCTCTCTCTCTCTCTCTCTCTCTACACATGTGAAGTTAGTGTTTATGTGTAGTTGTCCGTTGCAGGAAGCCAAAATTGCAGCGCTAGAATTCAAGAAGTAGTTGCAGGGCCAAAATTCTAGAGTGAAGCTACAGAGGGTCAAAGTTTTGAAGTTTCCTTGGAGAGATCTTGTTGGGGGGTTGACGTGGTGCTTGGGAGGATTTTGTGCTTTGGTATTTGTGTCTTGGAAGTCTCATTGTAAGAAGATTCTATAAGAAGAGAAATAGTCTTTTTGGGTTTTCCCCTTGGAGGGGTTTTTCTTTAGCTTGGAGTCTATTATCTTGTGTACTTTATTTCGTTGCGATCTTCATTATATTTGTAATTTCTTGATGAGAAAAGAATAAAAAGTAATAAAAGGCCAACTAACATCACAAGTAATTATCAAGTAAGGAAATTCAACAATAATCTACAAATCCCTTGACTTTCCAAAATGGTATTAGAGCTAAGGTGCAAGAAGCAGACTGAAGATCACATCATAGTTGGCACTATGACAAGAAGTATGAAGAAGGGTTTCAAGTTTCTTGGAAATCTTGATATATCCATGAATGGTTTCATATTAAATATCATCTCCAAGCTAGCAAAATAAGTGGAGGATGGAAGTTTATTTTCCACTTTATTTGGAACTTTCAAGGATGAAAATGTATGGGTTATCGACAATGGTGTTTCCAGAAATATGACAGGAGAATGCAACCAACTCTATACTTTGTCAAAAGGAAACTCCTCACATTCAATCTAACTTGGAGACAAGAAGAGATATTCAGTGAAAGGGATTTGATCTGCTTCGTTGGAGCTCGAAATGGGTGGACGTATTCACCTCAACAACATTCTATATGTTTCAGGTTTGAAGAAAAACTTACTTTCTATTTCTTTTATAGAGGATAAGGGTGATAGAATTTATTTTGTTTATGGCAAGGTTTTGGTTTGGGGTAAGGGTTCTAGTATTGATAATTCTAGGGTGATTGGGATTCGTGAGGGGACATTGTATTAGTATTGATAATTCTAGGGTGATTGGGATTCGTGAGGGGACATTATATATACTCTTTACACCTCTATCTCAAGCCCTAGTTCACTTGGATGTGAACCCTTCTGAAGTATGGCATAGAAGGTATGGATAGCTTCATTATAATATTTTTCAATCTCTATATCAAACAACTAACTACTTTTTTTTTTTGAAATTTGGCTTCTGTGATCCATAACTTATAACTTATATAGAGAGATCTTTCGATTATAATCACATTTCAAAATATTTTGTTGACCCGTTTCGAACCAACTAGTGTGATTCATCTTCATGACAAGATGAGAGATC
This sequence comes from Pinus albicaulis, assembly GCA_034641835.2. NCBI lineage: Eukaryota > Viridiplantae > Streptophyta > Pinopsida > Pinales > Pinaceae > Pinus > Pinus albicaulis. Next base: position 1,579,193,069 of record CM076581.1, read on the forward strand.
AGATCATGGCATCATATTTAAATAGATGAAAAGAAAAATTAATTAGCCATTATAATATAACAACTAATTTGACTTAAAAGAAAATAATAATTTTTTTTTATAATTTCCATAATATTATTTATTTATTTAATTATTATTACTTTATAATATTATAATTTTATTATATTTTATCACTATTTTATTTTAAAATTATTAAATAAATAGCCATATTCAAAAATAATATATAGTCCATGATCCGTAGAAATAAATAATAATAAGTATTATAGTTCGTTTTTTATTTCTCTTCGTTTATATATTTATTTACTAACTACTTTGTTTTAGGATAAAATCTATCTTCCCAACGTAAAAAGTCATAAAGCACCTGAAAAAAATTCATTTTCATTTATTGTTTTCATACATTTCAAATCCACATTAAAATTTATTTTTCAAATTCACATTAAATTCTTTGAAAAAACAGCTTTTCAAAAATTTAAAAATAATAAAAAACACATCAACTTGTAACTTTACAAAGACATAACATGAACCCAAAAAAATAAAATAAAAGGAAGACAATATCTTGAAAGATAATAGGGAAAATAATAAAATAAAATAGATACTATTAATAATGGAGTTGCTCGTTAAATAATAGTTCTTATAAAATAAAATAAGCAAATAAAGATATTAATTATATAATTAATTAATAATATTGATACAAATCTAGTTAATAAAAAATTTATGATGACAATCTGCATGACTCATCTCAAATCATGAGTCCGAATCTGCTCAGAACTACAGGGATACTCATAGAATGATTTTACTTAACCAAAATGAAACCCCGCTTGAAATGAAAGAAAATAGAGATGACAGTGGCGCCTCTCCTTGATTTGTACAAAGAAAACAAATTCAGAAATAGCTTCTTGATCTGATATTCATTGTCCAATGTATAAATTTGTGCAAATTTTCCGAAGAATCTACATTATAGTCCTATATAACTAAATTCCAGAACCACTCTATGGATTTTCGATTTTGAAATGATCCAACACAGTCTTTCTCTTCAATCCCTGGCTCCAGAAAACATCTTTGAATTCTTCAAACTTATATCCTCTGTACAGTGGTGGACGTTCTTCATCAACCATGGATGGTGCAGGTGCAATAAAGGCATCCAGTGAAGGGCCATAGAACGTAGGAATTGATATACGTTCAGTGGAGGCGTTAGTTACAGCTCGATGCTCAACACTCCTAAATCTCCCATTTCTCACAACCTATTTATATCTAGTCAAATCACAGACCCACAAAAGAAAAACAAATTAGTATCGGTACATTCAAGATTTGCAGAAAGGAAAATCTGTATTGTATTATTGGGGTTTTCAGTATCTTCTAACCTGCAATTGATCTGCCAGATTGACAACAAAGGTGTTAGCCAAGGGTTTTACAGTAATCCAATTTCCATATTTTAGTACTTGCAGCCGCTTACATCGCCTTGCATTAAAACAGTGATGCCATCTCGATCAGAATGGCATGGCAAACTGAAGGTAAGATCTGGCTTTCGGCATGATGGATAGTAATTTGTAACCATCACTTGGCTGTGTCTTCCGAAAATTCTGTTTAAGTAATCAAAATCCAGGTCCAGAGCTTCAGAAATAGCAGCCAGGAGCCTTAGAATTAGGCCTCTCATCTCTGCAGCATGCAATTTCTGTGGGAAAAAATTATATATGTTACTATAAGAGTTACTACGTGTCTTATGACACATAACAAAATTTGTTGCTACCTACCTGTAGGGTGCAGGTTTTTCAGGCCAAGAGCCTTTGATTTCCTCCAGAGGATAACAAGGGAGCTCCAGATAGTCCCTCCAGTGAAGGACTTTCTCTTTTCGAACATTGAAGCTCGTAGCACGCTGAACTGGCTGATTTGGGTCCTCCGAGTAGAGGCATGCTCTGTATTCCACAGGCATTTCAAAAAATTCTTTGGATATTCCCATCATGTTTTTCATGACCGTTTCTGGCACACATGGTTCACTATCTACACAATTAATCAGGTCAACTAGAAAATCATACATGATTCATTCCAAAATTAAACTTCAAACTTGAATCAATCATTTATTATCTATTATTTTAAGATGTTTTCCTAACATCATACCATTACAATAGGGAACACCCCTCCATTATAAAAAAAAATAAAAAAAAATGTTAAACTCCATTATCAAAATAAAATAAAATGTTAAACTCCATTATCAAAAAAATGTTAAACTGTACACTATACAACCAACCAATCCACTTAACACAGTTTTGGTGGATCAACAACCCTCTAAGGCCTTGACTACTTGTGTTGTGAGAATCAAAACCTGATGAAGCTAGTGAAATCTGGGTTAGCCAATTAAGATATATTTATAAAAAAAAAATTGAGTCAGTTGGGTGTATTGGGAGGAATGATTAGGATCTGTTCACCTAAGCTCAATTCTGACAAATGACATTAATGAATGGAATGTGTATTTTCTTCCTTCCAAAAAAATTGTTGTGGGCAAAAAACATTAAACAAGAAAGAAATAGGAAAAATAACTGAATTAGAAACTGAAGGATAAACACTTTGGAAAATTCTTATTAATCAAATGATCCTCCGTACTTTACAAGCCTCTCGGGCCATCTTATTTAACCTGGACTTATTTTATTATTCCAACTACATTTCGTTATTCCAACTACATCAATAGGTAATAAGTAAATTTCCCATAATTACTTATTTACAATTATTGTCATATTTTTAACAAACTCCACCTTGGCAACAATTTTCCTAATCCCTTGCTCATGAATACAAAACTACCATCTACAGTTTCATAAGCAGTAAACCAACTTCGGTGCGGACTCATATGATGAAAAGCACCAGAGTCTAATAGCCAATTATCAACATATTGAGAGACATTACAGACAGGGAGAGCTTCAGCAATTAAAACCTCATCAGCCATACCTGAATCAACCTGATTTGCTTCCTTGTTATGGTTCTTCGACTCCTTCCGTTTCCAACAATCTTTCTTGAGGTGTCCGAGTTTATTGCAGTACTAGCACTTGGCTTTACACTTCTTGCTATCCTTTGACTTCGATCTGGAAGAACCTCTTGTTTTTTCCCCCCTTTCCTTTGACCGACCTCTAGCTACCATGGCTTCAGGTGATCAGGAGCTCAAATCTGAGCTTGAAAAAAATAAAAAAAAAATGAAGTTACTCAAAATTGCTCCAAAATAGATCGACTGGAAAGAGCTCGTCAATACGATCCCAACGCCACAAACGGCACTCAAATCCGACGCCGTATGCAGAAGTTATTCAGCGTTGAAGTTCGCCAGTTTCAATTAAAAAAGGCCAAAATTTGACTTTGGGAAAAAATATATTTTTGTTAAAAAAAGAATATTCCATAGAATATTCTGGGAATATTCTGTGGAATATTCCACAGAATATTCTACGGAATATTCCGCTTGTGGCCAATAGCAGAGCGCCACGTGGCCAGCCCGGAGGGCGCCACGTGGCCCCAAGCGGAATGAATGGCGTTTTAAAATTATTGTTATGAACTCGGCAGGAATTGAAACCTGGTCGGCCGGATGTAAATGGACAGGCCCGACCGTTGTGCCAAAGCCGTGGGTCTTGTTAAACCATGCGCACAAATTTACATTTAAAGCTTAAATGTATTATGGCACGTTTAAAAATTGGACGCGGGCGGATTTGAACCCGGGTCGGGTCGGCAACAGCAGAGTGTTTTATCCGTTGGCCCACATGTTCAGTTGTTGAAACATGGCGCGGTTTTTGTGTTTAAAACTCACTGTTTGGATGGCGCGTTTAAACTCCGTGGGACGTGGTCCCGTGGGGTTAGCACCCATGCGCGAAGGTTATTATTATTTGGTTCAACACTTTATTATATCCGCGTTCCACTCCGACAGGCCTGGCCGTATGGGCTTATCACCTTAGCCCTTTAATTTTGGTGGGGATTTCAGCGGTCCGTCCAATTTTGGCGCCAACCACCATTTTAGTCAGGTTAACTGGCAGTGTCTCCAGATTTAACTGGAGTTTTGTTAGGCCAGACTGGCAGTTAGTAAATGTGGCATAACTTTGGCTAGGAGAGGCCTTTTGAGACGAATTTTATTTTTGATTCTCAGTCTCTTCATCATTCTGAAGCTGTTGGAAGCGTTTGCAGAGCCACCAGGGAATTCTATCTGCGAATTTTACAGCGTTTTGATCGTGGAGCCATTAGGGCCTAAGGGAAAGAGAGATGCATTGGACTACCTTCATCCAATGGAGGTGATTTTGTAGTCATTTTAGACTGATTTGGGTCTTCTGAATCTATTTTTGCAGTCTATTTTTCCATTTGAGGCTTTTATACAGATGTAATCTCATTTTGAGCAATTTAATCAAAGAGGACAAGCCCATTTTGGGAGGCTTGATCCAGCGGAGGTAGCCCAAGAGAGGGGTGAACTGCTTAAACAATTATCTGCTGTCACTCTGTATATTTTGGCTGTTTATTTTCAGATTCTGATAGTTTAAACAGTAAATTTTCATAAGCATGTTTTTCCCAAACAAGTTTATACAGTAAACAAAACTTGTTATTTTATCATCAAACCTCTACACTTCAATTGCAGAACATATATTCTTGCTTATTCACACATAAAAATAGATCAATGAATACTTTGAACTTAAAAAAAAATACTTTCATTGATCAAGATCATTAGTGATTACATTTTATTTCTTTAGGCAGAGTCTGTAGAAGGGCCAGGTAGCCTCCGGATTCATCCTTTCTAGTAAAGGTGAAATATCCGGTGAATGCCCTCTACAGTTAATCTCTGTATGAGAAATTCTTTGTTCTCACAATTTCAGATCATCAGGTGCAGATGTCTCAATGCTCGATTTTCTTCGTACCTCTTCAGATAAGAGAGCACCCACGACAGATTCAAGTTTTAATGAATCGGTAGTGCTCAAACTGATTGAGGTCACAAAGTGATCCTATGACTCAAGCAAAGAACACAAGAAGGTTATTGCCTTGTCTTCTTCCTCCATTTTTACTTCCATATCAGACAACTGGCAAATAAGCGTATTAAAAACATTTAAGTGATCTGCAATTTTCATACCCTCCTTCATCCGAGGACTGTACAATTGTCTTTTTAAATAGATTTTATTTGTCAAATATTTTGTCATATAGAGTGTTTCCAATTTTTTCCACAACGGTGCAGTTGTACTCTCTCCAACAATATTGAAGAGTACTTCATTTGCCAAACATAACCGAACGGTATTGAGAGCTCGGACATCCAAGTCCTCCCAGTCCGATTTTGTCATGCTTGCTGGTTTTTTATTTACCCCATCTAATGCTTTATGCAACCCTTTTTGCACCAGCAAATCCCTAACCTTTAGTTTCCACTGAGCAAAATTGTTTTTCCCAGTGTGTTGTCGACAGAAGTTGTCACTCCTAGAGACAGCCTAGAGTTTCCATAGACCAGTGCCTAGGACATCTTATCATAGCAAGGAGCACATAATGTAACTTGGGTGTCAATCCAAAAAGGCTCTCCTGCTATCTCTTGTAAAGCAAGGAAATGGATTTAAATGGGACCAGAACTTACAGAAACTGCCACAGGGAAAGTAATATTGCAGAGACAAAATGCAAAGCTCCAACACAAAAGCATCAGACAGTTAAGAGACAATTTACTGTAAAGAGGGTCGATTCAAGTAATATGCCACAAAAATTAAATATCAAAAGGTGTATCCAGGGAAAGAAACATAAGAGGATATTAGTTAACTTTGGTCTGATACCCAGATACACAACAGAACCACATATGGGCTTATCATTCTAAGAATCCATACATGACAATGGCATTTTAAAAGCACCCTCCCAAAGCAACCAATATAACAGAAAGATGGATGAAATGAGCATGAAACAGTATATCATGTCTGAGCAATATTTAAAGCGCTTGACTGATCCAAGTATGGGTATCAACTAGGATAAATCCTTACCTGAAATTAGTGAGCCACTCACATTCCAGTACATGATACAAGAAGATGGATAAAATGAGATATTGTATTAAACACATGAAAGGAAGTTACATACTGTGGGATACCAAAGACCAGAATCCTCTAATACAGATAGAACTCCTCCTCACTGAGACCCTACGGGCTCTGAGCCTTCATATGAGAGCTTTTACAAGATGTATACAAAAAATGCCTTTCACTGCACAATTCTCTGATAAAAATCTGGAACCTCTACAATGAGTTTCCTCATAGTTTTTATAGATGAGAGACCGAAAAGTCTAGTAAAAGAGGTAGGTGACCAGCTTTTAATTTGTTTAATTTAAACAAAATGGCGGAAACATTCACGCCTATGTTGCTAAGTAACTATGTTGTATTGTATGCACTCTATGCTGGCTTCCCAAAATAAATGAGCTAGGGATGAAAATCTTCTTCAAGGACATGGAGCAGGGATAAATTCGAATAAAAATTTTGTCCTTCCAGATAGGAAAATCCTGCTGAAGTAAAACTTGGAGGGTATTGTTTTTTGTGCTTTGTACCCTCTGTCTTCCAACTTTGAATTCGAATCCAAGATCTTTAATGCTGAATTTACTGATACTTCGCTGCTGCTCAATTAATATCTCCATCTGCAAAAATCTTTGCTCTGAATGGCTCCAGAGGGTTCGACAGATTTTTATCCCGCTTCTTTAATGAAAGTCTTATCGGCATATCTTCCTGGAGGCTCGCTCCATAATTCTGCATCAGAAAAACGGTCCTTTGGATTGTATTCAGCTTCGGTAATGGAGGCTGTAAATTAAGATAGTTCTCCATCGCCATAAACCTGCAAAAGCCCACAAAGTTGTGAAGAAAACAAATGCATGGGGGACGGCGATGCAATGGAGGCAACTGTGCAGTGATGCAGCATGGTGAAATGGAAGAAGTATGAGGGGTGGCGGTGAAAAATGCAGTGGAACAGTGAAAAATGAACTGGCGGAGGTTTATAACATAAAACGTTAAAATACAACGTATGAATAGAATATATGAATGGTGGAGGAAGGACGCGATGAACACGTGGAACGAATGACACGGAGGTGGGCCAGGGCAACAGCTGGATAAACAAACGATTTGGGACGTCGAATCTTAAAACATGATTAACGGCTTAAACTGTGCTAAGGGGTAATTAAAAGTGGGCCAGGGGGGTACGGGAGCTTTAGTTAATTGATGCACATCTTCAGAGTGCGATGGCCGTTAGATGAAGGCTTGTATATCTGACGGTTCAAGTTAATTTCGTTGCGCGTCCTGGATCGAACATTAACGTGCGATGGAGGGCGGTATTAGAAACATACACCGGGACGCGTGGCAGGCGCTGTATGGAATCGCTGCATTTTGAGAAATACCGCCAGCCCTAGATAAGCGGTGCGATGAATACAACCGGTTTTTGCGATGGGTGCGGGCGCGGGGACCACCAGGGCAGGCTGTTTGCGGATCGTCGGATGTGCGGGAGAATGAACGGCCGAGATGCAATTTGGGTGATGTACATAGGGGGCCACAGATACAATGGAGTGTTGCGGATGCCATTTGATCTATACAGATCAACGTTATAGTTGAGCCCAATATCCTTATGAGTTTAGCGCCTATAGGATTAGCGCCCGGTCCTGAGCCTGGGTCACGTGGATAATAAACTAAAGGGGCTCGGACCAAAGGGCGGGGCTTTCAATATTCTCATTTTTCGGCCTTTTTTACAATGCAATTTAACTTTGAAGGCGAGGAACGATATATGGGAAAATGATTTTCTTAGGCCATGAGAGGGGATTTAATATGTTAAAGCAGAATTACTGGCCGAGAATCTTAATGGGGGCTGAAATGATCAACATCGGCTCCATCTAGGGACGACACATTCATACCTGGACATGTCGAGAACCTCGCAGACCTCCTGATCATCCTCTATGCAGACTCTGTTCCTCAGCACTTTTCACTCTTCACTCGATAATTCATTACAGCACCCACCTTATTTAAGCAAAGATGAAAAACGGAAACTAGAAATAGCCAAGCCAGGATTAGACTGTCTGGCTCGCTGGACTTTGCAGAAATTAAAACAACTAACTACGTGCTCACAGGCTGAGCTTTATTTAGCTTTTCCTACCTACCCTACTTTACTTGGAAACCTCTTGCGCTTTTAGGTGATACAATAATGCCAATGCAACCAGTCAAGCAGTAGCAAAAAAGGATATGAGCACTGACTGCCTATCAGAGGTAACCACAAGGTGCTCTGCATGTGGTTCTTCAAAACTGTGGTCACCATCAGTGGTGGCCTCTCCTGATGAATCTGGCCCTGGCGAAAGATCAATGCTGGAGAATTTGAGCAAATCAGGGCCCCCATATATTCTGCCACGGGATCAATGAACACATGATGTACCAACTCTTCTTTTAGGCCTTCCATGATTGGTAGGCTGTCTTCATCCTGGGCAGCTTTGATTTCTGCATTTTCCACCGCATCTTCAATATGGCTCTTGAAAGCCTGATCACCTTCTTCTTGTATTTCTAAAGGCAGTGGTATCTCTTCTTTTTGTTCCATGATGGCAGCTTTGAAAAACTTCCTTTTTGTTTGCAACATGCTGCTCAAAAAGACCCTAGATCCTTTTTCAAATGTGTTCATGAAATTATCGTAAGGATCATGAAATGATACCTGGTTATCAATATTTGGCAGGTAGGCTTCATCCAGGATTTCTTCTTCTTCCACTGGATCAAGAACAAGACTCTCTTGAGGAAGAGAATCTCCTTCATTTTCTTCATTTTCCGAACTGGATGACTCGTCATATATGACAATGCTGTCCTCTTGGAGCTATGATATATTCTGCTTTGATGAGCTGAGCTCCATGAAAAGATCTATGTATTCTTGAGCAGGGGTATGTTTCATCTATTCTTCATTTTCAAGAGAAGGCCCCTTAATTTCAATCTGCTCAGGAATTTCCTCTTTTCTTATCTCCTCATCTTCTGAAAAGGAAAGCTGTTGGTTTCCAGTCTCGCTGATGATCTGTGGTAAAGCAGAATGAGGATTCAAGGAATCTTCATCTGCTATTATACTATCATAGCTCTCCCCATCCGTATCATAGATAGGCTGACTGGTTTCATTACTATTCTGAGATTGCTTGCCTTGGCTTTCCTCCCATGGGTCTACTGATGATGGTTCTGCAGACTCAGCTTCTCTCTGGAAACAATCATCATCAAATAAATCATAACTAGGAAAGTCATAATCGTAAGCAATGTCACCAATCAAACCTGTCGGATTCTCAGTAGGTCCTTCTTCGTCCTAATCCACAGAGGAGTCTTCTGGATCTATACAATCAAACTCATAAGATGAATGGGCAAGAGTGGGTGTTCCATAGAAAATTTCTGAGGCAGGCTGCTGATTTAATATCTGGTCAACCTCTTCTTCCATCAAAGGAGATAATTGTTTTGTGTTCCTTTGTGCAGAAGAGCATCAACTTTCTTTTTCTCGTACTAGTTGATTTGGAGGCAGGCTATCTTCTTGTACCTCCTCCAGAATATCCTCAGTTGTGATTGCAGGGGAGTCTTGGGGATCTTCTGATGTTTCTTGATCTCTCTCTGATTCAGGCCAGTCCTCATGAACCTGATGATACTCGGCTAGACTGCAAGGCCCATGAGTGATTTCTTCCTCCACATGAGATTTTACATCTTCTATGTGGTCTCTCGTTTCCTCCAAGCAACATTCCCTATTTACCTTTTCTATTAGGTTGTGATATTCTCTGACCAGCATAATACAAGACATAGGTACGAATTCAGGCAATTCTTGATCGCTTTCCTCTTCATCCTCCATAGGTTTCAAAACATCATACATGTCTTTCTTGTTATCTAGGTCCTGAGTTTGTCCTTGTTCCGGAAGAGGCGTGGGCTGTTCTAAATAATCATCATTTGTATTCATATTAGCCATATACCTCTTTAGCACTTTATTAAACATTCTATTTAATTCATATATTTGATCATTCAAAGCATTTAGCTTTGTATCCCTATCCATGTTTGGATCCATGTTTCTGCAAAGGTGATTACTGCATCTTCTCAACTAGTTCAGAGTCTTCTACCAGTGGAGTCATTTGGTCTTTCCTAGGTCAGATACTGAAGGTGCTTTTGGCTGTGACTTTTTTGACCTCAGGTGTGGCTTTCGAGGAGCCAAAACTACAAATATATTTATCAAACAAACAACAGTGTGGAGTCGCCAAGGTGAGAGATATACAACTCTTCAACTCTCTGTGCTCACTTGATTAGAGAGTGAATATGATTTGTCGAGGCCCAAGGATAATGATTTACTTAACTTCGATTCCCCAGCAATGGCGCCATAAAGATGTTGTCGATAGAAGTTGTCACTCCTAGAGACAACCTAGAGTTTCCATAGACCAGTGCCTAGGACATCTTATCATAGCAAGGAGCACATAATGTAACTTGGGTGTCAATCCAAAAAGGCTCTCCTGCTATCTCTTTTAAAGCAAGGAAATGGATTTAAATGGGACCAGAACTTACAGAAACTGCCACAGGGAAAGTAATATTGCAGAGACAAAATGCAAAGCTCCAACACAAAAGCATCAGACAGTTAAGAGACAATTTACTGTAAAGAGGGCCGATTCAAGTGATATGCCACAAAAATTAAATATCAGAAGGTGTATGCAGGGAAAGAAACATAAGAGGATATTATTTAACTTTGGTTTGATACCCAGATACACAACAGAACCACATATGGGCTTATCATTCTAAGAATCCATACATGACAATGGCATTTTAAAATCACCCTCCCAAAGCAACCAATATAGCAGAAAGATGGATGAAATGAACATGAAACAATATATCATGCCTCAGCAATATTTAAAGTGCTTGACTGATCCAAGTATGGGTATCAACTAGGATAAATCCTTACCTAAAATCAGTGAGCCACTCGCATTCTAGTACATGATACAAGAAGATGGATAAAATGAGATATTGTATTAAACACATGAAAGGAAGTTACATACTGTGGGATACCAAAGACCAGAATCCTCTAATACAGATAGAACTCCTCCTCACTGAGACCCTACGGGCTCTGAGCCTTCATATGAGAGCTTTTACAAGATGTAACAAAAAATGCCTTTCACTGCACAATTCTCTGATAAAAATCTGGAACCTCTACAATGAGTTTCCTCATAGTTTTTATAGTCGAGAGACCGAAAAGTCTAGTAAAAGAGGTAGGTGACCAGCTTTTAATTTGTTTAATTTAAACAAAATGGTGGAAACATTCGCGCCTATGCTGCTAAGTAACTATGCTGTACTGTATGCACTCTATGCTGGCTTCCCAAAATAAATGAGCTGGGGATGAAAATCTTCTTCAAGGACATGGTGCAGGGATAAATTCGAATAAACATTTTGTCCTTCCAGATAGGAAAATCCTGCTGAAGTAAAACCTGGAGGGTATTGTTTTTTGTGCTTTGTACCCTCTGTCTTCCAACTTTGAATTCGAATCCAAGATCTTTAATGCTGAATTTACTGATACTTCGCTGCTGCTCAATTAATATCTCCATCTGCAAAAATCTTTGCTCTGAATGGCTCCAGAAGGTTCGACAGATTTTTATCCCGCTTCTTTAATGAAATTCTTATCGAAATATCTTCCCGGAGGCTCGCTCCATAATTCTGCATCAGATAAACGGTCCTTTGGATTGTACTCAGCTTCTGTAATGGAGGTTGTAAATTAAGATAGTTCTCCATCGCTATAAACCTGCAAAAGCCCACAAAGTTGTGAAGAAAACAAATGCATGGGGGACGGCGATGCAATGGAGGCAACTGTGCAGTGACGCAGCATGGTGAAATGGCGGAAGTATGAGGGGTGGCGGTGAAAAATGCAGCGGAACAGTGAAAAATGAACTGGCAGAGGTTTATAACATCAAACGTTAAAATACAACGTATGAATAGAATATATGAATGGTGGAGGAAGGACGCGGTGAACACATGGAACGAATGACGTGGAGGTGGGCCAAGGCAATAGCTGGATAAACAAACGATTTGGGACGTCGAATCTTAAAACATGATTAACGGCTTAAACTGTGCTAAGAGGTTATTAAAAGTGGGCCAGGGGGGTACGGGAGCTTTAGTTAATTAACGCGCATCTTCAGAGTGCGATGGCCGTTAGATGAAGGCTTGTAGATCTGATGGTTCAAGTTAATTTCGCTGCACGTCCTGGATCGAACATTAACGCGCGATGGAGGGCGGTATTAGAAACGTACACCGGGACGCGTGGCAGGCGCTGTATAGAATCACTGCATTTTGAGAAATACCGCCAGCCCTAGATAAGCGGTGCAATGAATACAACCGGTTTTTGCTATGGGTGCGAGCGTGGGGACCACCAGGGCAGGCTGCTTGCGGACCGTCGGATGTGCGGGAGAATGAACGGCTGAGATGAAATTTTGGTGATGCACAGAGGGGGCCACGGATACAGTGGAGTGCTACGGATGTCGTTTGATCTATACAGATCAACGGTTATAGCTGAGCCCAATATCCTTATGAGTTTAGCGCCTATAGGATTAGCGCCCGGTCCTGAGCCTGGGTCACGTGGATAATAAACTAAAGGGGCTCGGACCAAAGGGCGGGGCTTTCAATATTCTCATTTTTCAGCCTTTTTTACAATGCAATTTAACTTTGAAGGCGAGGAACGATATATGGGAAAATGATTTTCTTAGGCCATGAGAGGGGATTTAATATGTTAAAGCAGAGTTACTGGCCGAGAATCTTAATGGGGGCTGAAATGATCAACACAGTGAATTTTTCCACCTCAAATTTTGCGTTTGTCATTTCTCCCTCCTAGGTTTTCAAATTTCCCTTCTTCTACAAATTAAAAAATTTCCCCTCTTCTTCTAGGGTTTCAAGATTTCAAATCTCTTCTTTCTCCTACTAACTTTAAATAGAAATAAAATTCATTTTATATTTTTCCCTTCTTTCACTAAATCCCTGCACCCTTTTAAAAATAAACAATTTTTGTTCAAACCCTTGTTCTCCACTGAACCCTCTAGAAAAAAACAATTTATGTTCAACCAATTTCTATTTAAAAAACCCTCTTCAACAAATGCTGATTTCCTGACTTGAAATTTTTTTTTAAGCAAATAATAGTTCTATTTCAAAAAACAGTAAATTCCTTCTCTTAAAAAGAAAATTTCTCGTTTTCCTATTTCGCTGGTAGTGGCTTCTTTCTGCAATGGAAATTTTTTAATCTCTGGAAGTTAGCGGATTGACTGACCTCTCCAGCTTCTCGGTGCTTTGGCTGGAACCTGCGGATGGAAAAAAAAAAACCTACAAATGTTGTGGATTCAATGTGATTCAAAACAAACGAGCTGACACTTTTTGCAACGGCTCTCCCCCAACTCTCCACTCGACGAACCCCACTCTTCTCCCAGCGACAGGCGAATTCAATGGCTAGCTTCTTTTTTACGGTGAACAGTTCCCTTCTTTTCTGCAATCTCTGGTAGTCGGCAAACGCCAAACTCTTCCTTCATAAGTAGAGGAAATTTCATTTGCTTCTTACACTTCTTTCTGCACTTTCAACGGTGGTTCCCTTATTTTCTGCAAACTCTGGCAGTCGGAAAACCTTTCCACGTAGCCCAACAGCTCTCAGCTTCGGCCTCTCTTTTTGGTAGACGGCAAACCCCAGCAGACAATCTCCTTGGCTTGTCGGCTTCTCTACAGCCCACAACTCTTGAATTCAGCCTCTCTTTTCAGCGGACGGCAAACCCCAGCGGACAGTCTCCTTGGCTTATCGGCTTCTCTGTAGCCCAACAGTTCTCAGCTTCGGCCTCTCCTTGGCTCTGATACCACTTGTTGTGGGGAAAAAACATTAAACGAGAAAGAAATAGGAAAAATAACTGAATTAGAAATTGAAGGATAAACACTTTGGAAAACTCTTATTAAACAAATGATTCTCGGTACTTTACAAGCCTCTCAGGCCATCTTATTTAACCTAGACTTATTTCGTTATTCCAACTACATTTCGTTATCCAAACTACATTTCGTTATTCCAACTACATCAACAGGTAATAAGTAAATTGCCCAGAATTACTTATTTACAATTGTTGTCATATTTTTAACAAAAAAATGGTGACAATCCATGTGTATTTTTTTCCTTCCAAAAAACTGGTGATAGTCATTTTCAATTTTTGTCCTTTTGATATGTTTAAAGGACAAACCAGAAAAAAAAAGTATTGAATATAACACAGGGAATGCAAGTTGAACATGTACCTGGAAAAATCCATCCTCCTCACATGCACGTCGAATTTCTTGGACTACCTTGGTTTTGTTAGGGCCATCCAGATCTTTGAGATCCACCACTGGGATGCTCTGAGAGTAACAAGAAATCTTAGATATCATCTGTGGGCGTTAATGGGGAGGTAGGATATATTTATCCTAGACGTGAAGATTGTTTGATCCATTGGTCATGATATTTTCAATAATAACTTCGAGATCTGCATGGTTTTGTACTTCTGGTACTGTAGATGACATCTTCCTAACTGTAGATTCAACAATGCTCTGCAAAAGTTCTGAACACAGGAGATTGGAAATTGGGGTCAGGGGGTAAGAGGCTAAACATACGAATATAGGAGTGTATATGATTGTGGGGATGGACCATTGACTTGCAAGTGGCAGGATAATCCCAGAAGCGTCTCAAATTTCAATGAAAAAGTCCATAGCAATGATGTATTATATTGTTTTTGTTTGTTTGTTTGAAGTTGGGAAAATTTGACTTACGTTGTTTTTTTTGGTTTGTTTTAAGTTGGTAAAACCTATAAGGTTAATTGATATATAGAATAATTATTATGGATTATGAGTTAATTTATTATCCCTACGAAGAAGAGGAGGCTCTATCTAGCTATTTTATTCAGTTATTTTCCTATGAAGTTTTACAATAAATTTTCTCTCTACTTCTCGACAAACCCCTCACTGAATAGATTATCCTAAGTTAAAGATAGTCTATAGGACAGATTTCTTTTTTATCTGGCTCTTATATTTGGCCATTTTTCTGTGAAGTTTCACAATAAACTCTCTCTTCGCTTCTAGACAAACCCCAAGCTGAATATATTATCCTAAGAGCTAGCTGCCAAAATATATGTGTAACTTTCCCTGTTGTCTTTGAAGGCCTCACATTCTAAAATGAAATGCTTTTTTGTTTCCACTTTTCCTAAAGAGCAAAAAATACATACTCTTTCCTCCCATTCTTCTTTTGGCCTTTTCCAGCTCCCTTTTGTGAAACAGAGTTGATGAGAATCAATCATTAATTGAGCAATACGAATTTTGGCTCTCCAAGAAATATTGACCCCTATGTACCTTTTTGTTGATGATTATGAGTGTGATTAAACTCTTCAATATAATACTTTTTCTTTCTCCCTAACTCATTCTTCCAAGTACATTTGTGGAACTTATCCATAACAAAAGCTTTTATCTCTTTACTGTTTGTGGGACACATGCTTAAGCAAATTCCCCATTTGCTAAACCATTTAGGTTTTTTTTAAATAGCAATAAAAATTAAAATTATTTCAGAAATAACAATAGTTGTTTTTTTTTTTTTTTAAGCTTCGTTATTTTTTGATCTAGAGGTTGGGGTCTTACTTCTATTGTTAGGGGGTCCACCAGTGTGGCAACGAATTTTTTGAGTTCTCCTTGACAGGGGTTCGGGGGAAACATCTTGGAAGAGAAATTTTGGAAATTTTGCTTTGTAATATATTGTAATTTTATAGTCAATTTGGAACATTCATCATTATGTCACAGATATGAAGACAGATGTCATGTTATAATTTTTTGTCCTAGAAGGTGACCCTTTTTTTTTACAAGGAAATTGTATTGTGGATGTGTATTAATAAGATAAAATTGCAACTGAGAGAGTTGGGATTGTGAGAGAGAGAATATGAGGTTGCAACAGGGATTTTGAGAGAGAGAATATGAGGTTGCAGTGAATCTGTTGCAGGTTGTAATCTCTTCGCTTTGCTAAAACAAATAAAAGGAAGCAATATTTATTTCTTCATGGAAATAGCCCAAATTGGGTGAACATTGTATAATGGTACATCCTTTATTCATTTTATTTTTGATTTCGCATTCATTTTGATTTTTTATTGTTCTACTAGTGTTAGTGCCAAAGATTTATTTAGCTGATAAAACTCACACGAAATGATGGTTCTTGGTTTGAATGGGTGCAATGGAGAAAGATGGTTTTATTGTTGAGAACTTTAATGGCCAAAACTACTAGCCATGGAAGATGCAAATGGAAAATTATCTATATCATAAAAACATTTTCTATCATTAGGAGGTGTTGAATTTTGTAGCTATGGTCAATCTTCATAATCAATAAATATAAAGCGTGTTCTTCACGTTATTGTCAAAAGATAAAATATATTACATGTTCTTCATGTCAATTCTAAAAGGGAAATATTGTCAATTATAAATTTGAATTTTGTCTCTAAAAATGCCCTGGTTAGCCTCCCTACAAGACAAGTCAACTCAACTTCTAGAGGCACCCATTTGACCTCTCAAATCACTATATATACATTGTTTTTCCCTCCTCCAAAAGCAAGTAATTTGATTTGTCTAAAGTAAGAAAATAGGATGAGTCTGAGGCCAGAAAAGAGGACGAGTCTAAGGCTAGAAAAGGAGACGAATTTGAGGCAATTAATAAAGATTAATTACAGGCCAACAAAGAGGTTTAACTTATGCAAGCGAAGAAGTTTGAGGCAAGAAAAGGAATATTCTATGGTAGTCGAAATTCATCTCCTAGGTAGACCTAAATTTGTGAAGATACAATTTTCTAAAGCAGACTGAACTAAGGCAACATCTTTGTAATAGAAGATTGATCTCTGAGGCAAGAGGCCAAGCTCTAAGGCAAGCAAGAGTTCAAGCTTTGAGGCAGGAATAAATTTGAGCTATGTGGTAGATAAAAGTTGAGTTCTAAATCAGGCAGAAGACTGAGCTCTAAAAAGACTATATCAAGCTTATTGGGCAAATTTAAGATTTTTCTGAAGGTAATTTTGACCAGGTGAACCCAAGGGCTATATATTTTACTTGATGTATCTCTATTGAAATTAATTATTTCTCTAAGAAAAGGGTTGTTGGGCTTTCCCCCAATGTGGGTTTTCCCAAGGTAAAATCTTATGTTATTGTCAGGTTGTTTCTCCATGATATTATTAGAATTATATTGTTGATGTCTTATGTGTAATTACTTTATGATGAATGTGAATGTAAGAAAGACTAAATTAAGAAATCATATGAAGTAATTATCAGTTTTGAAGATCCTCAAAAACTCAACATGGTATCAGAGCTAAGGTATGAGAACAACCTTTTATCGTAGTCTAAGATCTGAAAAGGAAGGAGTAGATCCAAAATAAACCAAATTTTTTGTGTACCCTAATCCCAAGTTAGATCAAGTTTGTGATGGTTAAGTATATTGCAATATAAATTCAAGGAGCCTGTGAATCTCATATGTTCCGCAGAAAGACTAATCAATATCCATTCTTGTGTCTGTGATAAGGTCAAAGCATATTTTGAGGAAGATCGAAATCTTAGTGGTGCAAGCCTCATAATTTATGACAGAAATACGAAAGGACCTCAGAACCAGTACAAAATGCCTCAGGATGATCAAAGGAAGGTTGAAGAGCCTCAGTATAGCATCCTCAGTCTCTAAAAGGGTTACATTTTTGTTGTGTGAGCACTTAAAGAAGAACAAATTATTGGTACAATGATTATTACACTAAATTAAGGTCGAGCTCTAAATTTTTTTAAGGAAACTAACTGATGTCACTTTGAAAAAGTTTTGAACTGAGTTGCTCATTTGAATGTGTCGGAAATTGTAACTAGTTTCGGTCTTCATAATTACCTATGTGTAATCATGACATTGTACATTTTGTATAAAGAAAGAAAATAAAAGAAAATATGTTATGTAAAGCATGGGTTTCATGCTCAAGTTTATGTCAAAATCATGTTCTTTGTACCTGTAGGTATTTCTAGGGAAAAGAAGAAATTATGTCATGTACTATAGTCCCATTTGGACTCATTTTAATAAAGACAAATATTTATTTTTTCAAGAAAAATCCATTTATTCCTCCAAGACCAAGTCATTCCCAATCAAGGATAAGTCGGCATAAGGGATGGTTATTCGACCCCTCAAGAAGGCTATAAATACAAGGAGCTCAACCTCATTTGATGCACTCACTCATCACAAGTTTTATTTGCAATAATGAAGGAGAAGAAGAGCTATAAGGATGAAGAAAAAAGAAAGAATTGAATTTTCTTGGGATAATCTCTCTCTCTCCCTCTCTCCCTCTCTCTACACGTGTGAATTTATGGTTTATGTGTAGCATCCACTTGCAGGAGGCCAAAATTGCAAAGCTAGAATTATAAGAAGTAGTTGCAGGGCCAAAATTCTAGAGCGAAGCTATAGAGGGTTGAAGTTTTAAAGTTTCCTTGGAGAGAACTTGTTGGGGAGCTAACTTGGTGCTTGGGAGTATTTTTGGCTTTGGTATTTGGGTCTTGGAAGTATCATTGTAAGAAGATTCTATAAGAAGAGAAACATTTTTTCTAGGTTTTCCCCTTGGAGGGGTTTTTCCCTGACTTGGAGCCTATATCTTGTGTACTTTGTTTCGTTGCGATCTTAATTGTTTTGGTAATTGCTTGATGAGAAAAGAATAATAAGTAATAAAAGGAAAACTAACATCACAAGTTATTATTAAGTAAGGAAAGTCAACAATAATCTACAAATCCCTTAATTTTCCAACACGATATCAAAGCTAAGGTGCAAGAAGCAGAATGAATATCACATCCTAGCTGGAACTATGACAAGAAGTATGAAGAAGGGTTTCAAGTTTATTGGAAATATTGTTATCTCCATGAAGGTTTTCATCTTAAAGATCATTTCCAAGCTAACAAAAGAAATGAAGAATGGAAGTTTACTTTTTTCTTTATCTGGAAATTTCAAGGATAAAATGTATGGGTTATTGACAGTCGTTTTTCCAAAAATATGACAGGAGAATGCAACCAACTCCATACTTTGTAAAAATGAACCTCCTCGCATCCAATCGAACTTGGAGACAAGAATATTTATCGAGTGAAATGGATTGGATCTACTTTTTTGGAGCTCAAAACTAGTGGAAGTATTCATCTCAACAACATTCTATATGTTCCAGGTTTAAAGAAAAACTCACTTTCTATTTCTTGTCTAAAGGATAAGGGTGATAGAATTTCTTTTTTTGATGTCAAGGTTTTGGTTTGAGGTGAGGGATCTAGTATTGATAATGCTAGGGTGATTGGGATTCATGAGGGGACCTTATATAGACTCTTTACACCTCTATCTCAATCCCTAGTTCACTTGGATGTGAACCCTTCTGAACTATGGCAACAAAGGTATGGACACCTTCATTATAAGATTTTGCGATCTCTAAATCAAATGGTCAATGGAATCCCTAAATTGAAGGAAGATCATGAAGGGAACTATAAGGGTTTTTCCCTAAGAAATAACATGAAAAATCCATTTGCAAGAAGTGATACCAGATCTAAGGAATTTTTGGATCTCATACACTTCAATGTGTGTGGTACGGTGGTAGTGAAGTCCCTTGGTGAGTATCAATATTATGTAATCTTCATTGATAATTTATTAAGGAACACTTGGTTATACCTTCTCAAGAAAAAATATGATGTATTTAAGGAGTTTCAATAATTTAAGAATGAAGTGGAGAATCTAACTGAAAGAACGATTAAGATTCTGAGATCCAATAATGGTGGAGAATATACCACCAAAGAATTGATAACATTTTTCAAGGATGAAGGGATTAAGAGGGAGCTCATTGTTCCTTATAATATTGAATAGAATGGTGTGGCCGAAAGGAAGAATAAAACAGTTGAAGAATGTGTTAGGGCCATGCTACCTGATCAAGATCTCCCTCGATTCCTATGGGGAGAAGCATTTGTGGAAATTTTTTAATTGCAGAGCCAAAGTCCTCACAAGATTCTCAACAACATGATTTCGAAAGAAGCATTTATAGGAAAGAAGTTGAATGTGGATCATCTTCTAATATTTGGATGTCATGTTTATATTCATTCACTGAATAAAAAAAGTAAGAAGTTGGATCCTACCAGTATGAAGGGAATATTTGTTGGGTATAGTGCTTCATCAAAATCTTACAGAATCTATATCAAGGAGGATCGTTGGATCGAGGTAAGCACGGAATTCATCTTTGATGAAAATATAGTTTACAAGAAATCAAAGGATGTTCCAGTTGACTCTAATGAAGAAGAGATACCTAACTTTGAGGATATATGGAGGGACAATGATGATCAAGATCCGACTCAAGAAGATTTTGAAGGTCCTAGTGAGCTTGTACAACAAGTAATTGTTCCTGAAAATCGAAAGAGGCCTGCTTGGTTGAGAACTACTCTACGAGAAGCAGAGTGACACATAAAAAAGGGGAACTTTAGGGAAATTAAATGGCCAAAATGGTATTTTGGATATGAACCATATATGACGAAGCTGATTGAAGTTGAGCCGCTTCCTCCTATGAAGATGCAGCTAAACATAAAGAGTGGATGAATACGATGCAGGAAGAATATCAGTCAATTATGAAGAATGATGTTTGGGAAAACGCTCCTAGGCCAAGTAACAAATCGATATTCACTTCAAAATGGATATACAATATAACTCATTATGTGGATGAGACCATTGATAAGTACAAAGAAATATTTGTTTCAAGAGGCTTCTCACAGAAAGAAGGTATTGATTATGAAGAAACCTTTGCTCCTACGACTACATATACAACAATCAGATCACTTGTGTCTTTGGCTGCTACTATGGGATGGAACATCCATCAAATGGATGTTAAGACATTTTTTTTCTCAATGGGACTTTTGATGAAGAGGTTTACATTGAGAAACCTCGAGGATTTGAAATAAATCAAAGGGAGACTCATGTCTGCAAACTGTGAAGAAAGCTCTATATGGCTTAAAGAAAGCACCTAGAGCTTGGTATGTAAGAATGGATGCATGCCTATTGTGATCGAGGTGGATATTGGTGGCCACCCACCTATTCCACTTGGGGCCCCACCATTGTCTCTTTCAGATTTTCAGTTTCGGCACAACTTACTATTTTTAGCAGTTTTTCAGGGCTCGAACTTCTGGAACCGTTTTGAGGCCCTAAACGACGTTTTTTGGGAAACCCGAGAGCAACATGGGTCCATGTACCGATGTTTCTCACATCAAATGTTGTATTCCTTGGATAGATATTTCTAACAAGGTATTAAGCGCATCAAACGAAGATATTATGCCAAAGTTACGTCCCCAGGAAGTTGAAACAACAAAGGAACATGATGATGGATAACTTTGCCCAGATCCTTCAACGACTGCCCACCGGCGGCACATCTACATTTAGCAACCACTCTGGAGGCGCGACTCCCTTTAAGGTACAAGTTAATTTTGACATTCCCATATTTGAGGGTCAAATAGTGTAGGTTTTAACCCTGAACAGAAATTATCTACACACGAAGCTTATAACAGAAAATAAACAATAGCGAGAGCATAAAACGTAAAATAGATAAACACAGAGATTTTCCCCTGGATCCCAAATCGGGACGACCAGCTTGATTTTTCATTATATTCCTTTTAGTGTTACAACACGTATATATACATGCCAAAGCATACATAAACCCCAATCCATTAACCCTGAATTAGAACATAACCGTAGTTCCCTTGACCAGATCTACAAAAATACCAGGGGTTGAAAACCATCGTACCCCAAAACCATGTGCAAAACCATGCACAAAACCATGGGTGCGGACTACCCACTGGAAATTAAGGACCAAAAAATTTTCGCCGGGGCGCTGCCCCAGACCCCAACAGGGGGGGCTATCGCCCCCGTTGCGCCCAGTGCAAAGGGGGGCCTATCGCCCCCCTACGCATGCTTAGTCGTGGAAAGAATATAACACATACCCAACATTCTCCCACTTGTTTTTTTCTTTCCATAGGGGGCCACAGGAGAGCTTAGTCATTGGCCCAGTTCTTCAACACCCATTTTTTCTCTACACCAAGAGAACTTCTGAGTGCTCATAGACTTCACCAATGCATCTGCAACATTCTTCAAAGTCTCCACCTTTACCAGCAACACCCTTTTAGCCTCAACCATATCTCTAACAAAGTGATATTGAACATCAATGTGCTTTGTCTTTGAATGATAAGAAGGGTTCTTAGCCAAGAAAATTTCACTTTGGCTATCATAGTCTATCCTTATAGCTTGTTGTACCAACCCCATACTTGAACACAATCTCTGCAACCAAACTGCCTCCTTGCTTGCATGAGTGGCTGCTATGTATTCTGCCTTTGTAGTTGAAAGAGCCACTACAGACTATCTTTTACTCATCCAACTGACTACGCCTCCAAATAGGCTAAACACATACCCACTTGTAGTTCTTCTTTGGTCCAGATCTCCATCCCAGTCTACATCAACAAAAACACGAATGTCCAACATTATTTCCAATCCTGGTCTTCCCTGGTAGAACAAGCCATAATCACTAGCGCCACGTAAATATTTGAAAACCCACTTCACTGTTGTCCAATGCTCCTTCCCTGGGTTTGACATAAACCTGCTCAATACTCCCATTGCATGTGCAATGTCTGGTCTAGTATAGACCATTGCATACATCAGGCTACCCACTGCACTTGCATATGGAACACAGGACATATCCTCCTCTTCTTCTTGTGTCTTGGGACACTGTTCAGCAGACAACTTTACACCTATAGGAATAGGAAAATTCATCATTTTATTATCCTGCATATTGAACCTCTGCAATATAGTCTCGACATACTTCCTCTGGTTTAACCAGAGCTTCCTCTTTGCCCGATCTCTCTTAATTTCCATGCCCAAAATATAGTTTGCAGCACCAAGATCCTTCATGTTGAATTTGGAGAACAACTGGGTCTTCAAATCTTGGATAATTTCTTTGTCATTTCCAATCAACAACATATCATCCACATACAAGACCAAATAAATAACACGGTCACCAATTAATTTGAAATAAACACAGTGATCCTCCTTGCTTCTGGTGAAGCCAAGTCCCCGTATATAGGTATCAAATTTCTGATACCACATCCTTGGTGACCGTTTTAACCCATACAGAGACTTCTTCAACCTGCATACCAGTTCTTTCTTACCCTTCACCATAAAGCCTTCAGGTTGCTTCATGTAGATCTCCTCTTCTAGATCCCCGTGAAGAAATGTTGTCTTCACATCCATCTATTCTATCTCAAAATAAAATGCAGCAGCAATAGATAAAAGTAATCTAATAGAAGTAACTTTGGCAACAGGAGAAAAAATATCACCAAAATCAATTCCCGGCACCTGGGAATAACATTTTTCTACCAACCGAGCTTTGTATTTCTCCACCTTGCCTTCTACATTCATATTCTTCTTAAACACCCATTTTCTCCCGATGGGCTTCCTTCCAGCCGACAACTCCACTAGATCCCATGCCTCATTTTTATGCAAGGATGCCATTTCATCAACCATGGCCTCCTTCCAGAGTTTTCCATCCTCTGAATCTACTGCCTCCCTGACAGTTCTGGGATCATCATCAGTTATAGTTAAGGAAAAACCTTAATAGAAAACAGATGGACTATACCTTTATGGTTTCCTTCTTTCCTGAACTGATCTTCTAATAGCTGGAGTTTGTGGCTCTTCATCTTCTGAGTCTTCTTCTGTTATAGAGTCTAATTCATCGTCCTTTAGCTCAAACTCTATATTCTCAGGTTCCTTTGGTAGGATTTCATGTTTAACAACATCTTTCACTTCTCTAAACACCACATCTCGGATGTACACAACCTTCCTTGTTTCTGGGTTCCAAAGCTTGTAACCCTTTAAACCATCTTATATCCAATAAAGATGCACCTTTCAGATTTATTATCCAACTTGTTCCTTTTCTCCTTTGGAACATGTACATATGCATCACATCCAAATACCCTTAGATGTGAAAGAGAGGGTTTCTTACCAGTCCATACCTCATGTGGAGTCTTATCCTCCAACACTGATGAAGGTGATATATTAACCAGATAGCATGTAGTCTCCACTTCCTCTGCCCAAAATTCTTGTCCTAACCTAGTACCACTGAGCATGCTTCTTGTCTTTTCCATCAGTGTTTTGTTCATTCTTTCTGAAACTCCATTTTGCAGAGGTGTGTATGGAGTAGTGTTCTGTCGTGCTATACCACACTTCTTACAGAACTCTTCAAATTCCTTCTTGCAGAACTCCCCACCATTATCTGTCCTCAGCGCCTTTATCTTCTTCTCTGTCTAGTTTTCCACCAAAGCCTTAAATTATTTAAATCTGTCAAAAGCTTCAGATTACTTCCTCGAGAAATATATCCATGTATTCCTTGAGAAGTCATCTATGAATGAAACATATTACACAGACTTTCCCAGTGATGGAACTGACACAGGTCCAAACACATCACTGTGCACAAGTTCTAATATCTTGTTCGCCCTCTTAGCACCAGAAGGAAAACTCACCCAATTCTACTTTCCATATACACAATGTTCACAGAAATCGAAATCCAGAGAGAAATTAGACATACCTTCTACCATACCATTTCGATGCAGTATCCGAAGGCCCTTCTCTCCAATATGTCCAAGCCTTTTATGCCATAGCATGGTCTTTTCTCCAAAGATAGCTAGGCTTTCCACTCCACTTTCAAGAACCATAGAGCTGTTACACCCATCAATAATAGTGCTACCTTGTAGCTTATACAGAGTTCCCATCCGAACTCTCTGCATTAATACCAGTGCTCCCCGAACCATCTTGCATGCATCTTTCTTGAACACTGTTTTTACACCTGCATCATCCATCTTGCTTACAGAAATCAGATTTCTGGCCAATGCAGGAATATGCAGAAAACCAAGAAGTGTTCTAATCCTTCCACCTTGTAGCTTCAGCTTGACCTTTCCATGTCCAACGATTCTGGCCTTCCTATCATCCCCTAGGAAGACATCACCACCATCATATTTCTCATACTCGCAGAACCACTCCCTATGGGGAGTGAAGTGAAAGGATGCACTTGATTCAATCAACCATGACTCATGAACTACATGTGTATTTGAAGAAGAAGCCAAATACACATCCCCACCTTCATCCAAGGTGGTTTTTGCCTCTGCAGAAGGAGCATCATTAGATCCCTTTCCTTTCTCAAGAGCTTTAGATCTACAGTCCTTTTTGTAGTGCCCTTCCTTTCCGCATTTCTAGCACACCTTTACAAAATTTCCAGGAGATTTAGATATCCCTCTAGATTTAGATCTCCCACTCGAAACCTTATTCTTGTTTCTGTTTTGGGACCTTCCTCGTACAGATAAGGCATCTCCATTTTGGCCCTCCATATTTCTCTGTCTCATTTCCTCCGACAGCAAGGCTAAGACAATGTCATTAAAATTCAAGGTAGTTGTATTGCTACCTATTGCAATAACCAGACTGTCCCACGAATCTGGTAGAGAACACAACAAACTGATGCACTTATCTTCATCTGAGATTTTAATATCAACAGATGACAGCTGACTTACCATAGTATTGAAGGCATTTAGATGCTCTGTCACTGAATCTCCATCCTTCACCCTCAGGTTATACAGCTTTTTCTGCAGGAACAATTTATTCACCAGAGACTTAGATTGGTACAAAGTCCCTAGCTTGTCCCACAAGGTCTTCATCGTAGCTTCCCCAAATACATTCAACATTACTGAATCTGAGACACACAACCGTATTGTGCTCTTAGCCTTCCGATCCAGTTTCTTCTAGTCTTCATCTGACATTGTCGTTGGTTTAGTACCTGGATCTACCGCGATCCAATGATATTTATCCACCAGCAGATCCTCCATCTTGAGCTTCCATAACTCAAAACTCTGACCATTAAATTTCTTGATCTCTATCTTCCCGCCACTCGCCATCTTCTTTCACCGCAAGAATCGATCCCGCAGATCTCCCACTGAACAAGGTCTACCTCAGGCCCGAGAAAAAAACCCTCAGCAGCAAAGGCATCCCCTTGAAGCCAAAACATCTTTGATACCAAATGTAGGTTTTAACCCTGAACAAAAATTATCTACACACGAATCTTATAACAGAAAATAAACAATAGCGAGAGCATAAAACATAAAATAGATAAACACAAAGATTTTCCCCTGGAACCTAAACTGGGATGACCAACTTGATTTTTCATTATATTCCTTTTAGTGTTACAAAAAATATATATACATGACGAAGCATACATAAACCCCAATACATTAACCCTAGGTTAGAACATAACCGTAGTTCCCTTGACCGGATCTACAAAATACCAGGGGCTGAAAACCATCGTATCTCAAACCATGTGCAAAACCATGCACAAAACCATGGGCGTGGACTACCCACCAGAAATTAAGGACCAAAATATTTTCGCTGGGGCGCTACCCCGGACCCTGACAGGGGGGCTATTGCCCCCCCTCTTACCCCCCCACGCGTGCTTAGTCATGGAAAGAATATAACACATACCCAACAAATAGATGAAGATGTCGTAGATAGATGGTTGAATCTATTAGAAGGATATTTCTCGGTTCATGACTTTTCCGACCGGGAGAAGATTATTTTTGCACTCCTCAAAGCTACCCCCCATGTTAAGGACTGGTGGGAAACCTACTGTGAGAACAAGGACCAGACAGAACCCTCTCTGTTCTCGGCCGTACCAACTTGGAATTCTTTCCGAGACGCCGTCAAGGAACAGTACTATCCCGTGGGGAACTATGAGGACAAGTACATACAATGGACCACGCTGCGACAACAAAGGGATCAAGATGTGCATGAGCTAATGAATTTGTTCCATACCCTGCACACAAAGTTGGGTATCGAAGATTCAGAGAAACATCTGGTGCTAAAGTATCGCAGTTGTCTACTAAAGCAACAAAACTGTAGGCTTGTTGATTTTAATTGTAAAAATACACAAGAGGTATGTAATAATAATTTATTAATATAAAAAATGTATATGTGATGATTGAATGTTACAATGAGGCCCCGCTTATATATCTAGGCAGGTGTCCTTTCATCACTGGGCATGTCTTTTAGACATGTCTTTTCACTTAACTTAATGACTATTTAACATAATCATTTTTTGATTATTTATTATATATATTATTTATATTTATTTTATTTGTTATGAATTATATTCATAACATCTCGCATTTGTATACATTCAGAGGAAATGGAGTTCGACATCTCTCGCTGGTGAACTAATACCCAAGAGGCCGCCAAGAAATTGAGCAGAAATTCAAACAAAAGAAGCGAGACTTTGGATCTGCGAATCAAAAGCAAGGGAAAGGTGCTCCCAAACCGCAGAACCAAGGTCAGAGCCAAGGCATGGTGACTCAGGACAACTTGTCAAAGCCACAAGCAAAGAACAACCCCGCAAAGCTAAAGAAGGACACGGGAAAGTGGTGTGAGTTCCATAAGAGCTCCACTCACAACACAAGTGAGTGTTGGGCCAAGCAGTCGCTGGTGGCCGAGATGAGGGCTTCTTAGTCAAATGCATTCCCAAGGGCTTCTTACTCTGAATCAGAACCCGACAAGGGGAATGACAAAGGGAAACAGATTATTGATGCGGAGCCCAATGCCACTGTTGCCACTACGAAGATCCAAAAGGAGGAACTGGAAGATCCAGAGGAGGAGGAACGTCTCTTCCACTCCCAGATGTGGGTAAAGGGCTCCCTGGTATAGTTTATTGTCGACAATGGGAGCCAAAAGAACTTCATTTTAGCAAGTATCGCCGCAGCTGCCAGGCTTGCCAACCGTGTACCACCCATAGCCATACACCATCTAGTGGCTTCACCAAGGACTGGGATCATGTCTGGCATATGCCGTCTTCCTATAAAGATTGCCTCTTCACAGATGAGGTATTATGTGACATTGATCCTCTTGATGTTTTTGATGTATTATTAGGCAAACTGTACTTGTGGAAGCGACATGTTGTGTATGAATCTCGGCCTCACGTTGTTATTGTTACTTTAGGAGATAATTTGTATAGGATACTAGAGGTACCAGCGCCTACCACTATCTCTTTGGTTACTGCAAAACAATGCAGTAAGCTCATTTCCCAAACCAAGAAATTTCTTTTCCTGATGATCCACCCCTAGGACAAGAGGAATATTGTGGCCATGACCTCCATACAGGGCTCCTCTACACGACAACAAAAAATGGACAAGATTGTGGAGGAGTACGGGGACATCTTCAACTCACCCACAGGGGTTCCTCTGCACTGTCAGGTCAAGCACCCCATTGATCCGACCCTGTGTGTGTCACTACCCAAATGGACCGATCTATCGTCTGCTCGAGAACGATGAAAACCAAGGAGGCGCATTCAAGACTTGCTACGTAAAGGTCACATCCGTCCAAGTTAATCGCCCTATGGGAGCCCGATCATGTTGGTACAGAAGAAGGATGGGACGTGGAGACTATGTATTGACTATCGGGCACTGAACAAGATCACTGTCCAGAATAGGTACCCAATCCCAGGTATTGATGACCTTCTGGACCAACTCAAAGGGGAAAAATATTTCAGCAAGATCGACTTGAAGTCTGGGTATCACCGGGTACCAATCGAACCCTCTGATGTGTGGAAGATTGCCTTCAAAGCCAAGGAGGGCCTTTTCAAATGGCTGGTCATTTCTTTCGGGTTGATGAATACTCTCGCAACCTTCATGAGGTTGATGGACGACATCATTAGGGGAATTTTGAGGCCTAAAATGGGCCTCCTAAGGAAATTATAAAATAATAGTGGAAAAAATCAAATAAGATTTGATGACATCATCAAATTTTAGAGGGAAAAATGGAAAAACTACTTTTTCAACTCATATTTTCAATCCTTATCTCCCAAGTTTTTACCCAAATTTCTGCTTGGGAGTACTCATGCGATGCGAAATTTAATTCCCCATCCAAGGAGTACCCATGTTTCATACTTTCGATGGGTTCTACTACACGAAAAATGAGAAATACATAAAAAGCGTGATTACACAAAAAATGAGAAATACATAAAAAAAACTTGATTACAATCACGTTTTTTATGTATTTCGAATTTTTTTTGTAGGAGGATCCATCGAAAGTATGCAATATGGGTACTCCTTGGATGAGGAATTAAATTTTTCATCTATTGAGTACCCCCGCTCGAAATTTGAGTAAAAACTTTGGGAGATAAGTTGAAAATACGAGTTGAAAAAGTAGTTTTATTATTTTATTATTTTTTAATATTTTTACCCTTTTATTTAAAAAATGGTGAATCATCCCCCATGTTTGTCATCATCATCTTGAATCCTATTGGCTGTTATAAAGTTTATTTTTGTTGTACATTTTTCTTATGAGGCCCATTTTAGACCTCAAAATTCCCTTAATGCTTGCAGCCATTCACCAACTCATTTGTAGTGGTGTACTAGGATGAAATTATGATCTTCAGCCAGACTTGGGAAGAGCACCTCCACCACATCTGACAATTCCTCCAAACACTGCGGAAACACAAGTTGTGTGCCAATTTGGAGAAGTGCACTTTTGGCATGACCCAGGTTCAATATCTGGGATACATTATCAAGAAAAAGGTGCATGTGGAGACAACCAAGATCCAATTCATTTGGGATTGGCCGCCCCAACCACCTATAACAGAGCTTCACATCTTTCCGGTCTTGCTAATTTCTACCGCAGGGTTCGTGTTGGGATTCTCTCATATCACTTGGCCCTTGAGTCAAGCCACCAAGTGAGGAGCAAGAGAAAAATTATTTTGGTTGGAATCTCAACAGAAAGCACTCCCAGAATTTAAAAATTGCCTTTGTTCTGCCCCAGTGCTCACATTACCAGACTTGCAACAACCATTTGAGATTGACACAAATGCCTCTGACTATGCTATTGGGGCTGTTCTTACTCAACAGGGACATCCAATGGCATATCACAGTGAAACATTGGATGACACAGTTCGCAAGTATCCCACTTATGACAAAGAAATTTATTCCATCGTGCAAGCTTATCGACAATGGAATAATTACATTTTGCGGAACGAAACAATCATCCACATAGACCACCGGACCCTACAGTGCATACAGACACAAGGGAAGTTGTAGAATGATTGCCATCAAAAGTGGTCCACATATCTGCAATAATTTCATTTGAACATCAAGTACAATAAGGGTAGCACCAATAATGTTTTAGACTGCCTCAGCCAACCACCGATCATGGAGCTCACCACCGTTCTCAACTATTGTGGGCACAAGAATTCTGATTGGCCACTTCTCTATGAGAGCGACCCAGAATTCAGCCACACATACAAGGCACTCTTGGGGGGTACGCAAGTTCCAAAATTTCACCTCCAAGATGCAATTTTATGTCACCTGGGACACCTTTGTGTTCCTTCAAGTGAGCGTGCCAAGATGATATGGGAAGCACACTACAGTCGAGTCACATCGCATTTCGGGGTCGAGAAAACAGTGGCAGTACTGCAAAAGTATTTCTATTTGCCAAATCGTTGACAGGTTGTTGGGAAGTACATCAGATCCTGCACTGCTTACGCCATTACAAAACCAACCATCAAGAAGCAAGGCCTCTATACTCCGCTACCTGCCCCTAGTCGACCTTGGGAATCCATCTCCATGGATTACATGTCGGGCCTTCCTTCTACTAAGCATGGAAACGACTGTGTTTTCGTGGTCGTCAAGAGATTCTCGAAGATGGCAATTATGGCGGCCTACAAGAAGAATATCACAAAAGAAGCCACTGCTAAACTCTTCTTTGAACGAGTGTGGGTGCACTTTGGGATTCCACAGTCTATCATATCAAATCAGGACAACAAGTTCCTTAGCAAATTTTGTTCTAGCCTCTGTTCAATGCTGGACACCAAGCTCACCAAGTCCACGGCTTTCCATCCCCAAACTGATGGCTAGACAGAGGTCATCAACAGGATGATTGTACACATTCTACATATGTAAAATTCAAACCATCCATGCACATGGGATGAGAGCCTCCCCTATGTACAACACAGTTATAACCGGGCTCTCCATAGCTCAACCAGCCACAACCCTTTTCAGGTGGGCTTGGGATTCCAGCCACTATGTCCCATTGACGTAGCCATGCCATTTGTAGCTACTCATGCTGATTTGGCTCATGTACAGTCTAAAGATGATAAAGAAAAAAACTTCATCGATTGCATTCAGTACATCCGCCAACAGGTTCATGACATATTGGATAGAGGCAATGCTAAGTACAAGCAACGACATGATCAACATCGGGTGCGACACAACTTCCAGGTGGGCGACAAAGTGTGGCTACATTTGCAGAAGGAGTGCCTCAATGGACCCCAAAGCAAGCTTCGCTCTCTCTGATATGGGCCTTCCACCATCACCAAGGTTTTAGGGAACAATGCCTTCGAGCTCAGTATTCCACCATTCCTTGGTCTGCACCCAGTATTCAATGTGGACCACCTTTGTCCCTACTTCCCACCTCTACTGGACACCTCTGACATTGCATAACAACTCACACCAACAGAGTTAAACCCAGACTGCATGGAACAAGCCACCACAGATTGTATCATGGACATGCAAATCAATAACACTCGCTGACAGAAGATCCAACTGTATCGAGTTGTCAAAGTTGGCCAACTCATGCACCAAGGCAAGTGGTTCACCAGGGACCAAGTTCAACAGAAGTTTCCTCATCTCATGGAGGAACTCAATGAAATGGGGACCATTGCTTCCTAAGGGGGGAGGAATGATCCAGGTGGATATTGGTGGCCACCCGCCTATTCCACTTGGGGCCCCATCATTGTCTCTTTCATTTTTTCAGTTTCAACATGACTTACTATTTTTAGCAGTTTTTTGGGTCCTGAACTTCCAAAGCTGTTTTGAGGCCTAAATGATGTCTTTTGGGGAAAATGTGAGCAACATGGGTCCATGGACTGATGTTTCTCACATCAAAAGTTGTATTCCTCAGATAAATCTTTCTAATGAGGTATTGAGCGCAAAAAACGGAGATTGTATGCCAAAGTTACGTCCCTGGGAAGTTGAAACACCAATTTACCCAAAAGGGGCCCATAGTTTTGGCGCTTCATCTCCTAGGGTTAGGGTTTTGGATGTTTATGGTTTTCCATTGTTTCTAAATAATAAATAGGCCCTTGAACCTCATTGTAACATAGTTAAGAGGCCTGTAGCCGCCACATCTCTTCTCAGATATACACTACCAGTGCACTAGCTAGTTTATTTCCATTCTGTTTGTAAGCAAATTTCAGTTCTTTGATATTAATGAAATAAAGTTTTATTTCCGTTGCATCTTTGTATTTATGGTTATATGTGTATTCTATTGTGTTCCTGCATAAATCCAGATCATATTGAGACTTGGTTTTACCATGAGTTCTATAGATCCTAACCTATACATTAGGGTGGTCCGGGGTGAGCCAATCATCATACTATTGTATGTGGATGATCTACTTTTTACCAGAGTAGATCATTGAATTCAAGAATGCAAGAATTAGTTAGCAACCAAGTTTGATATGAAGGATTTTTGGATTATGCATTATTACTAAGGACTGGAGTTTTGGCAGAAGCAAGGTGAAAAATATCTTAGTCAAGGTAAATAGTGATCAGTATTCTACAAAAATATTTCATGATGGATAGCAAGTCTATGATGACTCATATGATTACCAATTGAAAAAGTTGAGGAGTTATTTCTCTAGTCTGGTGGATCCTAATTGCTATAGATAATTGATTGGGTCGTACTTGGTAAACACTAGACCACACATTTTTTTTGCAGTAAATGTCCTCAGTCAGTTTGATATGGATCCAAAACATGATGATTGGATTGCAGCCAAGTACACCCTAAGATAATTGCATGGAACTATACATCACTACCTTCATTATAATGATAATGAGATTCAACTCATGGGTTATACTGATTCTGATTGGGGGGCTAGTGATACAGATAGAAGAAGCATAACAGGTGGATGCTTCAACTTAGGATCTTCCATGGTCTCATGGATGAGAAAAAGGTAGGATACAATTGCTTTGAGTAGTGATGAAGCTGAGTATGTTTTCAAGCGAAGTCTATCGGGAAGCAGTTTGGCTCAGGAAGTTATTATCAGATTTTTTTGAAGGACTACTTAGCCATACATGAATACATTTTTCTAATTAAATTTTCATAATATTGGTTGAAGACCTGGTGTTTCAAGCTAGGACAAAGAATATAAATAATAAGTGCCACTATGTCAGAAGATTGATATGAGATGGAGTCGTGGAGCTGCATTATCTATCTACAGATGAACAGGTAGTATATATTCTGACAAGAACCTTACCAAACATGAAGCTTGAGTACCTGAGAGGTAAGCTTGGTTTGGCGGACATGTCTTCCCTAATTGAGAGGTATTGATGTTGGATATTTCTTGTCTGTATGGATCATGCACTATACCAGGACTAACATTCACAAGTCTTAGTGAAGGACATAAAGAAATAATGGAGTCCATAGGATTGGATAAGCATATTAGATTGGAAATTCTTATGGATTTAACAGTCTCAGAAAGAATTTGTAGACCAATACTCTTTGAGGATGATGTAGGGCATCCAAGAAAAGATTAGTCGAAGAGGAAAACATTTCTTTGAGGATTCAGGATTGATAATCTAATATAAGAATAGTCCTAAAAGGGCATACCTGGTGAACATCTAGATGAGGTATGTGCCTTAGAGGTAGTGTGGCAAATCACATAAAGCCTCTCAGCATGATGTCTATTTAATTCCTTCGAAGTCAATGTTGGTTATGGTATAGATTCTTGACAAAGATGGCTTATCGGTCTGACTCTTCTTATGAGAATGATTCAAGGATGAGATTCCTTCTACTTCATGATAGGATTATGAATACCTCCCTAGTTAAGAGGGAGTGTTGGAACTTGGAAATTGTAACTATGTTTGGTCTTCATAATGACCTATGTGTAAAAATGACATTGTATATTTTGTATAAAGAAAGAAAATAAATTTTTTTTTTATGTAAATTATGGGTTTCATTCTCAAGTTTAGGTAAAAATCATGTTCTCGTGCTTGTAGTTCTTTCTAAATCTTTCTAGTGAAAAAAATAAATTATGTCATGTATTATATTCCCATTTGGACTCATTGTAATAAAGAAAAATATTTATTTTGTCAAGAAAAAGTGATGTATTCCTTCAAGACCAAGTTAGCCCCAATTAAGGACTAATCGGCCTAAGGGAGGACTATTCGACTACTCAAGAAGTCTATAAATACAAGGAGCTTGTAGAAATTATAAAAACATTATGTATATGAATGGATTAAATCCGATCATTCGATCTACTAAAGCAAGATACTGAATCCTTATACAAATCAATTACGAAAAATAAACACGATCGCAAATCACAACAAGTAAAGAAAGAAGGAAATCAAACCATGACACAGATATTTTCCCAGGGAATTATTACTTCTCAAAACCCCCCTATCTTCTATTGTA
The DNA here is from genome assembly GCA_034641835.2 of Pinus albicaulis. Taxonomy (NCBI): domain Eukaryota; kingdom Viridiplantae; phylum Streptophyta; class Pinopsida; order Pinales; family Pinaceae; genus Pinus; species Pinus albicaulis. Next base: position 1,579,227,536 of record CM076581.1, read on the forward strand.
TATTCACTATGGAATCATGAAACAATTACAATGCACTCTTCTCAAAAGAGTCTCCCACACTCTCACAACTGTCTCACACTGACCCGGACAAAATCGACCAACACTTATCCAATTTCCTGCCTCTAATCAACCTGCCTTGCTTGCGCAATTCATGTGGAATGCAATCCCTATTCTTTAGGAATTTCAGCCTTTCAAAACTGCGCAATGCTCATGGGCAATTCAATGGTTGTCTTACTACATGAGGCCAACCTACTAATGATACAACTGAAGTTAACATCCCTCTAACCTTTGTCTCAAATAGGTCTCCACTAGAACTGACATGCATGTAGCTATTAATAGTAAATCATCAGTTGCACAGCAAACCACTGCATGTGAATTAAATCTGATTTAATTCACTTGATCTCTCACTAGTGCAAAAAACAGATACAACTAGTTCAACTGACTTTAACTCAATAAATTGATTTAATTGATTTCTCATGCATTAAAATAATGCACTAACTGCAACTCGAACTCCATAACTAATACAATCACTTTGCATGCCTCACCAACACCCTCAACTCGAAACTCATGAGCTTACTGAGTTTATCACACTCAAATAACTACTACAAGTGATTATGAGATAATATTACATTTTATTGTCCAATTTAATTAAGGGAAAATTAAATTAGACACACATTTCTTGTTGACTTTTCAACACTCCCTCTCAACAAGAAAGGTTTTATCTACTACCCCGATCCTGCCTTTATGGTATTCAAATTTTCTCCTGGCGAGTGCCTACGTCAAAATATATGCATCCTGATCTTATATGGGAATGTACTAAAGTAACATAATGCGCCTCTGAACACAATCTCTAAGATGGTGGTATCGAATGTCTATGTGCTTGGACCTATAATGGAATACCGAATTAACCAATATTTTAATGCAACTCTGGTTATCACAATGTATAACCATCGGATCCATCTGAGAACCAAAAAATCCAACCAGAATCTTTCTCATCTAGATGGCCTCACATGCAGCATGACTTGCTTCCATGTACTATGCCTCGGCTGAACTGAGTGCCACAAATCGATGCTTCCTTTTGTACCAAGAAATCGTTGTCGATCCTATGTTGAAGATTCCTCCTAATGTTCTATTTATGTCTGATGGACTGCCTACCAAATCTACATTGATGAAGCCTTGAAGTTTCACTCCCTCTGTCCTTCTGTACCATAATCCATACTATGTAGTGCCCCTGAGATATCTCAAGACATGCTTCCCCGCCTTCCAAAAGAGCTTGGTCGAATTAACCATAGATTGACTTAGTTACTTAAATGCGTAACAAATGTCTAGTCTGGTGTTCACCAAGTACATCAGGGAAATCACTAGCTGCCTGTAAACAGTAGTGTCCACTATCTCTTCTAAAGTAGCAACCTCCTTCCTCCAGTTTCCTAGAATATGAGTCTCCATGGTTTTATAGCTCTCATGTGAAACTTACCCAAAATCTCTTTGGCATACTTTCCTTGAGAAACAAATATCTCACCATCCTGCTGCCATATTTCCAAACCAAGGAAATAGTGGAGGAGTCCCATGTCCTTCATTGTGAAAACTCTTGCAAGATCCTCTTTGCAAGAAGTTATCAGCTGCTCATCACCTGTAAACTTAGATCATCAACATAAAGTATGATAATCAAGAGCTTACCATCAACCATAATCTAGTACAGGTTCACATCCACTTCACTTTTGGTGAAGCCCAACCCGGTGAAATAGTTGTCAATCCTGGTGTACCAAGCACGAGGTTCTTGCTTCAGCCCATACATTTATCTCTTTAGTAGACACGCATGTGAATCACTATCAAATATCTAAAAACCTTTTGGCTACTCTATGTACACTTCTTCCTCAATAGCTCCATTGAGAAACGTATTTTTCACATCCATTTGATGTATCTTCCACCCCATCTACGTTGAGAGTGAAAGGATAGATCTAGTCGATGAGTACCTCGCAACCAGTGTGAAAGTATCCTCATATTCAATCCCTTCAAATTGGGAGAATCCCTGGGCTACAAATCTATCCTTGTACTTATCCACACTCCCATCTACCACTTTCTTCACCTTATAGATCCATCTAGATCCAACCGTTGATTTTCCGACCTGTCTTGAGACAACTTCCCATGCATCGTTCTTGACGATGGAGTCGTACTCCTCAACCATAGCGTCAACCCAAATTGGTTGCTGCACTTATTCCTCAGAGGAAGATGGTTCAGTCACAATACACTTTCTCATAAGAGCCATGTACCCAGTAAACCTGCCTGGGGATTCTCTATGTCTGCGCAGTGAAGTAGGTGTTCCTACATGCTCTGCTGCATCAAGTCTCAATCTATCAGCTTTCATGGTGCCCTTCTACCAATTCTAGTGGATGGCTTTGCATGAGTGTTTCGTACCACTCCATGATCCTCTGCATGTGGCTTCTCCACATCTTGAGGTTCATTCTTTGGAACCAAGAGTTCCTCATCTGCATGAAAATCCAACTCCCTCTCAAGGTACAATCTCATGGCTTTCTCCTCATCAAATTTTATATCCCGTCTCACAAAAATCATCATGTTGTTTGGAAAATACACCTGATAGTTGTGGGGAGTATCAGTGTACTCCAAAACTATCCCAATCTCATTTGTTGGTTCGAGCTTCTTCTTGGAATATTTGGTCACATGGCAATAGACAAATGAGCCAAAAATTTTAAAATATGAAACATCAGGTTTATTTCTAGAAAAAGCCTCCTCTGGTGTAATCATGCCAAGTATCTGATGAGGACTACGATTTTTCACAAATATCATTGTGTTGCATGCTTCCACCCACAGATGCAACGGTAGGCCCTGATCATGTAACATTGCTCGTGTTGCACCCACAATTGTTATGTTCTTTCTTTCTATGACCCCATTCTATTGTGGGTTATGAGGTGCAATCAACTCTCTCTGAATTCCTTCTTTGCTACATAAGTTCTTGAATTCATTGGAGATTTAATCACCACCATTGTTGCTCCTAAGAGCCTTCACATGCTTCCCCGTGTCTTTCTCTACCAGTGCTTTGAACTCACAGAATTTTGAGAACATCTGATCTTTCTTCTGCATGAAGTAGATCCGACACTTTCTAGAAAAATAATCAACAAAGATCACATAATACCTATGCTTTGTTATTGAAGTTGTAGAGAATGGTCCACACACGTCTGAGTGAACTCTCTCAAGGATTTCCGAAGCTTAGTTCTCCTTCTTGTGAAAAGTGGCCTTTGCATACTTCCCCATAATACATCCCTTGCATGTGTTTATCCACGCAAGAGTACCCTTGGGAATTCTCATAGAAATATGTTGCATGACCTTCAAGGCTTCGTGGTGTATATGGCCCAATCTCCTGAGCCATAACTCACCCTCATCCCGTCTCACCACTTTTTTTGCCTTACCCATCAATGTTGCGCAACCATCTACATCATGTTTATAGATATTCTTCACATGAATCCCAATACTCTTAGCCTATCCTGTGGATTTTTGTCGAAGGAAAGATTTCCCTTCACTGAAAACCACATCATAGCCTCTATCATCCAACATTGCGACTAAAACTAAATTATTTTTTCAAGCCTAATACATGCATTACATCTTTTAATAAGAAGGGTTTACTTGACTGTCTCTAGAAGGTAACTGTACCAAATCCTGGTAGCATTGTACCGCCCGTCACCACCCATTTCTATATGCATCTGGAGGTCCCTCTCCTCCAAGCTATTGAAAATTTATTTGTCTCCCGTCATGTGGAAATATGCACCACTATCCAAGTACCACACTGATCCCATCGCACTTGACACCATGCATGTGATGAGAGATAATTTCAACTCAAATTGCAAGGCCAAAGCCTCACCAGCTGCAGATCCTGAAGCCTTCTTGTTATGCTTCTTTTGTGGAAAATTAGTGGCATAATGTCCATGCTCGTGACAGTGAAAAAAATTCACTCTGGACATGTCATGCTTCTTGCCTTCTTTGTTGGTCTCAGATTTGGAATAGGATTTCTTTCCTTTCCCCTTCTTTGCCTTAGCATCCAAAGTGTGATTTTATTCATCATATGTCTTAGTTGAAGATCCATCCCTGGTATTTCACCTGAATTATTCTTTCACCTAATCCGACCAAAGTCGTTCCCAATCTGGTAGCTTCTCCCTCCCATTGACAAAGTCCTGATAACTATGCCAAATCTTGGGAAGTCCTGGAAGAGCTAGGCTCACCAAGTCATCATCCATGATAGTAATTCCGACGCTCCCAATCCCATCTTGACATTGAACAAACTTGGTTAAATATTTCGGAATAGTGTCGCCTTTCTCCTTTTTGATTTTCTTGAGCTTGTCCTTCAGTGCCAATTTTCTATGATCACTACTGCTCTGAAACAGATCTGTCAAAGCCTTCCATGTTGCATATGGAGTCGCTTTTGTTAGAAAATTAAATACTACAGAGAAATGCAACACATAAAATATGAGGAAAATACAAGCACACAAAACACATAAAACCAGAGAGACACAGATATACGTGGTTCACCCAGTTTGGGCTACGTCCACCCCGAACAACCAGTCCTTCCTTTCTATTATCCAGCAAAAAATGAAGAGGCAAAACCTACAGCATATCCACTGTAATATCCTCTGTTCTCTCTCACAGTCTCCCTATCTGTTTCTCACTCTGAGAATACACACATAATACACAGCCGCAATAAAATACCCTCATATATACAAGGGGGTTGCCTTCTAGGGAAAAAAACCCTAAACTAAACACAACTTCTACCATTAGATCATCCGCCTATGAACGGCCGAGATTGACTAGAAATTACTATACTTTTACAAGGAAATTTTACATCTGTTTTTAGCTTCGAGGGCGCTGCCCCCGAAACCCCCACCAAGGGGGGCTCCGAAAAGCACTATCGCCCCCCCTGGACCCCCCACGGAAACGATTAATTACGGGCAGCGTTGCCACCCCTTTTAAGGTATAGGGGTCCAATGTTGTGATACAAAGTAAACAAGATAATCAGGCTCCACACCCAACAATCTCCCACTTGGAGACTGATTGTAGCAACTCCACCGCTACTTCATTTGCTGGACAATGACTCCTCTTTGGACATGGCTGTTCCTCATCTTCATCGTCATCCTTGAAGACCAATTGAAACTGAGCACATTCTCAGTTTATCCCTGGTTACAACTTTTGTTAGCATATCTGCAGGATTCTGGTTAGTGTGTATCTTTTCCAGCTTCAACTCTCCATCTTCCAATACTAACCGTATGAAATGGTACCTGAGATGTATGTGTTTAGTCCTGGAATGAAATGTTGAGTTCTTTGCAAGATGAATGGAACTTTAGCTATCATTGTATAACGTGCCCATATCATGCTTCTTACCCAATTCATCCATAAACCTTTGTAACCAAATTATTTCTTTACTAGCCTCTGTAGCAGCAACATACTCTGCTTTTGTTGTTGAAAGTGCAACAACACTTTGGATTTTTGAAACCCAATTGACAGTTGTTCCACCTACAGTAAATACATATCATGTAGTGCTCCTCCTGTTATCTCTGTCACCTGCCATATCTACATCAACATATTCCTGTAGAGAAATGTTTGAACCACCAAAGCATAATGCTTGATTTGTGGTACTTCTCAAATATCTGAGAATCCATTTTACTGCCATCCAATGTTCTTTTCCTGGATTATTCATGTACCTGCTTACAACTCCCACTGCATGTGCAATATCAGGCCTTGTGCAGACCATTGCATACATTAAGCTTCCAATTGCTGATGCATATGGAACTTTAGACATATAATCCATGTCTTCTTGAGGCTTGGGGCACATCTCCTTACTAAGTTTGAAATGGCTAGCAAAAGGTGTACTAACTAGTTTTTCATTTTGCATATTAAATATTTTCAACACCTTTTCTATGTACTCATTCTGAGACAGTGTTAATTTGTGATTTTTCCTATCTCTAGCTATCCTCATACGAAGGATTTGTTTTGCAGCTCCCAAATTTTTCATTGCAAATGAATTTTCCAATTTTCTTTTGAGCACATTTATTTCCTGCATGTTAGACCCTGCAACAAGCATGTCATCTACATACAATAACAATATAATATAGCTGCCATCATTTTTCCTTTTCAGATAAACACAATGATTAGAGTGACATCTAGTATAACCTTGTTCAGACATAAACTTGTCAAATTTTAGATACCACTGCCTTGGAGCCTGTTTTAAGCCATACAAGCTCTTCTTTAGCCTGCACATTAATTTTTCTTTCCCTTTGATCTCATACCTTCTAGTTTCTCCATATAGATCTCTTCCTCCAGATCTCCATGGAGAAATGTTGTCTTTACATCTAACTGTTCAAGATGTAAATCTTCCGCTACTTCAAGACTTAAAATAGTCCTAATTGAAGTCATTTTAACAACAGGAGAAAATATTTCATCAAAATCAATACCTTTCTTCTGTGTAAACCCCTTCACCACAAGTCTAGCTTTGTGCCTCTGTTTTCCTCCATCTTCTTCCTTCAGCCTGTAAACCCATTTATTCTGCAATGCAGTTTTACCTGCAGGAAACCTGACTAAGTCCCAAGTCTGGTTATGCATTAAGGAGTCCATCTCTTCTTCCATGGCAAGCTCCCACTTCTTCCTGCTTTCAACCTGCATTGCTTCTTCATAACATTCGGGTTCACCAGAATCATTCAGCAATAAATAATATAATGAAGGAGAGTATCGTTCAGGGGGTCTACTTATCCTCGTATATCTTATAACACCACTTTTAGGTGTTTGAGGTGCCTGTTGATGTTGTGGTGGTTGCTGCTGTTGTGGTTGTTGATTATTATTATTTTTAGGCACCTTTACTTTTTCAGTTATCTCATCAAGAACTGTGTATTCCTTGTTTTCTTTTTCTTGTTTCTTTTCCTGCAACCGATTCTTATACAAGACCTTTTCATTGAATATTACATCTCTGCTCCTAATGATTTTTTGATTTTCATAATCATATAAGCGATAACCAAAATCATTAACACCATATCCAATAAAGTTACATTTCTTTGATTTTGCCTCAAGCTTTGTTCTATTTTCTTTATTAATATGGACAAAGGCCTCACAACCAAAAGGATTTAAAAAAGAGTAGTTTACCTTTTTACCTGTCCATGCTTCCTCTGGAATACCACCATCCAAGGAACTTGAAGGCCCTTTATTTATTAGATAAACAGTAGTATCTACAGCATCTGCCCAACATTGTAAAGGAAATCCTGCATGCAATCTCATACACCTTGCACGCTCCATGATTGTTTTGTTCATTCTTTCTGACACCATTTTCTTGTGGTGTTCTTGGAACTGTCTTCTCCTTGCGAATTCCATGCTCTGAACAGTACCTATCAAACTCTTTGCTGCAATATTCACCTCCATTTTATGATCTGAGACACTTCGACTTCTTTCCTGTCTCAATATCAACCAAATCTTCCCATTTCTAAAAAGTATCAAATACATCAGATTTATTATGAATATAATAAATCCATGTTTTTCTAGTTGCATCATCAATAAAAGTAACATAATAACGAGAGCCACCGAGAGATGATACCTGAGCAGGTCCCCATACATATATATGCACAAGCTCTAATTTTTCACTCTTCTTTTCTTTCCCAACTTTGAGAAATCTAACTCTCTTTTGTTTTCCATAAATGCAATTTTCACAGAAATCCAAATCAACATTCTTCAAACCTAGCAACAAATTTTTTGAGTGAAGAATCTTCATTCCCTTTTCACTCATGTGTATGAGCCTATGATGCCATAATCCTGCATCTGCTCCTTTGGAAGTTTTAGCACTAACGGAGTTAGAAATACCATTGCATAAATACAATGTACCAACCTTTTCACCTTTTGCTATTACCAGTGCTCCTTTGGTGACCTTCCAAGTTTTATTTGTGAAAGTTGTCACACAACCTTCATTGCCTAACTTCCCTGTTGAAATCAGATTTTTCTTCAGATCTGGAATATGCCTTACCTCCTTTAGTAGCCATTGGTTTCCATTCTGTTTTTTTACAAGAACTTTACCCATTCCAACAATTTTACAGGGTTTATCATCACCCAATCGAACTTGTCCAAAATCTCCTTGAACATAGTCATGAAAATATTTCTTATCAGGTGTGGCATGGAATGAAGCCCCTGAATCTACAACCCAAGAATCAGTAACATTTTCGAAAGAAAGAATCAAAGCATCTTGTAACACATCACCTGTCACATTTGCTTCATGATTGTTTTCTTGTTGTGCATCTCCTTATTTTCCCTTCCAAGATCTACAATCTTTCTTTAGGTGTCCTCTCTTTCCGCATTTCTAGCACACTATCCCTGATCTGGACTTGGATCTGCCTTTCCTTGATTTACTGCGATAACCCGAGCTCTTTCCTCTTTCCATTCTTCTTCCCCTAGACTTTGCACTCAAAGCATTACCCGATGTCTCACCAGAGCTTTTCCGTTGCATTTCCTCGCTAAGGATAGCACCGACAACATCATCAAACTTTAAAGTACTAGATCCAGAGACAGAGTTACTAATGGCCATTACTAAACCATTCCAACTCTCTGGAAATGAGCACAAGAATAACAGAGCTCTAACTTCATCATCAAATTTTACCCCTACAGAACTTAACTGACTGGTAATTGTATTAAAATCATTTAAATGGTCTGCAACAGATCCACCTTCCGACATCTTCATATTAAATAATTGTTTCATAATAAATACCTTGTTTGAGGCCGAGGGTTTTTCATAAAGTTTCGCCAACGTGTGCATCAAACCCTCTGTTTTTGTTTCCTTCGAAATATTGAAGGCGACTGAAACCGCAAGGCACAATCGTACTGTTCCGAGTGCCTTTCTATCGAGAATGTTCCATTCTGTGTCTGTCATGGCCACCGAATTCTTTGTTTTTCCGCTCAATGGTAGGTACAAATATTTTTGATACAGATAATCTTCCATCTACATCTTCCACAACGGGAAGTTTTGGCCGTTAAATTTCTCGACCCTAAATTTACCATCTTCCGCCATTGCTCCCACTCGAACCAGGAACCCTTCTTTCCTGCGAGTTTATCATCCAAATAGACCTTCGGCTTTGATACCAGTTGTTAGAAAATTAAATATTACAGAGCAATGCAACACATAAAATATGCGGGAAAAACAAGCACACAAAACACATAAAACTAGAGAGACACATATATACGTGGTTCACCCAGTTTGGGCTACGTCCACCCCGAACAGCCAGTCCTTCCTTTCTATTATCCAACAAAAAATGAAGAGACAAAACCTATAGCAGATCCGCTGTAATATCCTCTGTTCTCTCTCACGGTCTCCCTATCTGTTTCTCGCTCTGAGAATAAACACATAATACACAGCCGCAATACAATACCCTCATATATACAAGGGGGTTGCCTTCTAGGGCAAAAAACCCTAAACTAAACATAACTTCTACCGTCAGATCATCCGCCTATGAACGGCCCAGATTGACTAGAAATTACTATAAACATAACGGCAGCAATTAATTACGGGCGGCGTTGCCGCCCCTTTTAAGGTACAGGGGTCCAATGCTATGATACAAAGTAAACAAGATAATTAGGCTCCACACTCAACAGCTTTTCCATGGAGACTTGAGACAATGTGGTCTCTTACTCCCTCTAGTAATATTCTCCTCGCCTTTGTAACCTTATTTTGCCCAACATCAAGATTTGTGGCATCTGCTGCAGCAGGTTTGGGAATGTCATTATCAATGAATTATTTCAACCCATTGTCCTCCAGAACTACCTCCATCCTGTCTTTCCACACAATATAATTAGAGTTTCCCTCGAGTGCATACTCCAATCTCAAGCCATTGAAATCCATCTTGATCTTGATTTGAATGTTATTTAGTCAAAAACTCAATTTCTTCTCCACTATAGTGATTTCCTATGCACTGATACCCTGTATAAATTATACAAACATTATGTATATCAATGGATTCAATCCAATCATGCGATCTACTAAAGCAAGATACTAAATCCTTATACAAATAAATTGTGGCCAAATAAACATGATCGCCAATTACAACAAGTAAACAAAGAAGAAAATCAAACCAAAACACATATATTTTCCTGGGGAAAGCTTAATTCTCAAAACCCTATTGAACCCTTAGTTAAACTGAGAGGTGGGGGTGAATCAGTTTAACACATTCATGGACTTTTAAAACCTTTCATTAAAACTTATTTACACCTTCATTTAATGTTCAACTTAATATGTGAGTAATCTTAGAATGTGAGCAGTAAGTATTAATATAATGTAACAGAAGACTTAATAAGAGAGCAGCAAGTATTAAGCAAATGAGATAAACAACACATAAACATCATGCACATAGACACCAGATATAAGTGGAAACCCATAAAGGGATAAAACCACATCTTATTATTGTTGTGATGCAAAGGCAAGCTCCAACTCCCTCTCACCACCGATTTTCTATAGGCACCAACCTACAGGAGGCTCCTACCTCAATTTTGCAAGCTACAACTTGCAAGGAAGCTCCAACTCCCATCAATTTTCTGCAGGCACCAACTTACAGGAGGCTTCTACCTCATTCAGCCACAATTGACATTTTATCAAGCTACAACTTGATGTGGAAGCACCAACTCCCATCTATTTTCTGCAGGCTGCAACCTATAGGAGGCTCCTACCTCGCTCAGCTACAACTGACATCTATCAAGATACAACTTGATAGGGAAGCTCCAACTTCCTTACTCTTTCAAAAGAAAACACTTGCTGATTTACCTTGGATATCAGCTTTGTTCTGTACCATCTTCTCTGTTGTCCATCAGTTCTCATATCTTCCCTATATCATCTCTGCATCTTCTCAGATTCTCTATCAGCTCCTCTTTCTTCTTTGCCTCACTACTTCATTTATTCATTCCCTGATTTTCTATCAGCTCCTCCTTCTTCTCTACCTCACTGCATCATTTCTACATTCTCTAACCTCTCTAACCTCTCTATGCATATCAATGTAATATCATTTATAGAGTTTTCCTTATGACTATTTGTATTCCTCAGGGAATTCAAAATGGATAGCCATGCCTCTTTGCCTTCTTCCTTCTCATTTATTTTGCTATCTCATTCAAAAAGAATATAACAGTCTGTACTAACTTCAATATTACAGTGGGATTTTTGTTTTCCTTCCGAGACTTGCCAATGCATCAAAAACAATATAAAAACAATTAAAACATTTACTTTCACAATTTCAGTTACATACATCAATTTCACTCAGACCCTTTTCTGTCCTTTGGCTTTGCTGGTTTTGTCTTTTCTGCTGCTATTAAGTAACTGGTCTACATACCTCTGTTTACTACAGCTCTATGCACCTACACATGTACACCTATCAAGCCCACATTTTCACTCCTGTGCATATTCACCTATTCACTACAATTCAGAATCCCTTCGTTGCACATCTCTTCAACTCCGCAATCTCTGTTTACCTCTGTCATACCCGTATTCTCAATCCTGTGCATGTGAAAATACATTTCCATTAATGTGCTCTATACACATTCCGATCTGGGCAATTTCTATTTATTGCAGAAGTTCTTTTATAAATTAGTTCACTATTCACTATGAGTTATACAGCCATACAACCAATTATATTAGTGGAGGATTTTTCTCTTTTTATCCTCACACCTATGGTTAAAACCATAGTCAAAACCCAACTTAGAATAAGTCGAATCAATATTCGAATATTCTGACCAAAGCATTATATAAGTCTCGGCATATACTCGATTTTATAACTTAAACCCAGATTTTACTTTTATTTACCATCCACCAATTCAAGGGCTTTTACGTTATGTAGAGCTGAATGCCACTATGTGACCTTATATACAACCTGTTTATAAAATAACTCTGTGGGCCCACAATATATCCAACCTTTGCATTAACATAGTACCCAAGTCTTCGCTATTCACTTTTTGTGTGAGTTTCATTCAATGTTTGAATTTTATTTTATTTATAACTCATTATATGATATTCGAATTTATATTCGAAGAACTCAATGACCTAACGAAATAAGCTTTCGTTCTCACCGTTATGGAGATTCTTTCTTAATATTCGAACTTTATTATTGAACCATTGAATAACATAAACACTTCATCATGTCTTAATTTGAAACCCAATCACTTACCATAGATTAAGGTTCTGGCTTGTTTCACGTGCTTCCTATGAGGTTCATCTTTTCCCTTCCAATAATACTCAAACCAACGCTTTAAATCAATTTCAGAAACTATATCACAACACACCTTATAACTTTTCGAATAAATATTTGAATATTACAGTTAAACCATCGCACTAATGTATATAGCAGCAATGACTTTTGGGCCCACACCCTCATTCAACTTATAGGTAAAACTCCTTTCAATCTTCATAGCATTTCATTCCATGTCAAAGTTCCACCTTGGTAGAACTCCAAATGCCCACAACTATAATATGCCTAGCTCACAATTCATTCCATAGAAGGTTCGGTTATCATCAACATAATATATGTATCAACATATATTGCAACCCCAATTCAACTATTACAAACCATTATAATAAACCTTTGATCACTCCACGGAATAGCCTAGGCCAACACCCATATTTCATCATTCGCGAATATTTAACTTGGAGTATAGAACCATAAAACCAAACATTATTAAATCTTGCCACAACTATATTCCGATCCCTTTTAACGTTAGCCCTCAATTATTTTCGCAACTTTCGCTTGAGCCCACATATCCGAACTTTCACATTAATACAGTTTTATTAATAAAACTTGATTTTAAATCTCCCCCATCGCGTGATGTAGCGGCCATTAGATCTCCTCCGGTCAAGATCGGACAGTGACTATGAATATCGCGTGATAAACATGCTCGCCTCTTAACTTCTCCAAATCGCGCAATGTAGGTGGGTCCTAGCGTTAACCTCCTGCTCACATCCAACGGTGCATGACTTATCGCGCTGGTTTGGATGATCCGACGAATGTAAACCAATATCGCGTTATATTTCTCGCAGAGGTTTAATGCTCAGAAATCACGTGATATTTGTGGTTTTTTAAAACCACCCAAGGCCACGTGTCCATCGTAAGCCTATATCGCATTTTTATTTTGAAATCTGCTTACATCTTTTAAATTTTGCGAAAACCATAAGTGGATTTCTCTCAACTGCTTTTACTGTTGATCAGGGTTTCGTCTTCACCTCAAGGTTCTGCCTCGCTCTTTTGACTTCGCATTTTTAATACAATCCATGGTAATTCAATTCGAATATATGATAGTCCTTTGGGATAGAGCCTTCGTCATTAAATCAACACCCCCTACTGTTCCGTTGAGACTTTGCGTTCGTTGGCTTGGTTTGTTTTGATGAAATACGGCTCCAATCTTGTGACTTCGCATCCAGTCCCACATACAGCGCTACCTTCATTTCAAAGTATGAGAGAGGTCCCATGTTCTCCTTCTGTGCGCTATCCACCTTTAACAAAGCTCTGACTTGATTTCAAGACACAGAGTCTCATTTAACTCACAAATCAATGAGTTTCATCACATATTTAACATGCCCAAAGATCGGATGCGGGTATCGTTGCTTGCGTTCTTCAATTAAAGACCAAATCTCATTGAATTCCCCAGCGAACTCTCCACACCAGTTAAAATGCATTCAATAATTAATATTTTCTGATTGGGCCAGTGGTATCGATTCAATTTAAACAACATTTCGATGTCAGAATAAATGCACTCAAGATCAGGGCTTCACACTACTTATACTCCTTATCATCGACTTCTGTGTATCGTAGCTTTAAAACCAAAGTCGATATTGGTTTATATAATCGAACCCTTTATTGATTCACTCACCAATGCTTAATACAAATTATATCGATAGCAATTGAATTCCGAAGAGACCAGAACCCTCCAAATATAGAGTTTTATCAAAATGTATGAATAAATTGAAGCTTCAGGAACAAATTGCCTAAGAGCTTACTTCCTTTGTGGCCTGATATTCCAGTCGGTGGTCCCCAATGATCTTCAAACCCGAACAACCTTTGATTCCTTTTCACACACAATAACACAGAGTCTCACATGGTTTTATACTATTACTTAGTGGAATTTGAAGCCCATTTGCACACACTCACACACTCTGCAGCTCTACTCTCTACTTCATGTCTAATGGTATCCTTGACCCTTTTTGGTATGTTTCTTCTTTGTTGCTTCTGCTGGTTCAGGTGCTGCTCCTTTGCCATCTCCTTTGCCATTAATGACAACATTCCCAACAGTCTCCCCCTTTGGCATTGATGGCAACACACTTTAGTGCTCTCCTTTTGCTTTCTTTTCCTCCCCCTTTGACATCAATGGCAAAGGGTTGCACATCTCCCAGTGTGGATTCTGTCTTTTCCTTTCCTCTCTCTGAGTTGTGTTTAGACCTTTCTTATTTTTGACTTTATACCTTGCTGCTCCAGACTGGTGTACAAGAGTTTTTGAGAGAACACTTTTGAGAATTATTGCACTTGAATAAACACTGTAAGTTGATACAATCCCAAAGAAAATATAATGATACTTCATAGAACATATTGTACCAGCCCTATCTAATCAGAGATGCATGATTGGATCAAAACTAAAATACTGAGAATGCTTCAAATATACTTCAATCTCTAGAATGATCTTCATCAAAAATCCATATCTATTGAGGAAGATTGTAGATGGAATATTTCTTCTTTTGCAATACACATCTGCAGTACAACACCTGTTCAATTATAATGATGATGCCAATATATCTTTTATAGTTGTGGTTCACCTGTACTGCCTGTTGTTGGTGATATGTGCTAGACTATTGATAGGGATATTACTCTTAAAGACTGAAAGTTCCTTGTTGTTGTTGTGAACAATGAATCAAACCAGAGTCAATGATCAACCTCTTTTCAATGGTGAATTACCAGCAAATCCTTTGTGTTGAAGTAGGATTTAGAAAAAAAAAAAACTTTTGAGCTTCAAATGGTAATCATAGCTAGTCCTTTATTCTTCAGATACTTTGACTGTTCTATCATGATGATCTTCAACAAAAACATATTCAAAATGTTTAATTTAACTATCAGCAAACAGATTTCACACGGTGTTATGAATGATCTTAAGAAAAGAGGCCTGATATGTATATGTACTGACTTCAGGAACACATGCAAATATATAGAAAAAGATACTGCTTCAATGCTCAATATAATGTTTCAAGAGTAAACAAAATACTGATCCTTTAGCCTTTTCATTGACCCTTTTATGCTGGATGTACTCTTTCCATAATCCTTTAATCCTGAGGACCTGTACCTTACTGCTGCTCCACTTGATATTATGTTGATAAGCATGATGTTTGTACCAAGTGCCAATTAATACTACTTTCACTTCAGATTTCTCATGAACCCAATGTTAAGAAAACTTTCATAGTTTCTATTATTTGGCTCTCCACTGTTCTCAACAACAATCATCAATGTACTGAAACTGATCTTGTCCTCATTAACCATTTCTCTTCTTCTGTCATTCTGTACAATGAAATGTCCCTGCATTTTCTTTTCTAGGACTGCTCCAGAGTCATTGTTGCTTCATATACAATTCAACTGATCTGACATAATGATCTTCAGGAAGAAATCTTCAATTTCTTTGCTATGAATATTCATGGGCTGATTACTCAAAGATTTATTACTTACTTAACTGCACTCCTCCAAGGGGACTATTCATAGATGAATGGTGTAATTACATAAGGATGATAGGCACTTCTCTTATTCATCCTTCTTAAGGTAATTCACTGTTAATTCAAGCAGTATGATGCATAATGTGATTATCACTTAATGTGTTGATGTCTTCTTAGCTTACGTGTTCATGGCTGATGTTCTCTCTACCACCAAGGCTTCTTGTTGTCTTCTCTTCTTCCATCAATCAGTCAGCTATTTAATACTTCAGATAATCTTCTTCCTCTATGGTTCTCTATTAGAGGAATTTCATTTCCCTTCCTGATCTCATAGTTGTTCTCATTTCATGGAGCTCTTCTTATACTACTTTTGTGGGGACTATTTATGAACTGATCTCCCCCTGGGATGTTGCTTCATATTTGACACTGATTAGATATTTACAATGCTTCCTAGAGCAGCTCCCCCTGAGACTATGATGGATTCATTATGTTATTGAGATAATAGGCTCCCCCTTTCTCTTTTCCTTCCATAATTTATTGGGGTTCATCATAATGTCTACACTTCTTTTAGATTCATATTTTTGTTTGATTTGCTTTGATTCCATCATCTGTCCAGAGTTATTTAATATATATGGCAGTTTACAGTCCTTTTCTTTGTGACCAAGTTTGTGGCATACATAACATCTTACTTTTCCAAGGTACATTTGAGCTTATGTATAATATTTTGTTCCTCTTTTTTAACACAATTTACATTCAACAGATTTATGTCCAAAATTATTGCATGCATAACAGTAGCCATGGAAATTATTTGTGTACCTAGTGAAAGATTGTCTTTTCCATTTGCTTGCTTGAGGTAGTATTCTCATTTGCTGCATCTTTTGCTAGTTGAAGTTGATATGCCTTATCTTACAATGTGCTTCAATATGTCCTGGTTTATGAAAAGAAAAGCATGTGATAGTTTTTATAGGAGGAAAGAACCTCCTTTGACATCTGCCAAATTTGTTCAATTCATCCTCATGAGTGTATGAGCCTTTTTCAGCTGATTGTTTCATCCTTTCATTATCTGTCCTTTCATGTTGCTGCTTGTTTCTGTTTGTTTTTCTGCAAATTAGGTTCTTGCTGGCTTCTACTTCTGTAGGAATCTACGGAGCTGCTTCACTGTTCTTTACAGCTTTAAACAAAAATGACATTGATGTTATCTTCAACCTTGGACTTACTGGTTTCTCCTTCATATCCTATCCCAGCCTTTATGAGAGGTGACCTTTGAGCATTTAGCATCTTTTCCAACTGTCCAGAGCTTTTTATTAGAGGAGTATTCATTAATAATTATCTTTGGGCTTTTTCTAATTTCTTTCTTAGGCACACTATTTCTTGTTCCAATTTTTCACGTTCCAGACTTTTCTCTCTCATTTGTTGCAGCAGAGTGTCTTCTACTTTCTTTTCTTCTTCAATTTGTGTCTTCAGGCCAACAATTTCTTTCTTATCTTCATATTATTTCTCATCACATATTTGCACCAGTGTCTTAAGGTCTTTGTTTTCATTCTTCAATCTTTCTATTTCAGTCAAGGCTATGTCAAGTTTAGCTTTTTCCTCAACTGCAATTCTTCATTGTTCTTACTTCCATTCACACTAGGAGGTACCTCATTTGATTGAACATTTTCCTTTTGACATGAATTTTTCTTCTTCTTAATTCTCTTCTCCTTCTTGGCATTGTTGTCACTAGTGTCTGCTTCATGCATGAAATGCAATCTATCCTAGATTTCCTTTGCAGAGGTTAAATCCATTATTAGCTAAAGATCCTTGTTATGAAGATTGTTGTATATTACACATTTTGCCTTGGCATTCCTCTGTTGTTCTTGCACCGAGGGAGAGTCTGTGAAGTAACCATCACATACAAGTTTCCATACCTCGGGTTCATAATCCATTAAACCTATTTTAACCTTATCTTTCCATTCAGGAAAGTTTGTTGTATTTAGCACAGGTACATTTTGGTAGTCCATGACTCAACCAGATCTCCTTCAAGCAATTAATATTACACCAAAGGAACCTGCTCTGATACCAATTGTTGAACCCTTAGTTAAACTGAGAGGGGGGGGGGGGGGTGAATCAGTTTAACATTCATGGACTTTTAAAAAATTTCATTAAAACTTATTTACACCTTCATTTAATTTCAACTTAATATGTGAGTAATCTTAGAATGTGAGCAGTAAGTATTAATATAATGTAACAACAGACTTAATATGAGAGCAGCAAGTATTAAGCAGATGAGATAAACAACACATTAACATCATGCACAAAGACACCAGATATAAGTGGAAACCCATAAAGGGATAAAACCACATCTTATTATTGTTGTGATGCAAAGGCAAGCTCCAAATCCCTCTCACCACTGATTTTTTGTAGGCACCAACCTATAGGAAGCTCCTACCTCAATTCTGCAAGCTACAACTTGCAAGGAAGCTCCAACTCCCATCAATTTTTTGCAGGCACCAACCTACAGGAGGCTTCTACCTCAGTCAGCTACAACTATAATTTTATTAAGCTACTACTTGATGTGGAAGCACCAATTCCCATCTATTTTCTGCAGGCTGCAACCTACAGGAGGCTCCTACCTCGATCAGCTACAACTTGATAGGGAAGCTCCAACTTCATTACTCTTTCAAAAGAAAACACTTGCTAATTTACCTTGGATATCAGCTCTGTTATGTACCATATTCTCTGTTTTCCATCAGTTCTCATATCTACCCTGTATCATCTCTACATCTTCTCAGATTCTCTATCAGCTCCTCTTTCTTCTTTGCCTCACTGCTTCATTTATGCATTCTCTGATTTTCTATCAGCTCCTCCTCCTTCTCTGCCTCACTGCATCATTTATGCATTCTCTAACCTCTCTAACCTCTCTATGCATATCAATGTAATATCATTTATATAGTTTTCCTTATGACTCTTTATATTCCTCAGGGAATTCAAAATGGACAGCCATGCCTCTTTGCCTTCTGCCTTCTCATTTATTTTACTAGCTCATTCAAAAAGAATATAACAGTATGTACTAATTTCAATATTACAGTGGGATTTTTGTTTTCCTCCGGAGACTTGCCAATGCATCACAAAAAATATAAAAATAATTAAAACATTTACATTCACAATTTCAGTTACATACATCAATTTCACTCAGCCCCTTTTCTGGCCTTTGGCTTTGCTGGTTTTGTCTTTTCTTCTGCTATTAAGTAACTGGTCTACATACCTCTTTTTACTATAGCTCTATGCACCTACGCATGTACACCTATCAAGCCCACATTTTCACTCCTGTGCATATTCACCTATTCACTACAATTCTGAATCCCTTCGCTGCACATCTCTTCAACTCTGAAATCTCTATTTACCTCTGTCATACCCATATTCTCAATCTTGTGCATGTAAAAATACATTTCCATTAATGTGCTCTATACACATTCCGATCTGGGAAATTTATATTTATTGCAGAAGTTCTTTTATAAATTAGTTCACTGTTCACTATGAGTTATACAGCCATACAACCAATTATATTAGTGGAGGCTTTTTCTCTTTTTATCCTCACACCTATGGTTAAAACCGTATTCAAAACCCAACTCAGAATATGTCAAATCAATATTCGAACATTCCGACCAAAACATTATATGAGTCTCGACATATACTCTATTTTATAACTTAAACCAAGATTTTACTTTTATTTACCATCCACCAATTCACGAGCTTTTACATTATGTAGAGCTGAATGCCACTATGTGACCTTATATACAACCTGTTTATAAAATAACTCTGTGGGCCCACAATATCTCCGACCTTTGCGTTAACATAGTACCCAAGTCTTCGTTGTTCACTTTTTGTGTGAGTTTCATTCAAAGTTTGAATTTTTATTGATAACTCATTATATGATATTCGAATTAATATTCGAAGAACTCAATGACCTAACGAAATAAGATTTCGTTCTCACCGTTATGGAGATTCTTTCTTAATATTCGAACTTTATTATTGAACCATTGAATAACATAAACACTTCATCATGTCTTAATTTGAAACCTAATCAATTACCATAGATTAAGGTTCTGGCCTGTTTCACGCATTTCCTATGAGGTTCATCTTTCCCCTACCAATAATACTAAAACCAGCGCTTTAAATCAATTTCAGAAACTATATCACAACCCACCTTATAACTGTTTGAATTAATATTCGAATATTATAGTTAAACCATCGCACTAATGTATATAGCAGCAGTGACTTTTGGGCCCACACCCTCATTCAACTTATAAGTAAAACTCCTTTCAATCTTCATAGCATTTCATTCCACGTCAAAGTTCCACCTTGGTAGAACTCCAAATGCCCACAACTATAATATGCCCAGCGCACAATTCATTCCATACAAGGTTCGGTTATCATCAACATAATATATGTATCAACATATATTGCGACCCCAATTCAACTGTTATGAACCATTATAATAAACCTTTGATCACTCCACGGAATAGCCTAGGCCAACACCCATATTTCATCATTCACGAATATTTAACTTGGAGTATAGAACCATAAAACCAAACATTATTAAATCTTGCCACAACTATATTATGATCCCTTTTAACATTAGCCCTCAACTATTTTCGCAACTTGCGCTCGGGCCCACATATCCAAACTTCCACATTAATACATTTTTATTAATAAAACTTGAGTTTAAATCTCCCCCATCGCATGATGTAGCGGCCTTTGGATCTCCTCCTGTCAATATCGGACGGTGACTACGAATATCGCGTGATAAATTTGCTCACCTCTTAACTTCTCCAAATCCCGCGATGTAGGTGGGTCCCAGCGTTAACCTCCCACTCACATCTAATGGTGCATGACTTATCATGCTGGTTTGGATGATCCAACAAATGTAAACCAATATCGCGTTATTTTTCTCGCAGAGGTTTAATGCTTAGAAATCACGCGATATTTGTGGTTTTTGAAAACCACCCAAGGCCACGTGTCCATCGTAGGCCCATATCGCGTTTTTATTTTGAAATCTGCTTACAGCTTTTAAATTTTGCGAAAACCATAAGTGGATTTCTCTCAACCGCTTTTACTGTTGATCAGGGTTCCATCTTCGCCTCAAGGTTCCGCCTTGCTCTTTTGACTTCACATTTTTAATACAATCCACAGTAATTCAATTCGAACATATGACAGTGCTTTGGGATAGAGCCTTCGGCATTAAATCAACACCCACTACTGTTTCCTTGAGACTTTGCGTTCGTTGGCCTGGTTTGTTTTGATGAACTACGGTTCCAATCTTGTGACTTCGCAGCCAGTCCCACATACAGCGCTACCTTCATTTCAAAGTATGAGAGAGGTCCCATGTTCTCCTTCTGTGTGCTATCCGCCTTTCACAAAGCTCCGACTTGATTTCAAGACACAGAGTCTCATTTAACTCACAAATCACTTAGTTTCATCGCAGATTTAACATTCCCAAATATCGGATGCGGGTATCATTGCTTGCGTTCTTCAATTAAAGACCAGATCTCTTCGAATTCCCCAGCGAACTCTCCACACCAGTTAAAACGCATTCAATAATTAATAGTTTCCGATTGGGCCAGTGGTATCGATTCAATTTAAATATAATTTTGATGCCAGAATAAATGCACTCAAGATCAGGGCTTCACACTACTTATACTCCTTGTCATCGACTTCTATGTACCGTAGCTTTAACACCAGAGTCGATATTGATTTATACAATCGAACCCTTTCTTGATTCACTCACCAATGCTTAACACAAATTATATCGATAGTGATTGAATTCCGAAGAGACCAGAACCCTCCAAATACAGAGTTTTATCAAAATGTATGAATCAATTGAAGTTTTAGGAACAAATTTCCTAAGAGCTTACTTCCTCTGTGGCCTGATATTCCATTCGTTGGTCCCCAATGATCTTCAAACTCGAACAACCTTTGATTCCTTTTCACACACAATAACACAAAGTCTCACATTGTTTTATACTATTACTTAGTGGAATTTGAACCTCATTTGCACACATTCACACACTCTGCAGCTATGCTCTCTGCTTCATGTCTAATGGTCTCCTTTCCCCTCTTTTGGTATTTTGCTTCTTTGTTGCTTCTGCTGGTTCAGGTGTTGCTCCTTTGCCATCTCCTTTGCCATCAATGAAAACATTTCCAACAAACCCCTCTATATTCTATTGTATATTCACCATGGAATCATGAAACAATTACAATGCACTCTTCTCACAAGAGTCTCTTGCACTCTCACAATTGTCTCACACTGACCCGGACAAAATTGACTAAAGTTGCAGGGCCGAAATCTGGAGTGAAGTTGTAGAGGGTCAAAGTTTTGAAGATTCCTTAGAGATATCTTGCTATGGGGTTGACTTGGTGCTTGGGAGGATTTTTGGCTTTGGTCTTTTGGTCTTGGAAGTCTCATTCTAATAATATTCTATAATAAGAGAAGCATTATTTTTGGGTTTTCCCCTTGGAGGGTTTTTTCCTTGTCTTGGAGCCTATATCTTGTGTACTTTGTTTCATTGTGATCTTAATTGTCTTGGTAATTTCTTTATGAACAAATAAAAATAAGTAATAAAATCCCAGCTAACATAAAAAATAATTATCAAGTAAGGAAATTCAACAATAATATGCAAATTCCTCGATTTTCAAATAGAATGGATGCTTTAATATGCCACTTTGTCTCATATTTGATAAACCGATATATAACTTGAGTATGCGACCTATGGAGAAATATTATACAAAGGTTGAATAATATCATAAGGTATTCTAAAAAATGCTTCATCCATCGAAGGTATCTTTCAATAAATTTTCTAAAGTATACCTATATTGCAATGTGTTGTTGGAATTATGGCTAATATGTTGTCCTTGATATAAACCTACATGTAAAATATGTCCTTGATGTCAACTTGGTTATAATATGATGTGTTATAGAACTGTTGAAGATGACATGAATGATGTTACAAGAATTATAGAGGATAAGGAAAGAATATTGACAACTTAGTCACATGATGCATGAAAAATGTGAAGTTTGAAAAGTATACAAGATCCATGTGAAGAAGAATTGTTTACATGATATTGCCAATGAAAATTAAAAAACCAGGAGCTTTTCCCATGTTAATCTCCCATAGTATTGTGATGACCACATCTATTTGATCCTGCTAACAATTATTGACAACATTACCAAAGGATTTGCATGTAGTATTGGTAAGGAAAATAAATATATAAGGAGAAGGAGGTCAAGGAGTTATGTGTTTAATGTATTGAAGCATTCATGTGTGATTTGATCTAAAACAAGTGTGCACCAAGGAGCAAGGGGATGGCTTAGATCTGATAGATTTTAAAACGGATGGACATGCTTGATTGATTTGCAAATATTTAAGTTGCTAACCAATGCAGGATCAATGATTATAGTTGAGCTATGATCTAAATGTCTGTGTAGAGATCTGTGATTTTGACAGTGAATTATGCAGAATGTGTGGTTGACATGGTTTGTGTTTGAAAACATGATTTAATTCAATGAGTTGAGATCTGTATGCGAGTCAGATTCCTGAATAATGCATACATACATGGATCTGCCTAATAATAGTCACGTATACACTATAAAGTGTTTTATTTCTGCTTAATGTAGTTTGTTATCTATTTTTCTTGCTACTGAGTAATTTTTATGATGATGGTAGATTTTTTTTGAACAGACATTATGGTTTGTATTTGGTTTTCAGCAGTATGATATTTGTATGCAGGTATTCTGCATAAAATTTCTATAATGACAGTCACATATATGTTATAGGGTTTGAAGTGTTTCTTATTATACAATATTTTTTCACACTCCACTTTGTGTCGTCATGCCACCAGTGTCGCAAAATATGTTCTCCATCAAACATGCCTATAACATCCATGAGGAAGTGGATGAAGACTTGATTTAAAAACATTTTAAAAATTTTGTCAAAAACATTGTTTTACAATCCCAACGCGTTCTTCACTACTAATGATGCGTGTTTGTCACCTTTTGCACCACTTATTTCTAGTGGTGGCAGCGCGGATTTTGTCAGGAAAATCTGAGCTGGTCCTCTTCATGAAGTTCTTGCCAAAATGGAGGAGAATCTTCCCTTACTATAAGACTCGAGAACAATGACGTGGTTTCAGGTTGTTGATGATAGGAACAAGACCTCCCATTCATGGCCATGGATCCTATTTCCATGGATATTTCCCTTAATATGTGGAACTCCTCCCACCTTTTATGGATCCTCAACTCCCTCTCCTTCCCTATAAAGGAAACCCCTACCATCTACTCTTGGTTGGTTTCCATCCTATGAGTTGAAGCATGCCCAATTGATGCCCATTTGTGAAGGAATAAGTTGTTTGAAGAGTGAAGGCTAGGACTTGGAGTCTCACTCGAAGGAGGAATCCAACATCAAGGATTATGGTTGTATTTCTCCCTTTATCATTGTATTCATAATAAATTATGTGTTTCCTTTCCATAAATTTGTCTGTTATTACATGTTTATTGTAATGTTCCTTGATCTGCTACATAGCTTTACTAGAGATTGTTATGCTTTGTATTTGTTTATTGCCTCCACTTGTTCTTCCTTGCAAGCATTCATATTCACCAATGGAGAGGATATCATGAGCATGGAAGAGAAAGAAGCAAGGTTGACACCAAAGGCAAGAATTAGCATCAGAAAGAGGTAGGAAAGATATGCTCCTTCATTTTTTTCTAGCATAAGTTAGGAAAGGTTGCACATATTTGTACCGTTTGTTGCTAGATCCTCCCATTAGGACAAGGGGGGCCGTTTCTTTTTGCAAAAAGGATTTCTTGCGCAACACTACTTGGTGATGAAAACTGATTATTTTTGTATTATTTTATGTTGATTTTCAAGGATGTCTTGACGAGGATGGTTTAAATATGATAGTACTGATTAATGATTTTTTATTGACTTTGAGCTTATTCAATGAATTTATTTGGTTGTGGCTTGGTATATTGGAATATTAGTGATTACTAGTGCAATAGTATGATCTATTTTCAATGATTCAATATTGGTATTCAATGATTCAGTGGTTGGTTCAACGGTTCAATGATTCAGTTTTGGTATTCAGCGATTTGAGATCTATATTCTTAAACACACACATGATAGACAAGAGATATGAAAGATAAAGTGTTGAATTACATTTACTATTCACAATAGTGTATATTTATACATTTTTCATGATCATTGGATTCATCTTCCAAGGTCTCTTGGACTCCAATGACTATTCAAATTCCACACCATAATCCTTAGTGTATTAGGTGTCCAACATTCCCCCCCTTAATTCGAAGGGGTATATACTAGTCAAAGAAGATATTTTTAATACAAAATTTGCAACCAATGGTTGAATGTGCTCTCTAAAAATGTGACATAAGGTTGGAGAACTAAAGTTATTAACCGGTGGTAGTTTAAGGTTGGCCACCAACAATGGAATGCATAGTGAAATTCCCTAAACTCTTCCAAATCTGGCTAGAAGTTGAATTCTTCTGCTAGAGGAAGTGCTCCCAATTTTTGTGAAAAGAAAGACCTTTGGGTATCAACCTAGAATGCTTAGTGTGATTTCCATAACTCTTCCAAATCTAGCAAGAAGCTGAAGTATTATGATAGAAGAAGTGCTCCTTAATGCTTTTAAAAGGGAGACAATCAACCTAGAAAAGGGATTTCTTCAACCTACGGAAAAATGGGAGAACCTCAACCTAAAAAGGGAGGTATCAACCTGCGATGGTTTAAGGAAGGCCACCAACCATATTCATGCTCAGTGGCTTCTGAGTCTCTAGATACAACTATAAATCTAGGTAAGTTTGTCTCTGACTATAGGCTCAGGCAGCAGGTTCATGTTGTGGCTCAGGCTTGCTTGATTTATCTTTGAATCTTGTATATGGACATAAATTCCCCTCCTATCATATACAAGGTGAGAACATGAAGAGAGATCATCAGCATGAATTTTCAATACTCTGGAACAAATTCTATGATATGAGTGGAATATCTTCTTTATTTTTGAAGCCCATTACCAAGAAGTGATCCATCCAAGGAGAATATATGTTCTTGTAGGAGGCTTGTTTCTGAAGCATTTGTTTGAATGATGAGTGTGTTGATCACATTGATTACAAAGATTAAGATCAAAACAATGATATTCACATGGTCAACATTGTGACAATGTTGGCATTCGACAACCTATTGTGAAGGAGGAAGAGGAGAAATATCTAATGAATATGAATCATCATGAAGAAATCCAGCACTTTGAAATTGAATGGGATTTGAATAGTTTGGATTATGAAAGAACACGTCCCCATCATATCGAGGACATTTTTTGTGTTTGTTGCTAACAAGCTTTTCTCAAGGTTTGATGATGGGTTTGGGAAGTGCAGTCTTAACTTTTGCATATGTATGCAACTCTGCTCCTGAAATGGGCTTAGTGATCTGAACAATTTTTAGCTACTAATGGGATTCAACTTCATTCTCAAAAAGGGGATTGTTATGAACAAACACAAGTTTAGAATGATGTATTTTCTGTTGTAATTCATCTCGTTGAGGTTGTGACTCAAGCTGCAAGAAGTCAATATTTTCTTGTGCCTTTTACAAACATATTCTAATGTCAAAAAGAGTTTCCTTGCCAATTTTTACCATCCCATCAACAATGGACTGTATCAAGCTATTTAATAAATCTAATACAATGCTAATTAGAACCATTTTCGCTTACAAAAAAATAGTACTAAAGCAAATTTCATTTTTGTAAGGTAAAAAAAAATGGAAATTAATAGACTGACTTGGATAAAAGTCTCTAAACTATCAAAAGTTGCAACGATGAGGCGATGTATCTAAAAAAATAAAAATCCATCATACAAATTGTCTGCAATTGTCTTCACAATAACTGAAAAAATAATGTTTGAATAAAACTTCAACTCATAGCAGCACATAAGTGAAAGGTAAATAATCTAAGGCACATATATGTAAAAGGTCTGACTTATCACAATAAATCCTACCACACACACACACACACAGATATATATATATATATATATATATATATATATATATATATATATATACCATCTCCTATGTAAACCAATACTCGTCACATAAATTATTTCCAACTAGCATAAAACTAAAGAATTCCTTAATACCCATATAACATATGCCATATAAATAGACCATCACATACCATATACACGATATTCATAACCCAACACATATATGATGATATACCATATAATGACCAGAGTATGTTCTAATGGTTCAATATATATATATATATATATATATATATATATATGAATGGTTTATATATATCGACTTCAATCATGCCATTCAAAACCATTATATAGCTTACATCCCACCGAAAGGAACTCAATGCATAAAGGGAATATAAGTACCATTCAACTCTTCAAATATGATACATATAAGCGTCATTTACCAACCATATGCACTTTCTTATCATTGAAAAGACTTTTATATTCAATGCACCATATAAAAATTCAATGCACATGATTCGTATGGCACACAGGTTCCAATGCATATCATATCTAAAATTTGAAGTTCAATGCACATACCACTACTCAAAATACGTAAATGACTAATTTCTTCAAGGAAATTTGATCTTCAATTACATGTTGGGTGTGTGGGTTATATTCTTTCCACGACTAGCCTCAGGTGAGAATCAGGGGTAAGAGAGGGTTTCAGACCCCCCTATTGGGGGTTTTCAGGGGGGTGGCATCCCCCCTGCACAGGGTACGAGGCAGTGCCCCGGGGAAAAAATTTTGGACCCTATATTAGGTGGGTGAACCTACTTATGGTTTTCTGCATGGGTTTGCACATGGTTTTGGGCATCATGGTTTTCTGCCCATGGTGTTTTGTAGTTCTAGTCAAGGGAACTACGATTATGTTCTAATCTAGGGTTAATGGATTTGGGTTTATGAATGCTTTAGCATGTATATATATGTGTCGTAACATTGAACGGAATATAATGAAAAAAATCAAGTTGGTAGTCTTGGATTTGGGATCCAAGGGAAAATATTTGTGTATATTTCTTTTATGTTTTATGCTCTCACCATTTTTTATTTTTTATTTTTAAAGTTCGTTTGAAGATAATTTATGTCTAGGGTTAAAACCTACATTACAATTGTAATAATCTTCACAATTGGAGCCGGTGACTCCACAAATAAATAGCCATGAATGTGACCAAATAAAATTGAATGTGAATTAATTGTTCTTGGAACTGATCTTTAATGTTCTTTTAAAGTAGAAAAATAAAACGTCATCAGACTGCAAACACACCAATGCACATACCATAACACAGACTCAATGTAGAGTAGAAAAAACTATTCACCAACACAATACACCATTTGAACCAATGCTTTCAATGTGCAGATGTTTAACACACATATAAAAATCATCATTCAACATTGTATTTAGTATACACATCCATAAAAACTTCGATTCACATGAGTGACACAATCAATGCAAAGAACACACATCGTACCAACGTATACCACTATTTCAATGTTCCATTCACACCATTCAAAGTTCCAACAAATTCTCACAATATTCAATGATTTTTAATTTATAGGTTTGACCATATTTTAGCACAAACAACCAATATACACCAGCCTTCAAAAAAAGAATGCAAAGGGGCAATGTATATGCATTGTCAAAGGCAAAGAACAATCTAGAGAATATGGTAGTGTATAGGGTTACGACATAATAATGCAAAGAAACTGAAATCTTGTTAAGATGGCAGAGGGACAATGCACAATAATAAATAGGAATACACATAATAATGTCAATTCTGACAAGCAGGAAGACCGAACTGACATATAAAGAGAGGCCACAAAATCAATGACTCATATTAGAGTAGGGTAGGAATTCGCTCCCTATGATACCATATTAAACACACACATGATAGAAAAGAGATATGAAATATAAAGCATTGAATTCCATTTGATATTCACAATAATGTACATTTATAAATTGTAGATTATTTTTGGATTCATATTCCAAGGTACTTTAGACTCCAATGATTTTTCAACTTCCACACCATATCCCTTAGCAGATTACGTGTCCAACATGTATGCAGGTTTTATGCACATAAAGCGCGTATATATGTGGATACCTTTTAAAACAATCGTTTATATATTCTAAGGTGAATTTGATCAGAGCCTGTAATGATATTAGATTGGTTCTGTGTTATTTTTATGGTTGTCAAGGATATGGTATTTCATAGTGAGGTTATTGGTTTACTTAATTAGTGATTGGTGGAAGAATTTTTTGTTGGTATCTTGGTTTGATCAGTGATTTATTGTAGAGAAATTTGATCAATATTATGTTCCCTTTAACCCCAATCTCAACTGGGCCTCCCTTTATAATGAATTATCAATTAACTGATTGACCACTACTTGTGAATTAAATCTGACTTAATTCACTGGACCTATCACTAGATCATCTCTCAGTTAGAACTAGTTAAATTGATTTTAACTCAAATAATTGAGTTAACTAATTACAACTCACAAATAATTGTAACTAGACCCCCTAAAACTTAGAGTGGACTCTACATGCCTCCATTTTGACCCAAAACTATAATTGACTAAGCTAACTAAGTCTTCCTGACTCAATTAACACATAGAAGTTGTCTTGTAATGTGGAATTACAATTTACTTCTAATTTAATTAAGGGAAAATTAAATCAGAAGCCTCATGGGTGCCATTTTCAATATTTCTTGTTGCCAATTTCAACACTCCCTCTCAACAAGAAAGGACTTAAACTCTATCCGAATTCGGTAACTTTGGAATGTTCTACATGCAACACTTTATCTCTAGTGTTGTTTCTCCTGCAACTTCTGAAACTGAAAAGCATCCAAACTAACTCGATATGATGCATTTTTCATCAAATTCTCTAGCTGCTACTAGTTATTGAAATGTCTACTGAAAACTCTGTGCTAATGCCTACTCTGCATCTATTCCATCTGCACTACTGCCAAATCTGATATGCGCTCCGGAATCTGAAATTTCTCACTTTGATATTTTACTGCATCAATTGCTAATGATCCATCATGTTACTATGTACTGTGGATCCTCGTAGCTAGGTATTGATCCATGAGACAAGACATCTCAATGGACCCTACCCAAATTTATTCTCTTGGGATTATGAATTCACATCGCCCCACCTCTCACCTAGAGGTATGGCTGCATGTGCTCCTTCTTCCCATTTGGCTCAAAATTTCCCCCTTTTGGAGGTCTCTGCTTGAGTGGATTCCTCCACTCGGTCTCCTCTTTGCTTCTCCAATTGTGGTCGATTCGCAACCTTCTGAGATTACTTCTGAGGCTGCATGTTGAGAGGTAATTTATGATCCCTCTCAACCACCAAGTCTCTAACCTCTGATTTTTTCCTCAAATATTTGCATGCATCTTCAACCTCGAGATAAAACAGGTTCTTGACTCGTACATCGATTTGTTTCACCCATCCTGTGGCGATGTGTCTAAGGAAAACCTTTCATTTTCTAAAGATCACGTCATACCCACAGTCTTCCAATACCACTAGGGAATAAATATTCTTATTTATTCCTGGAACATATAAAACATCTTTGAGTCTTAGAGGACAGCTAGACTCCCACTAAAAGGTAATTGTATCTACATCGGTCGTGGTATACCTCTTGTCATATCCAAATTCTATGTTCTACTGGAGGTCCTTCTCCTCCAAGTCACTGAAGAGATCTATATTCCTCGTCATATGGAATGAGGCATCATTGTAAAGATACCACATGCATCCAATTATAGTTTTGGTCATGCATGCAATGAGATTAAAATCAAGCTCAAACTGTGGAGCTGGAGCTTCACCCGCTGCTGAAATTGCGGGCTCTTTCTTGCTTTCCTTTTGTGTAAATTTCGTGGCATAGTGCCCGTACTCGTGACAATGAAAACACTTCACCTTGGACAAGTATCTCTTGCCATATTCACCTTGGGACTTCTTTCCCTTAGCTTTCTTGCCTTTTCTGACTAATGAAAAATCTTCTTCATTGTCTTTGGAATAGGTCCCGTCTTCAGTGCTCTGCCAAAAATATTATTGTACCAAGCCGAGCCACAATCGCTCCCACTCTGGTAACTTCTCCCTCCCATTTACCGAATCCCAGTAGTTGTTCCAACTCTTGGGAAGGCCTAGAAGTTCTAGGCTAACCAAAGTATTCTCAGGAATTTTTACACCAACACTTCCAAGCTCATCTCGACATTGAGTGAACTTCACCAAGTATTTTTGTATTGTCTTGCCCTCCTCCAACTTTGTTTTCTCAGCTTGTTTTTTAGTGCCAACTTCCTGTGGTCGCTGATATTCTGAAACATATTTTTTAAGGCCTTCAACATAGCATATGGAGTTTCCTTTCCATGGAGGTTCAAGACAATATGATCTCGAACTCCTTCTAACATAATCCTTCTTGCCTTTGCTACATTCTTCTTCCATGCATCAAGATTTTGGGCATCTGCTGCTACGGGCTTGGGAATATCATTGTCTATGAATTCTTTCAGACTGTCGTCATCCAACACTTCTACCATATTTTCCTTCCATGATATGTAATTTTAACTACCCTTAAGGGCATATTCGAGTCTCAATCCATAGAAATACATCGTGATCTGATGATTTGATTCACTTGTTCAACACAAACTCGAATTATTCTCTTCTATTGTGATTCCTGCTACTATTATACCATGTAGAAATTTATAAATATATTCAATTGATATTGTAATGTACTTAAACAAAATACTGGATCAATTCTACAATTTGCGAAAACCAAATTCGACTGCACAATAACACAACAAGTAAGAGAAATAAATCATCAATCGCACAACACAAGATGTATATGGGGAAATAAAGTGCTCAAAACCCCGCTATATATAGATTGCATAAATTCAAGTTCATGAAACAATACTATGCTATTTCCCTTCTTTAGAAACCTCTGCACTCTGCAAATTGTCTCACTCTGATCTTTGGCTTAATCTAAGCAAGTTTGGTCCAATATTTAACCACTTGCTTGCCTCTACCTGGCCAGCCTTGCTTATGCATTCCTGGGCTAATTGATCCCCTATTAATTAGGAAATTTACATCCAAGACTTCCTAATGACCTCATGCATGACCTCAATTCTACAAGCTACAACTTGCAAGGAAGCTCCAACTCCCATCTATTTTCTACAGGCTACAACCTACAAGAGGCTCCTACCTCAGCCAGCTACAACTGACATCTATCAATAAACAACTTGATATGGAAGCACCAACTTCCTCACTCTTTCAAAACCCACATGCTGATTTACCTGGATATTAGCGCAGTTCTATTCCTTTTTCACTTCTGTCCACTAGCCTTCATATCTGCCTTATATCATCTTTGAGTCTTCACAACTTCTCTATCTGCTCTTCCTTCTTCTTACCCACTCTGTCTCAATTCTCCATTCTCTAACCTCTTTATGCATATCTATGAGATATCATTTATAGAGTTCACCTCTTGATTGTTTGTATTCTACAGGGAATTTGAAGTGAACAGCCATGACTCTTTTACTTTTGCCTTCTCATTTATTTTTCCATCTCATTCAGAAAAATATAACAATATGTACAAATTTCAATATTACAGTGGAGTTTTGTTTGCCTACGGAGACTTTCCTTTGCATCACAAACAATATAAAATCAATTAAAACATTTACATTTACATCTGTATCTGATATATCTCATTCAACCCTTTCAGTTCTTGGCTCACTGTGTGCTTGTATTTTTTGTTGCTGTCATTGGCTATTTCAGTTTCTTCTTACTCTCCTGCTTTCTGTGCATGTACCCTTATCATACCCACATTCTCCAAGTTTACTATGTATATAAAAATGCATTTCTGATTTATGTTCTAAGTCTGGCAGTTGTATCAATGCTGAAGCTAATTTCTTTTTCCATCACTATGTTAAAATCCTGTTATAACTCACACACACATTCCCAAATCTCAAAGCTGCATATAAAATGCATGCAAATTCCTACCCAAATAAATTCACAATTTGGCAATTTCACAACATTGACGCGGAGGCACTTTTCTTCAATTTCTGATTATGAAACCAAACGTAGGAACCCACTTAATCCAAAGTCTCCACCTTTAATTCATTTCCACATGAAAGCACTTTTTAATAGTCTTATCATAAAACCTTTGGATTAATTAACTTTCGGCATTGTATTGTAACTCAGGCTTTAATAAATTAAATCCAATGGTTATAATAATCTATTTTTTTTCAACTTTAACTCTAAGGCTTATAAACCAATAAACCATCACTACTACATTTGGCAGAAATTCCGACACTTGGTTCCGACGCTTTTGACCAAATGTCGGAAATTTCCCCAAATTTTTTCCATCCCGCCCGAAACCGTCGCTATACCGACGTTTATAGAAAAGTGTCGCAATACCGACACTTAGAAAAGTGTCACAATTGCGACGTTTGGAGGAAGACGTCGCAATTGCGACACTATGGCCCAAAGCATCGCTATTGAGATGACTCCAATCGTCGCAAGTGCGACACAATGTCTAGGTGTCGCCATTGCGACGTTTAGGTTCCCGTCGCAATAGCGACGCTTTTTCCGTCGTCGGTATAACGACACTTATATGCGCGCAACATAAAAATACGAAACTTATATGTGCGCTACATAAAAATTCAAAACTTATATGCACACTACATAAAAATGATTTTATTGTTTCGTATGCGTCGCAATAGCTACATTAACGTTTGATATGATGCGCGCATTCGCCCTCCGCTCTTGCAGAACAACATTCGCCCTCAGCTCTTGCAGAACAACATTTGCCCTCAGCATTCGCGCTCAGCTCTTGCAGAATAGCATTTGCCCTCAGCATTCGCCCTTAGCATTCGCCCTCAGCTCTTGCAGAACAACATTCGCCCTCAGCTCTTGCAAAATGGTAAGTTCCTACTGTATGCCCTTCCTCCTATAGTAGGGTTGACTCTATTTGGGTTTTTTTGGTCAATTCCATTGGATTGTGTTAGGCTGTAGGGTTCTCTGTAGATGTCAAGAATCAAGATTCAATACCCTCTATTATCTTTATCACCCAATACAAGATTTAAATTTTTCCCAAAGAAACGCTTATTAATTTGGCAGCCATTATTTCTCCCTGCTTTAAAAACCCTACATTTAAATGAAAACAAGCATTGCATTTCAGCTACAAAAATCTATTAGTGTTCAAAGGTACATGTGTGCTACATTAACGTCTGATATCACGCGCGCATTCTCCGGTCTGATATCTTGCACGCATTCGCCCTCCCACGGGTTCCCCGCCCTGCGTGCGCACCCGCCCCGAGCTCTTGCGTGCGCACCCGCCCCCGCGCATTCGCCCCAGCCCCGTGCACGCATTCGCCCCGGATTTTCCTCGCCTCTTTCTGAATAGAATTCGCCTCTCGCATTCGCCCTACCTTGCGTAACAACATTTTCCCCGCATTCGCCCTCAGTTCGCCATGATTTTATTGTTTCGTATGCGTCGCAATAGCTACATTAACGTTTGATATGATGCGCGCATTCGCCCTCCGCTCTTGCAGAACAGCATTCGCCCTCAGCTCTTGCAGAACAGCATTTTCCCTCAGCATTCGCGCTCAGCTCTTGCAGAACAGCATTTTCCCTCAACATTCGCCCTCAGCGTTCGCCCTCAGCTCTTGCAGAACAGCATTCGCCCTCAGCTCTTGCAAAATGGTAAGTTCTTACTGCAGGCCCTTCCTCCTATAGTAGGGTTGACTCTATTTGGGTTTTTTTGGTCAATTCCATTGGATTGTGTTAGGCTGTAGGGTTCTTTGTAGATGTCAAGAATCAAGATTCAATACCCTCTATTATCTTCATCACCCAATACAAGATTTAAATTTTTCCCAAAGAAACGCTTATTAATTTGGCAGCCATTATTTCTCCCTGCTTTAAAAACCCTACATTTAAATGAAAGCAAGCATTGCATTTCAACTAAAAAAATCTATTAGTGTTCAAATGTACATGTGTGCTACATTAACGTCTGATATCACGCGCGCATTCGCCCTCCGCTCTTGCAGAACACCATTCGCCCTCAGCATTCGCCCTCAGCTCTTGCAGAACAGCATTCGCCTTCAGCATTCGCCCTGAGCTCTTGCAGAACAACATTCGCCCTGAGCTCTTGCAGAACAGCATTCGCCCTGGATTCGCCCTCAGCTCTTTCAGAACAGCATTCGCCCTCAGCTCTTGCAGAACAGCATTTTCCCTCAGCATTTTCCCTCAGCGTTCGCCCTCAGCTCTTGCAGAACAACATTCGCCCTCAGCTCTTGCAAAATGGTAAGTTCTTACTGCAGGCCCTTCCTCCTATAGTAGGGCTGACTCTATTTGGGTTTTTTTGGTCAATTCTATTGGATTGTGTTAGGCTGTATGGTTCTCTCTAGATGTCAAGAATCAAGATTCAATACCCTCTATTATCTTCATCACCCAATACAAGATTTAAATTTTTCCCAAAGAAACGCTTATTAATTTGGCAACCATTATTTCTCCCTTCTTTAAAAACCTTACATTTAAATGAAAACAAGCATTGCATTTCAACTACAAAAATCTATTAGTGTTCAAATGTACATGTGTGCATCACTTGTGTAGGGTATTCCTTTTCCACTTTCACATTATCCAAGAATGTGTGCAATATAGTTCATATTTTTTTGTGATTTAGATTGTCTTGAAAAAGGAAAGGTAAATTATTTCCCATGGAAAAAGAAGGTTTTCCCTTTTTATAGGTTGTTTGGACTTACGTGGAAAAATTTATGGTATGCCTTTCATATTATGTAGTTTAAATTTGAATTAATAGATTATTCTACATGAAAATATAATTACCTATGTGATGTCCTTCATCACTAATTAAAATTATAGGGTTTCAATTTCCTAGACTCTAACTCATCTGATGCTAAATTCTAGGTTCCCGTTGGTGGATCACTCTTCCATTGATTTCCTTTCCCTCTGGATCTTGTCATACTTTAAAAGTCATCAATGATACATATATTATTTCAGGTATCCCAAAAGGCTTTATAGTAGAACATATTGTGAAGTTTTTTTGACACTTGAGGATTCTTTTAGAACTGCAACGCGGTCTATGCTATCGAGTTATATACCAAGCAACTTGTCCTTAATAACCACACTATGAGGTAGGTTCAACCAATTTGAACTTGTTGGGACATAGCATATGAAGTTGTGTGATGAGTCCATATCACAGGTCTATTATGGTGAGAAAAGTGAAGACACGTAATGATAGTTATTATGTTAACATTACTAGAAACATTTTCAAAATTATCCATGCTATCAAGATGTCAAAATTCCAGGCATTAGGTGTCAATACTCGTACCTAATAGATAATAATAATAATATAAAAAAATCACAACTTTATTCTTGAAATATGATTGTTACACATTGGTAACCTAGTTCATGAGTTACTATCACCCAAAGATTGCCAAACAAACTTAAAATATAAATTAAACCAACATGAGAATCCAACTAAGGGTTTCTCGACAAAATCATGCCATAACCTAGCATTTTGAAACCCAAATTTGAATCCATCATAAGTAATACAATGCAAACTCGGATGGATTTTCAATGCATGTTTGCATGCTACACTTATTCTCTGTCTAGATATCATTTTTTAAATGGAACCATTAGTCAAGCCCACAGTCCTTTTTATGTGAAAAATTTCAGCTCTATTTTAGCTCTTTTTTGCTCCACCACCTCCATAAACCAGTGTTACACGGGGTCTCGCCCCCCCACCTAGGGGTCTAGATTCCTCGCCCCCTCACGCTCCGAGGTCTTGGGGACTTCTAGGGGATGTTTCCCTCACGCCCCCTCATGCCCCCGCACACTCCCTTTCACGCCCCCTCACGCCCCCTCACACCCCCCTTCACGCCCCCTCACGTCCCCTCACCGCCCCTTTTAGTTTATGGTTTCGTGTTAAAAGTTGATGTGCCACTTAGCATATTTGAGAATCCAAGTGATTCTGATTCAGATGGTGACATGGTTGATCTTGATATATTTGTGCAGAAGTTGGATGCAGAGACTAGTGGGGCATTAACTTGAGCATTTATGCTCATTTATCAGTATGATGATATCATTTGATATTCATATGTTATGTTTTATGTTTTATGTTTCAGACATAACTTATTTGCGTTTAAGTTTTATGTTTCAGATTTGAGTTGTAAACTTCAGTTTAAACTCTATTTTGAATCTTGATATAATATGTCATATGATATCTTAAACTTTATTTTCATTGTACATTGTTAGTAGTTACATTAATGATTATATAGTTACAAACTTACAAACTTACATGCATGATCGTATGATGTATGTTTTAACTTTTAACTTTTAAATTTGTTTCAATTATATGATTCATCATTCATCGATTTGTAATTTTATCATTTATGATTTATCTTTCATGATGCAAGTGTATGATGACTGTATATACATTCCTTGCAAAAATATAGTTACATTTTAAATATTAAATTTTATAATTTTTATGACCCCGACGTCTCCCCACGTTTCCTGAAAATTGGTAGGGAGCTTTTGCATAGGCCGCTCCCGCGCTCCCTCGCCCCCTCGCTCCCACCTCCAGGGGACTTGGTGGAACATTGCCATAAACATATGCAAACATATATCATGATCTTGGAATTCCATTACATATGTATGTACCAATGTTCCATAATCATGCCCCATCATCAATTTAAGAAATTTCCATTGAATATCAAATTATGGAGGGGGGGGACTTTTTGCTGCAACATTTGGCTCAAAATCAGGGACCATCTCCGTATGAGGTGAATGAGAACTATAGATATTTGAAGAAGTAGATTAGTGCCTTTTCCTCTGGCCATGGAGTCATATACAATCATCCATCACAAAAATTTGGCTTTGTTCATTCTCACCTTGAAAGTTGCAAAATTTCATGCCCTAATTGAAACGACACTAAATTTGAAAGATATAATAAAAATGCAAGCTAGAAGTGCCCTATTAATACAAAGGGAAAACCTTCCTACCTACCCTAACTGAGATAAATTCTGATTGAATAGGAAACATGATATTTCCTATGGAGTTGATCCAACAACTTGTTAAATGTATGGGACTAAATCATGCATTTGATTTCCAGGGAAACATGCGTATGAAGAGAAAAAGTGCAGAATTAATGGAAAATCCATACATGCCACTTATAAAAACTACACCGAAAGGTCAAAAAATACTTAAGGCCTTAACTTAATTTGAATCCAAAAATGACAAAACAGGATTAGTGAAAACACGAGAGTGGTGTGGGTGAACAACATAAATAAAAAGTGAAAATACCTTTCCCCAAGATGCCTTTGTCACCGTTGTATGAAAACATGTTTTCCTTTCCATTTATACATGCAAGTGAATGCATTATAGGTATGGTGTTTTCCCAGAATAGGAGAAGCCTACTTAAATATATCATTCGTGGATTGAATGTTTGGGTGCCTTAATGTGCAATGACATGTTTCCAGGACTGAATTCAATGCAAGGCATATTTGAAACTCTAACTCTGTCTTTCGGTGTCTTATTAGAAATTATTTCAGTTTTCATTTTGTGTTTTCAAGTTAGATATTGTTTTAAAGTTTTTACATTTATAATTTTATTGCAATGTGGCAGACTGATCAGGGCAGTACAGGAACAACCCCGAGACGGGATGATCGCGGAAAGAGGCCAGCGGAAGAACATGTAAAGTGCCAGCATTGCTCTATCTTCAGGTATTTTAGTTATTTACATAACTGAAATAATATTAATTTTGTTCAAATATGCAGACACCTAGCCATGGTACGCCTGATGATTCCCTCTTTGAGGAAGAGCTTTCTTCATCCCTATCTCCAATGTTGTTGTTGCAAAAAAAGGCACGAGATGCAAGGTCGGAATTTAATGCTTTGATAGATGCGCCTCAAACACCTGAAACAGAAGAGAGGATACAACATCTTATGAGGCAGCTAAATAGATATCAGGTAATAATAAAAAAGTCAAAAGGATATTTTTTTTGTTCTGCATGAGATGAATTGTGATAGTTTGATTTTTAATTTTTACATTGACTAAACTAACAAAAAGTTCTTTTGTATGTAGCGTTTTCTGGCATTTGCTGAACCCGGTGTTGGTGGTAGTGGGACACAAGGGCAAGAGATTGCCTAACAACCCTCTCGTACACCTTCTACTCCTTTAGGTGCTAGCCAAGAAACACAACCTGCCCAAGCAGACTCCCAGCCAACCATTGAACGTGTTGGCAATGATGAGGCTGATATGGCCAACTACATTATTGCGTTTCATGGAGCTACACGTGTCAGCTCCACAGGGACCATTAATGGCACGTTGTTGGTGAACGATGAGGGTGTCCCTATAAAGCATGTACAACTCCCAGGTAAATTTTAATATTTTAACTATTTCATGTACTTTATCTAAAACATATTTATCAGGATTTTTATTTTTAAATTAATGATAATATCTTCTTTTTCTTTTGGTTTTATTCTGTGTAGGAAACAATGAGTTCTACAGGATTCTGGAGAGCCATGCGTTGGTAATTTTTTGCCCAACCATACGTACAGGGTGGAATTCCCAGAATTCCAACCTGAAAAAAGAACTTTTAGATTATCTAGAAGCCCTTTTTGGGGTCGGCACATTTGACAGAAAAGCGGTGGCTTAGGTAGCCGGCAAATATTTGAAATATACCAGGGACACCTATAGGATGCAATTGCAATTTAACCCTAGATATGAGCGTCCTCTCGCAGTTTCAAAGAGTGAGTGGAGAGCACTCATCCATGACGGAAAAGAGAAAAGGGCAAAGAAAGAAGGAAAAATGCCAACTGGACCCCCAAGGTAAATTACAACTTTAATTCAATAGCTTTAATTTTCTTTATGTCTAAAATAAAAGTGTGCTACGTCATATCTGACTTCAATCTTTTGATGCTAGGTTGCTTGACACCTCAAAGGCAACCAAAGCTAGGATTGAGAAAAAGGGCCATCACAAGCTCGGCCAGGGTGGCTACTTGAAATTAGCTGCAAGAATTGTAATTAAGTAGCTAAACATCTTATAATTAATTGTATCGCCTTCCAACTTTTTTGTAATCCTATCAAATATGATTAAAAATACACAATCATATGTAATGTAGGGTGATGACTTCGGAACATAAACTACAAAGGAAGATAAAAATATCGCTTTCCATTTCGGCTATCAAGCCGTAGTTGAATGTCACAGAAGCTTGGGGCAGGTCCCAAGATCCAGAATGCCTGATAAGGTAAAACATTAACCTTTCAATATGTTTGTTTTCGTCCATAAATTTAATGTCTAACAACTTTTTTTAAATCAGGGGAGTAGCACTACCGACGAGGCAAATAACCCAGTTTTAGAGCCAGATGTAGATGATCCTCTCGTGCAACCTGATCATTGTAGTGGGGACCAGCCCGACAATGCTGCTATCAGTGAGGGCCGTGACGGTAATTAATTTCCACTTATAATTTTTTCTAATTATACCTTGATGGTTGTCCTTATAACGTTTTTTTGTTTAAATGACAGAGAATGTTTCCCTTGAGGATCTTACCACCAGAGAGGAAGACAGGGCAACAGTCCCAACGGCGACAACTGGTGCACCAGGTAAATAATCTCATTGCAATTTTTTTTATTAATATTAACGAACTAGTTCAATGATATTTAAAAACTGACAATTAAAATTTAATATTTTTTTTTTTTGTAGGCGATGCCCCGTCACTGGATGAGACCAGACATCGTGACTACGCAACTAGGTCAGCGCCGACAACTGGTGCACCAGGTAAATAATCTCATTGTAATTTTTTTTATTAATATTACCGAACTAGTTCAATGATATTTAAAAACTGACAATTAAAATTTAATATTATCTGTTTTTGTAGGCGATGCCCCGTCACTGGATGAGCCCAGACATCGTGAATACGCAACTAGGTCGGCAGTGCGGGTTGAAAGGCACGAAACAGGAGTAGAGCACGATGATATTGATGATGTAATTAGGAGCTTTAAAAATAGGAAGAAGAAAAAGAAAATTTGATAATGTAAAATATTATATTATTATAAGACAAACATTACCATACTTGGAACGTTTTTTGCGTTATATAAAAAACTCATTTATCATACTATTTTTATGTCAAGCATTAATTGCAATGTTTCCTTGCATAATTTTTGTTGAATTGTTTTTTTATTAGTTATTGAATATTTTTTTTTTTATGCTCATGAAAGTAAAAAATGAAATATAGATTGGGTATTAGGGAATTGAGATTGATGTGAAGGGGGGGGGAGGGGCCATAGGAGCTTCCACCTTCACGTGGTTGGCCCTGTTTAGTAGAGAATAATTTATTAGAGCGATTTAATCTTGGAGCAAACCTCCCTCGATCCAACGTAGCAACAAAAAAGTCACTGTTGACTTAGTTTCTACTCTTTCAGATCGTGGGAGGCTTGTTCCAAGTTCATGCGACTCCAATAAATTGTTCTTGAAACAAAGAGGAGCTTATTCAGGTATTTTTTGACATTTTCAACATATGTTCTAACATTATCATAAGAATGCATCTTAGAGTAAAAAATACTACATCAATTACTTGTATTTATTGTATAGATAATGATGGATTTTGATTGACTCGGCAGTGCAGGTACAAATCCTCTTGCATCATGAGCAATACAACTTGTCAACCAGGGTCATGTCCAGGATATTTTTGCTTGTGTGCTTGACCAGGTTTGTAATGTCACATTTTGTAAGTTCCTTTACAGTTCATAATTCAATATTAAGCTTGTTCACGATTATTATCTAGGTTTTTTGTATGTGTTTTTTCATCTATTTGATTGTAAGCAACTATGCATGTTTCCTGTTGTTCGCTATGATTTCTCCCATTACCACTCCCAGGATGAATCCGACTTTATTGTTACATAGGTTACTTTATTGTTAATATGATTTCTCCATTTACGATTTCATAGGTTACATCATGTAAAGTTGTCAATCTCAGGTTGGTGATGAGCTTTAGTTCTCCAGATTTGGGGCTTTTCTGATATTTTCTCCCTCATGTCATTCCTGCATCACCTCGTTTTTTGAGCATGCCAATTGTCTACCACTTTTACCAATTGGCACATGTCAATCTCTGAGTGGTGCCACATTTCACCTATTTTCAGTGAGATTTTAGGGTTTCTCTAACATAGCTTCAGAAATCCGATTCAGTGCCTGCTTGAATATTGTCACATAATACTTATGGTTTGGATTGATGAGCATGTTCTGAATGGTTGGTTGATTCATAAGAACCACCCATATAGTCATCTTGAGATATTTCAGAAGGTTTCTCGGGTTTCCTTTTCACCGTTTCTAGTGGGTGGGATGGTGTGGGGTGATCCATCACTGTGCTCTTTTGTAGGAACTTATTGGGGATAGTAATGAGCATTTTAGTATATATCCAGCCTGATGCATTCATAGATAAATTATGTTTGGAATTAAACTAAAAATATGTGAATTTTATATAAGTGTTCCAGCATGCTATAGACACTGTTGTAAGATTGTTTTGTGGCTGCCTTGTTATACTTGATTTTCTCATTATCTTAGCCAAAAAGGATATAGTCCATTACATTGTGTCAGAGGATTGTGGTTGTATTTCTCTTTGGTTGTTTCTCTTAATGCTCCAGAAGTTGCCAAAAGTTGCGATAGTTGTTTAGTTTGCCTGTTACAACTTAAAAGTGGTTTTTAGCAATGGGAGTCATGTTTTTTAAGGTTCATACTAATATGAAGATCTTGTAATTCTATATTTAGCATAAGAGAAGATGGCCTCTGCTTTGGGAAATATGACAACAATTGCCACATCTACCTCATTGGGTAACAATGGAAAGTGGAAGAAATTGGGTGCAATGTTTGATAATTATGGCAGACAATTGTCTTCTCTTTCAGTTTTTTCACCCATTTCCTTTAATCGCTCAAGCAGAAGAGGGACTCTGAGATTACGCGACAGAGAGAAGGTAGTTAATACAAGAGCTATGGAAAAGGAGTTTTACTTCAACAAGGATGGCTCAGTGACAAAAAAATTGCAGGTCAGAGAAAAATTATGTTTAAAGGAAGGTCACCTGCACGTGAAACTTCACTACGGTGGATCTTTCCTTGTCCACTTATATTCAATTTTAATGTGTTATTTTAATTTTTCATGGAGGGTTTTTTTGGCATATGGTCTGGCATTCAATTGCACACTTACCGAAAGCATTGTCAATTTGTCTTGCAGGTGGTGTGAACAAACTTTCTGATCTTGTTGGAGTCACCCTTGGGGCGAAGGGAAAAATGTTGTCTTGGAGAGCAAGCATGGTTCTCCGAAAATAGTTAATGATGGTGTGACAGTAGCTAAGGAGGTCATTTGTAGATGTGTGCTCTGGTTTTCTTTTTAACGTTGTATTAGTTCCCCCTCTTAAATGTCTTAGATTTGGTAGGCATAATTTGAAAACTCAAAGGTGAAAGGAACATATTTGTTACCCAGTGGTCTACTTGGCCTATGGACTAGCCACATTAGAGTAATGCATAAAGCTTTTCACAACAATAAAAGGAAAGGGTTATGGCTGAGTCAAATTTTATTGTTATTGATAGTGTAATGAAATGTATCTCAATGCTATGGTTTTGGCCTTTTTATTGATTGAATTAGAGGACCCAGTTGAAAATATTGGGGCCAAGTTGGTAAGGCAAGCTGGGGATGGAACCACAACATCTGTTGTTCTTTCACATGTTGGAATATTGAAAAATTCCAGAACAATGAATGGAGAATAAATCTCCCTTCCTCTAACACAGAGAAAATAAAAATTTCTTTGACAGGAGACAGAGTTTCAATACTTTGAAAACAAACTTCTATTCCCTTCAATAACTCAAAAAAAAATTATTACACTACTTCCTCACTGAGAGGGATTACAAAATTATGACTGCTACAAAACGCAGTGCATAAAACCAACTCACTGTCTGTTCAAAACAAACATACTCTGTCTCTAAAACACTCTACTGTGTTTTTCACTTTCGCACTGCTATGCATACACACTTAAAAAGTTACACTCAGTCTTTCACTTTTTACACACTGTTGTGTAATAAAAAATTTACGTACTGTCTATAAAAAAAACTACCAAGCTTTTTTGTCCTTTTTATTTTTATATGCCGTAACATATAAAACATATTATAATAAACCCTCTTTTAAAAAAAATAAAATTAAAACTAAATTCTATGGCCCACCTTTCATTTCGCATATGATATATATATAACATATGTTTAAAATATATGTATATATTAAACTATCAAAACATTAAAGAACCCTTTCCGTCAGACTTCAAAAGTCTGAATAGATTGAATTTCAAACCAAATTCGCGTTCCAAAATGGGATGCTGACGTCTGCCTAATTTTAACTCGAATTCTCAATCCAATGTGCCCTATAAAATATTCGGGTCCGGTTTTCAGGTTTTCAGATTCCCTTCAATTTCATGCGATCCAATATTAATGCTCCACGTGTCCTCCTTTTGAATTTACAAAACTGTCGAGTAAATTTCTGTTTGTTTAATTTCTGGTTGGTGAATTGCGTTAATGCTAGTTGTTGTGTTTAAATACAATCCTGTACAGAAATATGGCTGCGGCCGTCTACAAAAAAAACTTGCAGGAATTTTAAATGTTGAATTAAATTTCTGGATGGCATGCAAGCAACCTCCAAAAAAAAATGTTGTTGTTGCATCCGTCCTTCTACTGCAGCAGTTGAAGTTAAAATTCAACAGCACAGGGTTTAATAAGTGAGGGTGTAAAGGTAACTTTTTGTCGATAGTACTGGATTAAGATCATCTATTCATTTTTGTAGGGTCTTCTGGTGTTTGGGTTTTTAGTTTTGGGTTGGGATTATTGAGTCTAAGATAGTTTTGAGTGAAAAAATTGCTATCAAGTATTAAAAAAATTTGGTTCTTTGTCAAAATTTATGAGCTTGTTAGGAAATACAAAACTGACAATGGTTGTATCTTGAATTTGTGGAAAATAATTTGAAATGAAACCTTTTTGTTTAGGTTGTTGCAACAGGTGCAAACCCCATTCAAATTACTAGGGGCATTGACAAGACAATAAAGGCCCTTGTTTCGGAACTCAAA
Source organism: Pinus albicaulis (assembly GCA_034641835.2). NCBI lineage: Eukaryota > Viridiplantae > Streptophyta > Pinopsida > Pinales > Pinaceae > Pinus > Pinus albicaulis. The sequence goes on from CM076581.1 coordinate 1,579,272,381, forward strand.
ATTTTGTCAAAGGAGGTAAACGCTTGCCTTTTGAGTAGGCCGGTTTTCCTTTTTGCTGATGGTTTGGTGTATCTAATTGAATTAGTTGCCTAAGGTATTTTTGGTTGCAAAATCCTTTTCATTTTTCATACAGTATTGGCCTTGTGGAATACATTTGATTGTGTGGTCTTGTTAGATCTACAACATTTGTAGTTTCTTAGTCTTATGGCCGAGGTGCACTTTTATTATGGAAATAGTTGATGCAATATTGTCATTTAATCCTTACTGCAGGGTAGCATGTTGAGAAGTTTCTTGTGAAACATTTGGTATTCAAAATGACACTTGATCCTATACAGCATCATGCACTTAACTTCAAAATTCATATTCAAAGTGTGCCAGACAATTCTTGCAAAATTTCAAATATTTATGTTGTTTTAAACCATTATATTTTTCATGTATTGGATGCTGAAAATGTGAATAAGACTTTGGTATGAAACCAACTGGTGAATAATTTCCAGCAAAACAACCACTTCCAAGACATGATTTAGAAGTAGAACATATGTACTTATGAAGCATAGAAAGATATCCTTGATGCATTGTCAATGTTTGGTTAGGGTTATTTTTGGAGAAAATAACTCCTTATTCCTAGAATAGTGATCTTCAATACAAGTAAATGCCAGAGAAGAGAGATCATCGTGTGACGCAACAAAACTGAAATTGGACCCCCAAGGAGAGTTGGTGTGTCTACAATCGCTCTGTCAGCATTTTCCCTTGGTTTACCTCGTTCTTTTCCTCCAGCCCGAGTCTTAATTGACTTCTTCTTTCTTCGGGTTTATTTATCAAATTCGTAGAATTTGATAAATAAATACTATCCACAATGGTTGGACTTTAATTTATATTCCCGACTTTATATTATCTCCAAGCCTTATAACCAATGTTTAACTTTCAACACTTTGTATTTATACTCCACGTTTCTTTTTAAATAAATAACTTGTAATGACCTTTCGGCTCTATATTTCACCACCCAGCCTTACAACAATCACGCTCCAGACTTATGCTAATTATCCGCCAATCGTTTAATTAAACAATTTCATTATAATCTAGCCCCACCTATATATATCAATAACCAATCAAACACTCGTATCGTACCTGGCTATCCTCTGCACACCTTAGTTAACCTCCGGGAAAGTTCAACGTGCGACCACCGTCCGATGGCCTTTCTCCAAATCAACGACTCTTGGCAATTTTGCTCGGCTTCCAACGTCAGGCTTTAACGTGCGATGGCGCGGGTTAAACGGTGGTTTTCCGGGGGTCACTTCGCCACGTGTCGCATTCCCTATGGAATCGCTCGCGAATAGGAAATACCGCCTACTCCGCAAAAGCGGTGCGATATAGGCAACCCGCTTTTGTGATTCCGCTCATGGTTTTGGTAGAGGGCTTGACCACGGGTGCAAGTCTGGTTCCGCTATCCTTTTGTTTTTTAACTCATGTCCAATCTTCGGGTCAGGTTCCTAAAGCACAACAATTTTGTCTCTTTATTAAGCGGGATTTTTATATTTGAACAGTTTTCACGACCCCGGTTCTCTACACAGACCTCGCCTTGGATATTTTGTATAAAGATTGGCTCTGAATGAATATTTATATAACATTCCATTATACAGGTATATCTTATGATTTATTATAAATATGTATTATCAAAGAAACCAAATACAATTTTGTGATAAGATGGGATCAAACAAATTGTTCTGCCTTGTCATTTTAACAAACGCATAAACCATAATTCAAACCAAATTCATCTGTAAATAGTCATCACGCCTTATTGTTCTTATATGTTTAATTTTACCAATTCTCGCCTTAATATTTTACTTCGGTCGGATTTTCACTGCGCGAGCGGCCCAAACAAAGATCTGCTCCAATCAATTTCTACCACGTGTCCTCAATAAAAACTTGCCCTACTCCCGGCTGCAAGTGCATTCGATGGCGTTTAAGGCAATGGGACATGGTTATGGCGATTTCATATCAATCGCATTAACATTTAACGCTGTTCAATTAAGTTTTCACATCAAATCCGCATTAATTAATTTTTAACATTGTTCAAGATTGGACCTCCACTCCTCTT